>OX596380.1:200925715-200996235 GCA_951394425.1 Tipula unca
GTTGGAGCCAAATAGTTGACTCAGTAAGGGGCCAGTAATGGCCTTTAAAAACTGATTATTATTATTTGTGCTGTTTATAATTCGTATGTGTCGGCGTGATACTCTGAAATAATAAATTAGAGTGGCAATAATCGTCCATATTTTTATTCCTTCTCTGCTTCATGTGCGTTTGTAAAAATCAGCGCATACGGCTGGCTTAATGTTATTTATTAGCCGAACACGCTAACTTCAAAACATGAAAAGTCATTGGCCAAATAAATCTAACAGTTTATTTCTTGGACAAATAAAGGAAACTTAACTGTATAAGTATAATACTTAACATATACTTGTATGTTTAATTTATTATGCATATACATACACACATATTTACCCATTTTGCATGTGCATTCAATAAAATTCATAAACGTATATTTTGTTGTTGTTAGTTTTCGTATACAGGTTTCTTGTTTATGTATTTCTCAAGTCTAAACTAAACATTATAATATATGTATGTATATAGTTTATACGTAGTTTTGTATTTACTGTAAAAAATTACCCAATTTTTATTTAATTTTTTTTATCTCATTTCAGTGGTGTAGCCACGCTAAGCTGTACCGATTCGAGTACAGCGTCAAGCGATTCATCCGACCCTGGATCACCGTATAGTCCATCATCAATATGTGAAGATACATCGAATACAACAACGATCGTGCCATCGTCAACGTCAACACCGATTCAGATCACGGCGATTAATTCAACACTAACATCAATTCCTGTGTCATCGGTTACAATGACTGTTGGTGGAGTAAAATCGGGAACAGCAGTAGCGCCTCAAAATGCGCGTATGGTTAATGGTGCTCATAATTGGCCATGGAATAACAACCATAATATTAGCAGTAGCGGAAAATTGAAGCGTATTATGACTGGAGGTGATATAACAATATCGAAACGAGTTCGTACTGCTTCGGCCGATAAATCAAAGAATCGGAAATCAGAAGACGATGATCTTACACAGACACCTCAAACTAAAATTACCGGATTCTTCAAAACGCAGATGAAGCCGTTAAACAGTAGCGTATCAAAGAAGGAAATAAATTCGCCAGGAATGTCTGTGACAATCACCCCTGCATCACCGTCCACACCACTTACAACAACGATGTCAACACAAGGAAAGAAGGTGGTTGGGTTGCAAAAATATTTTAACCTTATGTCGAATGCAACCCCACAACAACAAGCTAAATTGCAAAAAGAAATGGATTTCCGAGAAATTCCGACCACGGCTGCCATAACTGCACCATCGATTATGGTCAGTAAGAAAACGGAACGAAAAACTGCGAAAGTGGCGCCTAATTTACGTAAACAGCAACAACAGTTACAAAATTCAACGATTAAGAAGCCGGTAACAATAGCGCCTCGTACAAACCAAAAAATAACTCAAAAGTTATCCCATCTTACGTCACAGCAGAATCAACAAATGCAACAGCATCAGAATCAACATCCAGCAGTTGTTTTAGCAACAATTCGTATTCCAACTTCAATCGATCAACATACAGGAGTTATTACAACGTCATCGGGCGCAACATTCAATAATAATAAATTGGGGCCGATTTATCAACTAGCAATGCCAAATTTGGTGCAAATACAGAATAAATTGTATGCTCGCCCCGGCAATCAAATCACAAATCAAGCACAATCACAAAGCAATAATCAAGCACAGCAGACCACCGGTCAGTTTTTGTTAAACGGTGCTGTCATCAAATTGCAACAAATGCCAAATTCTAGTGATAAAATATTAACACAAAAACAACCGTCACAACCTACAATTGTGCCTTTTGTAACGCCATCATCATCCGCACCATCATCACTATCTTCCGCAACGATTCAAACAAACGGCGGAAAATTCATGGCAAATCATCAAGCTCACCATCAAGTGTTCATGACAACAACAACACCGAGTATAATATTGAACGGGGTTGGTTATCATACCGCGAATGGAACAATACCAGCATTGCATCCCATTT
Organism: Tipula unca; assembly: GCA_951394425.1. Classification (NCBI taxonomy): domain Eukaryota; kingdom Metazoa; phylum Arthropoda; class Insecta; order Diptera; family Tipulidae; genus Tipula; species Tipula unca. Next base: position 200,927,716 of record OX596380.1, read on the forward strand.
CGCATCAAAATGTTCTTCCAAGTATATCGACAATATTGCCGAATCAACAATTTCATCATCATCAGCAGCAGCATCATCAGCAGCAAGCTCACATTCCAATAAATAATAGTTTTACAACAAAAATTCCTATTGCCACATTTTCTCCGGTGCTGACGGCCCAACAACAGCAACCACCCCATCAAACGACTCCACCTCCAACACTCCAGTATCATAATGCAAGTAATTTAACTATCCCCTCCTCGATTGCACATACACATTCGGTTCCATCTTTTATCCCGCCACTTACCATAGCAACTTCATTATCAACAACACCCGCCTCGATTACCGCACAATCAATAAAATTATTAAGCGAACCACCAAAATTAGTTCCTGTATCATCCACACCGTTAAAAATCGATACACAAAGTCATTATCATCATCATAAAATTATGACTAAAGTCGCCGCGCCAGTCGTTCAGCAACAGCAGCAACCACAGGTTGAATCATTGTCGACACCGACCACTCCGATGAAGCAATTATTATCACCACGAATTCCATCCGAACCAATATCGATCGCAATAACACCACCACCAGCTACATCTGCAATTGAATCGATTACAATATCGACTACAACAACTACAACCACTACAGCATCAGCAGTCGCGGCCCTAGCAATAGTACCAAATTGTTTACCGTCACCAAAAAGTTTAGTATTAGAAAAAATTCAACAAAAATCCATGTTGCCGTCATTAATGCCGCTCATCTCATCATCATCTCCATTAAAATCACCAATAATTGAGACTGAATTTAGTAATACCGCCAATTTACCCGAATCGGCCAAGAGTCCAATATTATCGCAACCAAAGACAATAAGATTCCCACCGCTTAATGGCGAAATTGTAAGAATTGGATCGCGTGTCATACGCAAAACCGATGGTCGTATTTTGGGAATGTGTTACTGGGATAATTGTACCGAGAAGTACGATACAAATTCCAAACTATTGGATCATATGCAAACGAGTCATGTTAATTCTCAAACGGGTCCGTTTGCGTGTTTATGGTCTGGATGCAAGGTGTACGGGAAAGAATCGTGCTCAAAACAATGGCTGGAGCGACATGTGCCAACGATACACGGAGGAACAAAACCGTTCAAATGTATTTTCGGGGGATGTGGCATGCGTTTTGGATCCCACGTAGGTTTTTTTCTTTTTCTTTATAGTAATTTTGTCTTTTTTTTTTTTTTGTTTATTTATTTTAATATAGGGTGTACATAAATAATATATTAAGAGATTTTCTAGATCAAGTAATACCTTTTCAGATTCAAACGCAACTTTTTCGAATTCAGCCGTGCAACTTTTTCATAAAACATAAATTTAATCATTCATACTAATATATTCCTATATAAATAAAAGATTTCAATTTTATTGAATTCTGAAATTCTTGTTAAATGTTGAAACCTATTGAATTAATATAATAATGAATCGAGCGGCTCTCAATCTTTTTAATTAATAGTAAGTATGTAGGATTAATAGTATACATACTAATTTAAATTTAACGTCATAAAATTTAAAGTTCTCAAATTTGGAATATGTGTCCGATTCTGCCTTATATTGTAATTTTGCTAAAATAATTTTGGTTAATGCTAAGATAATTTTGGTAATTTCATCATTCTCAAGTTTTTCTTTTTGGTCAAGAATTACGCTTATTTTATAAAGTAATTGGGTTGAAATTGTATGAGTGGATTTGATTATATGGTGGTGGAAAAGTTCTGATTGAATTTGAAAAGGTTTTATTTGAACTAAACAACCGACCATAGTTAATTTATACAGTAATAGAATGAGAAATTATTGCAAAAAAATTTTAACGAATGAAGTTAAATTTAATTCAAATGCAGAATGGTAAACTGTTATTGCAAATATTTTGATATGTTTTTCGAAATCACATGGACCCCGTTACAGTATTCGGGTATAAGTAAATAATAAACATGTTTTTTATCTTTTCTTCCATTTTTATCTCGTTTTGTTTATATTTCTCCCAATTTTTCAAATAGATCAAATCAAATAAAAAAAAATTGTCACGTATATACATCTCATAATTGTATGTATACATTATTTGACTTATAATTGCATACAGGGCAATTAATCTCAAATCTCATAAAATAGAGTACAGCAAAGTTTTTTCAATTTTCTTTCAACTAATAACAATGTTACAAAAAACACATCAAACGGGATCATCTTTAACTTCAAAAGCTTTTCATCCAATAAAAGTGCATCACAAACATAATATAAAAAAAGATTTTTTTTTCTATAATTTCCTTTCTTTTACTGTTAAATTATATACGTAAAAATAAGAAATGGGCAAATTCTGTGGCCTGATTTGCTTGTGAGAGCGCAGGAGAGTTTATTTTTAATTTTATATGTTCTAACTATTAATACCTAGAAAAACATCTTTATATTTTTTTATTTACATAAATCTTCCTCAATTTTTTTAGTTGGCACTTACAAAACATGTAAACGGCCATTTTAATAGCGTAGAATGCCAAAATAATTCAACGAAAAAATCATCAGATCCACCAGTACCGAAACAATTGCGGAAAAATGGAAAAAAATTACGTTATCGACGTCAACCATGGTCGGGTAAGGTTTTTCTGTACCATTATTTTATATTTTACTGTTATATACATAATTTACAAAAATGCAAAAATCACATTTCAAAACCAAATGTTTTTGTCATGATGACGATTGTTGTTGTGTAAACTGATCGAAAGACGGATACTTCGCAATGTTGTAATAAGTAACTTTTTTTGGTTTATAAATATTTATTTGCTGTATTTAGTTAAAATTTAAACTAATTACTATTTTGATTCATTTTGTTCCTGACGTTTATTTAGCACGTATGTTTGATTTCTTTGATACGGGTGTAATGGAAGGATTACAGCATCGATTACATATAACGGGACAAATCGCATGCGGTTCAAATGGTATGGTTACGTTTAAAGGTCGGCCAATGGCAAAGAGAGTAACGCCAGAAGGTGTAAACGAGATTTTAGTGAAATGGATTCCATGTGATATGTAAGTATTTTTAATTTTTTTTTTTTTTGTTATTTACATAATCGATTTTTTCCTTTTTTTGTATACATATATGTATATGAGCAGTAAGTATAGACATCTGTAGTCGACCACCAAATTTACATTTTCGGTAGATTTCTTAACTTTTACTACAACAATATGAATTTGTTAAATTAATACAATATTCGAACTACATAGTAATTATCATTAATTTGAAAATACTTCCTAGTCAACCAAATACATAATTTGAATCTTTTTCATAAATATTATATATAAAATTACAAGTCTAACAATGGCATATTCATTGATCAAGCAATTAATAATCAATACTGGGTTATATTGTTGGCGTCCAAAGATAAAGGGATTAGGTTATCTAGATTCTGCTGTCCTCTAATTACTCATCTATGCAAACCAATTTTATTTATCCACGTCCGACCAACAAATAAGCGTGCTACCAATCCATTGAGATTGAGGAATTTGGCTATCCGTTTTTGAATGTATTATTTATGTCAACTTCTTCAGGGCTGTACATGCAGGTGAATAATACAGCCTCTTAATCTCACGTACATTCTTTCAAGATATTTCAAAACTTCATCTTTTCCAGATAGAATATAACAAAACAGCATCAGGTAAGAAATGAAATAAGGTACAAAACAGTATGTAACAGTCTATTTCAAAACTACATACTTATCATAATAGAATGGAACTTGGTGGCTCTTTCTTAAGCGATCAAGATGAAGTTAGTTTTTAATGAAACTTCGATGTAATTGGGATTCTAAAATAGTTTTTGGATGAAGTTCTGGAATATGGCCAAAGCTATTTCTTAAGCGATTATGTTAAAAATAAATGAGCTGAAATGGTACTCGTATATAACATTTTTCATTTTCCTACAATTTTTTTTTATTCATATTTGCTGTTTACTGTAACACCGTAGTCCTGAGTTTTGCAGTTATGTCTCTAATGCAGCCTTTTCGATTTTTTCTTATTTCTTTAAATGTTATTGTAACATATATTGTAATCAATGATTGGTCTCAGCGAATTTCATTTTATATCAATCCCTAAAGATCGTTGGATATTATTAAAGTGCTGGTGATTGCATTAAATAATGCAACAATTGTAAATAAATTATTAATAAATAATACAATTGGCTATAAAGGCGCATATCCGAAATATAACCAAGACCTAGTGTATGTGCCTTAAAATATGTCGCTACTCAATACATATTTAGATAATATACTTAAAATAGTTGATCAATACACTTCAAAATTGGAGATCACATTTTCATATAATAAGAGTATAAAATATTGAGGGATTTAATTCAACTATCGCAAAATGCATTTTTAATGAGCTATTTGCCTGAGGATCTAAATATAAATTTCATAATTCCTTATTAAGAACATCTTTTTTGTTTAAATTATTAAATTTAGCAAATTTTAGGTATATTTGGGAGAAACACGGCATGCTACAAAATTGAATATAACAAATATAACAGTAAACTCTTGACGAGTTATAAATCCAAAAAGACTTGCCGAGTTATTAGATTTAATAAAATTAAGAGCAAGTTCGCTAGTATTTTATTACTCCCGGTTATAATACCACATTTATACCAATATTCAATGAGTTTTTTCTAATTGCAGATTACCCGATGAATGGATCACCGAAACTACTGAAATCAAAATGACAAAAATTCCCCAAAAATCAATTGGTATAAATTCAATGACAATACTGGAACGTCAATCATTGATGCAATATTTAAAAGAATCGAATAAACGTAAACTATTAAATTCAAATTCATTAGCAATTTTAAACATGTTAACATCAAAAACACAATCATCTATAAAATTATTAAGTTCAACGATATCAGCATCGGCAACAACACAACAGAACGGTATAACAGTGACGGCAGCTATAGCAATACCCGCAATAAAGAAACATTACCGTAAACCTTTGAAGGCGGCACAACTGCCATCATCATGACCTTTATTATCTAATTTATTTAACTAAATCATTTTTTGTAATTAAATATTTTAATTTACACGTATATATATATACATATACATATATTATGTTAGAAAAGTACAACAAAATTATTTTAGAGAGAAACGCGCTAATTACAGTTGAAAAATATAATAAGACACGTTTAATTTAATTAAATTTTTTGAGGACCAATTTAATTTATATTACATAATTATTCAACTGTGTGTGAATAAAGAGGCATATCTTTACACATTCTCAAAATTATTATTATTGAATAAAATACCATAATCATTTATATATAAATTACAACAACTACTACACTACATACATATGTTCGAATATATAATATAATCCAGTTTAGGTGTTAGACAAAAAAAAAAATGAAAACGATAATGTAGAAGGATTAGAAGTAATAATATTGTGCTATATATAACTGCCGATCAATAATAAATCAAAAATGATACTCAGCACACTCGATCTTACACATAGTACGTTATAGATTTATAAAATTACATACATTTAAATTTAATCAAAATTAAAATGAGCAATCAAATATAAGAAACATGAAACAACATGACAGCACAAATACCTATATATATATATATATATATATATATATATATATATATATATATATATATATATATATATATATATATATATATATAGTTATATATATATATATATATATATATATATATATATATATATATACATATATATATATATATATATATATATATATATATATATATATATATATATAGTTATATATATATATATATATATATATATATATATATATATAATATATAAATATTAGTAATTTAATTTATAATTTTTTTTTGGATGTATTAAAATAAAAAATTTCAGGTATTAAAAATTAAGGAATAGAAATTATATATATATTTCATGAGTATAAATTATTAAAAAACGTATACTTTCTATTTTAAATGTGCGCTTTTTTCAAATTAATTAATATACAATTTAAAAATTAATGTTATGTACATAAAATATCAACAAAAAACTCGAATAATTTTTTTATATATACAAAACCAAATAATTAAAAATATTTTAATAGAAGTATAAATATTTATTAATAGATGCTATCCCGGACAATAGATGGCGTTTTATTAATAATTGTATTTTTTATTAATTTTATTTTTAATTATGTGAATAACATTCTTAGTTTTTTTTTTTTTGAGTTCTTTTAAATTTTATTTAGTAAATTTTTAGTTTGTAAAATTAAGAATAATAATAAAATATATAAAAATAAATATTAATTAAAATATGTATTTAATATTAGTAATTTGACACTGCCAAATAATTAATAATTTTTAATTTTTTTTTTTTAAATTGACTGAAATTAAATTAACAAACAAAATAGGAGAAAACACTGCCACCTTTAATCTAAACGTGAATTATTATTGTGACGCACAAATTTTTTTGTTTGTACTGTATAAAAAACGTCACGCGATTTTTATTTTATAAATATTTTAATTTAATTAAATTTTTTTCGTTTTTAGACTGAATATTTAATGTATATTACATATATATTATATAATATGATTTGAACAAAATTAATTTTTAATTTATATTTAAAATATACTTACTAAAATATATATACTGCCATCTCTTATTTGTTTTAATAAATAACTTTTGTTTAGTTTAGTGTGAGAGACAGGTTTCAATCACGTCGTTTATATTATACATATATGTAACGTAGGCAAATCAAACAGAGATTGTCTTAAATTTAAAAAAAACAAAATAGTCCTTTTATAATATAAAAAATAACTATTGTTGTGTGAGCAAATAAAAAATTTGAAAATCGTTTTTGAAAAGCGATTTCTTTTTTGAATGTGTAGAAAAGATAAAGATTAGATGTAGCTATATTAAAAAATAGTTTTATTTCATTCTCTGTATGAGAAAAAATGAGATGACAATGTATTGCATCTCTTTTTACTAATTTAATTTAAAAAAATACATTATATAAACATTTAGTTTTTAATTTCCTCCCCACATTTATTAGTAAATTGTTTTTTACGTTAAGAAAAAATATAATTGCCAAAATTTAATTTTAGCGCTTAATTTGTTTCGTTCTTAATTATTAATTAAATATATGGTATACAAAATTATACTAAAATATAATTAAAAAATGGATGTAATATTATTGTGTGTTTACGCGACTGTATTTGCACATGTGCATGGAATACGGTGCGTAACATGGTGAGCTAATAAAGTAATTTCCCCCCTTTTTAATTAATGAAATATATTATATTAAATTGTAAATAAATATTATTGATCATTCGTAAGAAATTCAAAAAACTTAAAAAAATATATTTAATTTTAATAATTATTTCTTCGTATATTTTATTTTTTAATAGATAGTGTTAATTAAGATTTTTTATTTTATTTAAATTAAATAAAATGTATCATTTTTTTCATTGCAATATTTTTTTTTTAATTTAATTAATTTCTTAAACACGGGAGACGCCATCTTTGAATGGAAGCTATAATATAAAATATTTTTTATAAACAAAAATTTAAATTATAAAAAATAGAATTTAAATTATTAAAAATATAAAATGCAGGGTGTGTCTTAAAAACAAAACATTTTTTTATATTAAAAATTAAACAAAATAAAAGAAAATGGACCTACCTCATTAAAATACAAAAGAAAAACAATTTTTACACAAAAAAATATATAAATAAAACAAATTAAATTAAAAAAAAATTCTCTGTTTGGTAAATAATTAAATTAAATAATAGAAAAATGATGTCCACCGAATAAATATTTAAAAAACAAAACAGTTTTCTAATTATTATTTAAAATATATTTAATTATAATTATACATATAATATTGTAATTTAATTTAATTTTTTTTTGCGTTCGGTTTTATTTTATTTTATCTCTTTTTTTATTAATTTTAATTAGTAGAAATTATTATTATTAATGATTAATGATCAATCAAATGCTTGGATAATTTAAAAAATTAATAAACGAAAAATCCTGTATCAGTATATATTTAACAAAAAAATAAAAGAAACAAAAAATATTTGAAAAATTATAAAATATTATTGATGAAAAAATAAAAATTATAAAAAAAATGTATTTTTTTGTGAGGGTTCCATAGTTTTGTGCGATGAACAGTCGAATTTTAAAAGTAAAATAACATGCGATTCAAGGTGTCCAATGCTAATCACACGGAACAAAAAAGGTGACATAAGCCACACCTGCTTGATTCATAATCGAGTTAAAACAATTCTAACATGTACATGTGTACATAATATGACTGATATTTTCTCTCTCGGTTTTATGAAAGCTATTTAAAGAGCCTTTTTTGAAGAGCTGCAAAATGAATCCAATCAATGAAATCAATTTGTTTTAGAGGCAATACGATGCGAACAAATTTGAATGAAATGGGGCTCAAATCACAGGTGTGAGCAAAAAAGAAAATATCAACCAAAAAGATGAAAGAACAAGAAAATTGAGCTGATAGTGATGGGCAAAAAATACTAATTTGATTGATCCCGATAGTACCCTGACAGTTAACATTTACTTAACTAATTCAGTTAAAAATAGTACTACGAAAAATTTACGATTCTGTGTTTAAAAGAATTACAAAACCTCAACGCATTGGTTCATACTAAAGACTAAGGCCCAGGTATCGCATGCTAGTTGTATATAGATTCATAGATTTTTAAATAATTGTCAATTTAATTTTCAAGAAATTTAAAATGCCTTCATGTTCATTAACAATGTTCATTGTTAGGTTCGTATATTTTTTTGTCGATAACGCAGTTTTATATGTAAAATGTAGAAATACAAAATATGTACATATGTACATACTCGAGAATCCGTATGGCAGCCCCAATTGAAATGTCAAAAATTGCAAGTCGAGCATAAAAACAAAAATATAAACACAAAAATGGATTTGTGTCGTGCTTGTATGACAAATGAACAAATAAATTTACATTCGTTAAGTGAAAATCGTGAAATTTTTAATTTATATGTTCAATTCACTGCACTCGACATAGACTTAAGCGATGGCCTGCCAAATGTCCTATGTGAAACGTGCGTTAATAAGTTATTAGATTTTCGCGTATTCCGAACAAAGTGTCTCAACTCGAATACAGTGTTAAAATCAAATTTGGTTGTAAAACATGAAAAATCGGATATAGTATTGAATGAATTTCTTGATACAAGAGAAATATTTGATACATTGAATGATCTCGTTAAAAATGAGAATACTAATACAGTTGTTGAGCAAGAAGGAACAGCGACAAGTATTAATACAACGAGTAAAGTGGAAAGTGACAGTGATGAGAATGGCGCAAAAGAAACAGCAGAAGATACGTCTTTTCGGGACTCAGATGAAGATAGTGAGATGGATAGTGATGAAGTCGCAAGTAGGAAATACGTCCAGGAGCAGCAGCAATTAAAGAAAAAGAAGAAAAAATATACATTTCCGTTCAAATGTGTACGATGTGAACGTGGATTTCGTTATGAGGAGCGTCTACTAGGTCACATGCGAGAACACAAAGGATACAGGGCCGCGGTATGCGAATTTTGTAATCGAGAATACACCGAATGGTCAGGCCTCCAAAAACATATCAACTTGTGTCACAAGGACGAGATCAAATACATTTGCGATTTTTGTGGTAAAAAATTCATCTACGAAAGCGCATTAGAAACTCATAAAATAACGCATTCGGGACCCCGTAAGCATATCTGTGAAACGTGCGGCAAATCGTTTTCTAGTTTATATCAACTGAATAAACATAAATTGGCGCATACAGACGAAACTCCATTCGAATGCGAAGCTTGTGGTAAAAAATTTAAATCATCACAACGACTGAAGACACATCAGTATCGACATACGGGAATCAAAAAATTTGTATGCACAACCTGTGGCAAAGGATTCACAACGAGTCCAGAGTTGCGGCAACATTTGATCGTACATTCTGATAAAAAGGAATTTAAGTGTAACTTGTGTCAACAAATGTTTCGGCAACGGAGTCAATTGTCTGCGCACAGGCGGTCTCACATGTTCTAGAATCTAAAGTATTCACATTTGTTAAAACTTTATACATAATTTATAGTTTTATAGTTAAATCGCACAAACTTTTATTTGTATTGAAAATTTCTTAACCTGTCAGTTTACAATAAATTAATTATATATTTATAATAAATCAACATTTTCCTTTTGATTTTTCCACTTTATATTTTGAGCAAAGTTTGCTCAATTTTAAAAACAATTAACAAAACTCATAGACTCATCATGGTTCAATCTTGAAGCGCAGATCGAATTATTTATTAAACGCATCGCCGCAGTAATTTGTTTATCTCATTATATGTTGTTCGTGTGGAAGAAATGAATAAATTGTTAAATTCGCAAATTTTAAGGAGAATCTGCTAGGCCAATCAATAATGATCATTTTTACTAAATAAATCAATATCATTGGCCACACCGCTGTATAATGTTTGTGGTACCAAATCTAATTGGACAAAATCAGAAACTCCAATTTGAATTTATTTCTATGTTTTTATTTTCTTTAAGATTTCAATGAATGAATAATTTTTTTTTTTAATAAATTAATTTTAATACATATATAATATAAAAAAGCATAATAAAAATAAAAAAAATAATCTAAAAAACGCCATTTTAATAATAAAAGGAGTGTGTCTCTCTCATTTGTTTTGTTAAGGGTGGAGAAAAAGAATTTTTCTGCTTTTTTTTATATTTTATGTTGAGATCCTTAGGATCGTGGTGGGCTCAGCCTATTCTTCTTCAGCATCGGCGAATTTATCCTCATTATCAATATGAAGATTTCTCATATCACCTTGGCCAACATCTTCATACTCTTCGTATTCGTCTTCCTCATCGATATTTTCCGCTTCCATAAATTCGTCTTCCTCGTCCGATGTACGATCCGAAGTTGGATCTGGATTTAGAGATTGTGCTTTTTGCATTGCTTGGAATATAATATCTAGAGTGTTTGGATCTTTTGGCCGGAGCCACATAAGAGTTGTGGGTGGATTCTCATCATCAGATTCGTTACCCTCGTCTTTTTCATCATCATCCTGCACGTTATTATCATTGATTATACCATTCTCATTACCATCGTAGACACCTGGCCACACGATATTCGAATCAACCATGATGTATATACTAGGAACCGGTTGAGATTGTATTGCGTGAAGTGAGATTTGTGGCCATGGGATTGAAATTCCTTCGGCACGTTCTTCGGGTTTCCATGAAAATGATCTATAATACGAGAAATATAATCAATTGAGTAATTAAATATGACCAAAAAACATAATTTTTATTAATTTAAATAATTTTCTTTAAAAAAAGCTTTGCGTTCTAACCTCTCTGTAATGTATACAACTCCATTGCTAATTTCCGTGTCTTCAATTTTTAACTTCACATCTTTACTCGTATATAGAATACCATCGACCGGAATATTCAATTCGGCTATTTCCATTTTATGTAATATTTTTATAGCTACCAAAAATTTATTGCTTAAGAGGTTTTAATTTTTTAGTTTTTTCTCGCTTGATTGATGTTTTTTTGCTTTTTTGTATGTGCGAAATGGGTTGACTGATGAATGATGATAGTTTGACAAAAAAAAATAACGCATAAATAATAATAATGAAGTTGTTTATAATTCATATAATCGTTAAAAAATTCACCAAAAATTCGTTAAATCTTTATACCAACCGCACGAAAAATATTTTTATTATTTTCTTTTACGGCTGGGATTTTGACAAAACACGTGCTGTGTCTTGTTTTAACACAAAGTTTAGTGTTTTGCGATTTTAAAAGTGGATATAATAAAAAATATTATATATTTTTATTTTTATTAGTTAATTAATCGTTGTTAATTTAAAATTGAAATGGGTAAGCCGGTAATATACTTTGATGTGTATATTTTCTGTTATTATCGTTAAAAAAATGTGTTCCGGCGTGTGATGAAATCCGCCATGTTAACTTTAATTTTATTAATTTTGGTTTACAGGATTTGGTGATAGAGGTGGTCGTGGCGGCGGTGGTGGACGTGGCGGAGGTGGAGGCCGTGGTGGCTTTGGTGGTCGTGGAGGTGGGGGCGGTCGCGGAGGTGGAGGAGGCCGAGGAGGATTTGGTAGTGGCGGGGGTGGACGCGGCGGAGGCGGAGGTCGTGGTGGATTTGGTGGCCGTGGTGGTGGACGTGGAGCCGGCGGTGGCCGAGGAGGTCGTGGCGGTGGTAGAGGTGGTGGTCCAGGAGGAGCTAAATCTGTTATGATCGAACCACATCGTCATGAAGGAGTTTTCATTGCCAGAGGAAAAGAAGATGCTCTAGTCACAAGAAATTTGGTTCCTGGATCAGAAGTTTATGGAGAAAAAAGAATATCAGCAGAAGTAAGTTAGGTTTCTAATATAATACCCACACACAAATATTAGCTAATTTACATGATGAACAGCGCAGGGGTATAGAATCGGTAGATATGTGGCCGACAGAGTGTCTGTTTATGGTGTACTGGCACGAAGCTTGTATTCCATCTCTAACACTTTGAATACCAATAGATATTCTGATCGCTATATACCGCCTATATACGTTATCCACCTAAAACAAGTAGTAAATTAATTTTCTTTTATTTCAGACAAATGGCGAAAAAATTGAATACAGAGTGTGGAATCCCTTCAGATCGAAATTGGCAGCTGCCATATTAGGAGGTGTCGATAAAATATATATGCCACCAGGGTCTAAAGTATTATATCTTGGCGCAGCATCAGGTACTACTGTATCTCATGTATCAGATGTAGTTGGTCCCGAGGGATTAGTATACGCAGTTGAATTTTCACACAGATCTGGTCGTGATCTAATAAACGTAGCCAAAAAGCGAACAAACATAATTCCAATCATAGAAGACGCCCGGCATCCTCACAAATACCGAATGTTAGTAGGTATGGTAGATACAATATTCGCCGATGTTGCTCAACCAGATCAAGCTCGTATTGTCGCATTAAATGCCCAACACTTCCTAAAGAATGACGGGCATTTCGTTATATCTATAAAGGCATCATGTATCGACTCCACCGCTAAACCAGAAGCTGTATTTGCGGCAGAAGTGAAAAAACTCCAAGCCGATAAACTAAAACCACAAGAACAGATTACACTGGAACCATATGAACGAGATCACGCAGTAGTTGTGGGATCGTTTAGACCTCCAGCAAAGAGTGCTGCAGCGTAGATAACAGATGTTATTTAGGGATTTTAGGTTAAGTTTTTTTTTTAATGTACAAAACACTAATAAGAGATTGTGTTTCGAATTTTCGATTATATAAAAAGATTGAATAATAAAAGTTATATTTTTATCATAAACACAATAAATAATTTCTTATTCTTTCTTAATTTCTACTTTGGGTTCTTTTTCAATCGGAGTGTGTAAAGCTTCTGCTAAATCCATCCAAGACATGGTTTGCTGTATGGCATCATTGACTGTCGGCTCTTTATCCCAATTCCAATAAACAAACTCACTAAACAGGTTCTGGATATTTAAATTTCGCTCAGCATTATCCTGAAGTGACGCTGCTTTAGTGTCTGTAACCACCAGTCCGGTATAATTCTCCGGCACTTTAAATTGACAGCCCTTTAATGGATAGCCCCGAAGAGAATTAACTAAGCCTGCAAAATCCAGACTTTAGATTTTGAAACACGTTATGATTTATTACTTACAATTTCCAGTTTTTGTTGTATAATTATTAAAATTATTCTCAATGTTTATTTCACCTTCGCCATCAATTGCTGCTGGAATATAATTTATTTGAGTTTCATCATTTTTTAATAGTGCAATATTGTTTATTTTGATGTGTGCCGCCATTTTTTGAGGTTAGCAATATTTTTAAGGTTTTGGACGTGTAGATAAAGAAGATTGGTTAGTTATCGAAGTGTCATTAATATTAATTTGTTTATAAATTTTCGGTGTGACGTAGTTGACGTGCAGGGAGACTTTATAAACTATTTCTTATGTTGTGCTTGTGCAGCGATGTCATATGTGTAGCAATGCTACAATCTGGATAAATTCAAGTTTTCATTGTCCAATCTACTACTAATGCTTGTCAGAATTTTATTTTATAAAACAAATATAAAATAATTAGGCAACAACAAAAAATCTCACAAGTCGACCAACTGATATAGATTAGACCTAACCAGTATATTGGGACTTCCGACTGCTCTACTGAGTTATCGTAGTGGTAGAAAATTTGTTTTGAAAACAAATTCGCATTTACCTTCTCCAGCTAAGGATTTAACTGATGATATCTTAGCGAAGCCATTAGAGAAACGGAATTGCCCTAAATGAATGCTCATACACTTGATTTTGTTTGTCAACGAAGCGTTCGAAAACGTGTTTAAAGATAGAAAAACTAGAATATTGAAAATTTCGCCCTTACAAGAATAGATAACGCAAACTTCCGCAAAAGCAGAATTCAGAAATTAATCCAAATATATATTGCGCTAAAATACTCAAACCAATTAAAATTTCACATTATTAGGGAAAAAGTCTTAACTACATTATCGACGTACAAATTGTGTATACCAAAAACTTTTGTACCACCCTTCACTATTACCAAATATTTCAAGATGGCCGTCGATTTGTTAACATTGCACATAGTGTTTAGTGTATAGTATTTTGTGTGTGTTGTTTTAAGCTAAGGAAAAAGATTCTCGTGTGCATTAAATAAATTAAATTTTTATAAATATTTAGCCTAAGAAATTGTATATATTAATTAATAAGCATATCAATTAAATAAATTTCAAAAAATTGTTTTTGTGTACAAAGTGATTTAAAAGTTAAAAAAATACGCAGTGGTTAATTTTCTTATTTCTTTTTTTTAATTTCATTGAAAAAAAAATCTTCGATGATTCGATTTACAATTTAGTGTTGCCTGATTTGTGTGTTGATTCGTTTTGTTATGATGAAATTCGTACAAAACAATATTTATTATTTAATTAATTAAAAATATTATAAAAAATGAAATAAAAGTTAAATTTACAAATATGTATATACGTATATATATATATATATATATATATAATATATATTATATAGATATATAATAATAGTTTATAATTTTGGTTATTTGTGAATTACGAAAAAAAATACAAACAAAAAATTATTTTAAAATTTAGATAAATAAATAAATGATTTTTTGTAAAGAAAATAAAAATTTTAATTTAAATTATGAACAAATTGGAATATTCACGTCGAAATGGCGCACAGAAAATTCGGATAACAAGTAAGGAGTGCACAGCATTAATCACTTTCCTCAACACAAATTTCTCATCATCATAAAAATTCCTGTCTCATTTCAGTTTTATGTGCCAGAAATTTAGCAAGAAAGGATTTATTTCGTAAGTATCTAAAATAATAATATCTATATTTCTCCATTATCTATCTATATAATTATATCGTGATATACTGTTTGTTATTTATTTATAATAATAGTCTGTATTCTGTACTAATCGACGAGTATACCAGTCATTAATTGAAAGTAATGTTTTCATGTTATTGCAAATAAGAAATGAAAAAATAATTATGTAAAACTAATAATAATATTGTCCGATGGTCAGCCAACCGTGGAACCGCTCTTTTTTTATTATACACAAAGGTGGATAGTTTTATGCAATATTTGTTGTACACAGCCAAGCTTGGTATCATGTTTTTGATAGTTTTGTGAACTTGAATTAAACTTCGAATACTTGTGAGGCAAAAAGTTGTTATCTGATATTTGCTTTACGGATAGGGTATACGATTTTTCCTTTTTGTGTATGATATCTCTGAGGTTGGATTGATCCGAAAATTCAGACTACTGGATTTACGTATTTATACTACTCATTATGGGTAACAAGTATGTACATTTCATGCTCTTATTGGAATTCGAAGGGTAGTAAACCGGGCTCAAAGCCTCTAAGATTTATCAATATGTTTTAGCAGTACGTTCTTAGACCATTGTATCTTAAACGGTCAATGTGTAATTTGATAATTATTTTTAATTTTAGTCAAAATAATTTCAAATTTAATTGTGTTTTATTCAATTTGATATCGTTTCCTTCGAACAAACTTACTTTCGATTAGGATTCAATTAATTTTTGCGCAACATTAAATTCATTAAATTAACTAATTTTCTGTCTGTAGGTGCGTTTTTTATTAAAATATTTTCGAGTTAGAATACTGTACAGGAATATGTTAAACTACATATTTTAATTCATTATTATCGAAATAAAATTAAACTAAACTTTATTTTTCGATGTATGTACTCGAACTCGAAAATAGGGGATTTTTTTTTGTCGAGTACGTCGAAAATTAAAGTTAAATTTTATTTTATTTCGATAATAATAATAATAAAACAGTATTTAAAGTCCATTACTGGTACCTTACTGCGTCAACAATCTGGCTCCAACGGTTTCGATACAGGGCTTGGTCTTCATACTGTCCCAGACAACCTGAAGAAGCCAAGTCATTCTCTACATCGTGTAGGCATCCTCCATATGGTGGCTCTTCTTTCAGAGATCGCTGCACAATTCGTTCCGGATCAGCGTACTCCCTTTGACCTAATTTCATGTTGAATATTGGGGATCTTCATTAGATCTCTAATCTCGATATTGTACAGGGCTCGGTATGTGCCATCTATTTCGCGTTTTAGGCCGTAAAACACGCATGATCTCTCAAAGGAGACATCTCTCATACTCATCCGTCAGCGCCCAACTTTCACATCCAAACATAACAACGGGCATGATCAACGCTTTGTAAAGCTTCAGCTTCACAGCTCTTGATAGGTGTTTAGATTTTAGCAGTGGCCTTAGAAGATACAAAGCACGGCTGTTAGCGGCCAGCCATTTCGAAAATAGTGAATAAAAATGTGTAGTTTAACATTAAATGTATTAGTTATCGATAAAAAAATTAAATTCATTTAGATTTTACTGAAGAAACGAGAAAATTCTTATCCAGTACAGTATTCCAATAAGAAAATTTTTGAATAAAAAACGCACCTAATATCAAATCCAAATCTGATTGAAACTTACTTTTACTAAATAGAATTAAAAAGAAATTAATCTTTGTGATTCTAATCATTTCTTCTGATATTCAATTCAAATTTTCCCCAATTTCTATTCATTTAAACAAACACATCTAAATACTTTCATTCAAATTCTAATCAAATGTCTAAGCACAAATACAATTTTAATGGTTTCTCTGCCTAATATTAATCATACTGAACAAAATTATTATTCATACTGATAAATATTATTTTCAATGTTAGCGAATAATTTTGAAATTCAAGAAATTTAGTCACACTCATGTCAATTAGGCTGACAATTTAATTAAATTTCGAACTACGGTATATAAAATTAATACTGATATGTATTAAATTCATGTCCCATGTCATCTTAAATTATATTCTGTGATCCCCGAATTATCCAATAAATTCGTAATAATCACTTTGCTAATTCCATAATTATAACTAACATAAATATTTAAAATTTGATAGACGAGTTATAATTAACACGTACATCATGTGTTCCTGAATTTCCGGCAGGCCTATGACTCGATCAATCGAGAGAGTTTGTGGTCTGCGCTGGAATACCTAGGTATGTTAACAAAATTGGTACTATTGTGTAGAATGACAATGACAATCAATGACAATCAATGCTGTGTTAAAGTTGAGAACAGACTATCGACAATTTTTGCAGTTAACTCGTTTGTTCGGCAGGGAGATGTTCTGTCCCCGATACTCTTTAATCTCATGTTGGAGTACATCTTTCGTAAAACTAACACATTTCAGCGCAACTTCTTATATCGCCAGTTCAATCAGGTGTTTGCTTATGCAGATGACATATGCGTGATTCGTCTGAATAGCAACGGAGTGAAGGAAATACTTAATCAGCTTGTAGAGTTTTCAGCTTCTGTTGGACTCCAGATCAAAGAGTCCAAAACAAAATCTATAATCTCTGGACATAGGGCCACTGCTACACCAGATTTTAGTAGTGGCCACTACACATGTGAAGGAGTGAGGGGGTTCAAATATTTGGGCTCTCTTATCACACCCGATAAAAATGTGGGTGAGGTAATAAACTGGCAACTGAACAAAAGCCACTGCTCAAATCTAAATACCTGTTAAGTGCCGTGAAGCTGAAGCTTTACCAAGCGTTCAAGCCCGTTATTATGTTTGGATGTGAAAGTAGATGGTACATACCGAGCTTTGTTCAATATCGAGATCAGAGATCTGATGAAGATCCCCGACATTGTACATGAAGTAAGATCTTAGCGAGTACGCTGGCTCGGTCACGTTCTGTGTGCTGATCCGAAACGAATTGTGCCGCGATCTCTGAAAGGAGAGCCACCATATGGTAGGCGCAGAGGTCGTTGTAGGCGACTATCCACGGTGTAGAGAACGACTTGGCTTCTTCAGGTTGTCTAAGACAGTATGAAGACCAAGCCCAGGGTCGAAAACGTTGGAGCCAGATTGTTGACTCAGTAACGGGCCAGTAATGACCTTTAGAAACTGATCATTATTGTTAATAACTTTTCTCAACAATATGTAAGTGAAACTTAGAAATATTTTCTAAAATTCTGTCATTTTGGCCCAAAACTATATATGTACTTAATGGTGAATTAATATTTATTAAACAAGGTCATCGAGAATTGAATTTTGCTGAATTCATTAATCCAGGTTTAAATTGACAGTCATATTGTTATCAGTTACTTATCAGATAATACCTACTTGTGTGGCATAATTTTCAGTCTATACGTACAGTACACACAAGGCGTCAATCGTTCCCTGTCTTATCGATAGGGACTTAAATCCATTCAATATATTAGCAAACAATGCGTATTCTATAAAAAAAAATGACTGAGGTTATTCCATGTCGAATAAAATATTTTTAATTTCGTCACATATAGATAGGAATCTGCGATTGTTAATTCATTATAATTAAATGATTGAATCATATACATATAAGTATATGAGTATACATGCCTCGACTTAAATTTGTGAATGCTTTAAAATTTGCGTTAGTGAAGTTATTCGTCTACTTGCGCTACACTAAATACTTAAATGAGTCAGATATTTTGTCGCAAAAGCCTGGAATGCAATAAATATTAATTGAAATTTATAAGCTAAAATACTGAGATCTAAACAGTTTATATGTCTTAGGCGCCTAGATTTTCTATGCTCAAAACATTGTTACTAAATGTATAACACACAATTTTACGATCTTTTGTGTATAAATCTTATGAACTAATCATTGTGCAAAAATTTTTTTTTTTAATTGCAACAAATTACAAAATTAAGTAATTTTTGTATATAAGTATATAATATGTATAAGTATATACTATATAGCGTTTATGCAATTGTAAAATGACGTAATAATTCATAATTTTATCGATTGGACAACATTTAATTTCCCTGTGACTATTGTATATCGTCGATTGAAATAATCACGGTATTCACGCAAAATGTAAATATTCGACCTACATCAACCAAACCCATTCTCAGTATCCCTATTCAGGAAGGATAACCGTGTGTATTTACATATACTAAAAATATAACAAACTATGAAAAACTAGTCGTTAACAACCAGATCTGCGGTTCTAATTCGCATTTTTAGTTTAATATTTAATACCATGGAAAATTTTAAGGAAAATGTATTAAGTACGTGATCAGACCTATTAAACTTTTGTTTGTAAATAAGTATGTATACAAAAAATATTCCGTTTTATTAATCGATACAAAAAATTATTCATTCGAATGATTTTTAATTAGTGAAGTTAAATAATTAAATAGTCAGTCAATTATTAAATTGCAAAAAAAAAAATCGAATAAGATAGATATTCCAAAATTATTATTATATGTTGGTGGCTTTCTCTAGTTTAATTCAGCTATCCAAATATTTAACATGATCACCATTCAGAGGTTCAATATGGTAAGAATCAATATTATAGACTATATGTCATTGTTGTATACGCATTGTGTTGTACATTTGTTATTGTTGTAGAGTTCTCATCTCCACAATTTTCGCGATTTAGCTGATCGGAGGTTGAATGTGAGTTAACTCGAGTTTTATTATAGTGTTTTATGGTTTGTTTGTTGAGCTGCATATTAATTATTTTATTGATTTTATGATATGATGTATATAAATATTGGTCTGGCTATTTGACGCCAAATAATTATTCAATTTAAATTATTATTTATAATGAGATATTAATTTTGGCTGAAATATACAGAAGCTGATTTCCTCCAGCCTTGGAAATTACTTTTACTGGAAATCTAGAATTACATCATTAGCTAACTATGAAGGTGAATTTCGCGAAAAGTTGATTACTGTGATGATCGAGAATAATCGAATTGGCCTTGTTTAGGAACATATTTTTCTTACATGAAATATTTAACAAACTTCGGTATTATGTATTAAGAATTTTCATTATTTTCTGACTAGAAGTAAGGGGTTGTTTAAATTCTATTGGTTGCTATTACTTTGCGCTCACAAAACTAGAAGGGTTCACCAAACTAGATTCTCTTAGTAAATCCAGATTTCAACAAGGAATTCACAATCCATACTGACATTTTGGACAATAGTATGGGTAATACGTTGAGTAGAACAAAGTTAACCCGGAACACATTCAAATTTCGCCAATATAAATATGTAGCCACACTAAATTGAATATATTAGTTTTTTTTTGGCCCCGAGTAAAAACTATTACTTTCCCAAAAACAGTCGACATTGCTCATAGTTAAGAATTGTCAAAGTGAACCCTTTAAAATGACATACCACATGCTATATAAATAAAAAAAGTAAACTTTTTAGTACCTACCATTTAATTATTCATTAATTAATTTAATTAATTTTCTGAAAAAATAGTTGAATTATCTATGGATTAAATGACTTAATGTGCATTCATAATTTCCGTTCGTTACGAATGATGGTGAAAATGTTATAAGCCTGTGACAGAATAGACAGACGGAAAATGGAGTGATACCATAAGGGTTCCGTTTTACATTTGATGTACAAAACACTAAAATAAACTATTTAAAAATAAAATAATTTAAAATGATAATTTTATTTCTCTTCAAATTTGTTAACTAAAACAAATTACACAGTTGTAGTTTATAAAACCTGACACATGTTAATTGATTGCAAATTCAAAAATTCTCACTATTAAGGTTTGCCAATTAAGTATATTATGTAGATACAAATTCTAGTTTCAATTTAAATTACTTAACATCAAAACATTAATGCCTTGCTTACTTTTAGTTTTGTTTTATTTCCGTTTTAAACGTAAATCAACGTCTCTACAATCTTACATGAATAACAACATATCATAAGTATAGTTGATAAACATCTTTCAAAATCTTTTATTTTATGTTTCAGTGATTTTAAATTTGCTCTCTTTAGCTTTTAGTAAAATTGGTCAAAAATAGTTTAAAAATATGCTAGAGGAAGTCGATAATTTGCGTGATTAGAATAATTGGTTTTTAGGTTTTGTTTTATTGTTGTATTCATATTTACATACCTACTAATAAAGTTTGTAGTGTACTATATTAATATACTATTATATATAGATATTAAGAGTATGGCAGTATTCGAAATGACATATTAATATACTTATACATACAGTAGTTTACAACCTTTTCTACGTTTTTTCATGACATTGTAAAACGTTACACTAAAACTAATAGAATTTGAGAATTTATTATGCTAGTTGAAAACGGTTCCAATTATTGTTTTGCAAATATTCAATTAGACGAATATTTTCGATGGCTATCGTTATATAATTGTAGAAAGAAAGTGGAAAGTGCATAGTTAAGAGTAAATTTATAATACTTTTGATTTATTTTTCGTTCTTAAAAAATAAAAGGAATCTTCGACATTTTCAACTTTGGTGATTTCTACTGTTTATGTAAAAATTCCATTCGTGTATTTCTGTGGAATACTGAATTTAAACAAACTCTGTTGATGATCTGATTTGAACTAAATTAATTTGAATCCAAAATTTAGTCAATTTGAATGTAAAACTGTCATATAAAGGATTTTCCAATAATAGGTTTCATTTTGAATAGCCTGCTATTTGGGCAACTGTCAATTTTGAAGCTGTCATCTTTTGACAAGTAAAAACTACATCACTAAAAATGTTACGATACACGCTTCAACAACGCATTGAAATTGTTAAAATTCACTACAAAAATGGTGAAAATTTTGCAGTCACGGTTCACAAAACTAAACTACTTTTTGGTCGTCGTGAAGCACCTGGAAAAAATTGAGCTGTTGGGACAAGTTAGTGATGTGAAGAATCGAAACCGTGTGCGTCGCTCAAGAACAACTGAGAATATTGCTGCTCTAGGCCGTAGTGTTGAAGAAAACCCAGGTTTGTCGATTTCTCGTCGATCTTTGGAATTAGACATTCCACAAACAACATTACACCGTATTTTGCATAAACACTTAGATCTTAAGGCTTTTAAAGTTCAGTTAACACAAAAACTCAAGCCGGTCGATCACCATAAACGTCGTATCTTTGCTGATTGGGTCCTAAATGCATCAAAATGATCCGGATTTTCATTGAAAAATCATCTTCAGTGATGAGGCCCATTTTCACCTCGGAGTCTACGTTAATAAGCAGAATTGTCGCATGTGAGGCTCAGAAAATCCAAGAATGATTGTTAAAAAGCATCTCCATCCTCAACGTGTCACGGTTTGGTGCGGTTTTTGAGCTGGCGGTGTGATTGAACCTTACTTTTTCGAAAATAAGGCTGGTGCAACTATTACGGTGAATGGATTGCGCTACCGAGCTATGATTAATGATTTTTTATGACCGAAATTGGAAGATATTGATGTGGACGACGTTTATATTCAGCAAGACGGCGCTACGTGCCATACAAGCAACGAAACAATCGCAATTTAACAAGAAAAATTTCCTGACCGTGTTATTTCTCACACAATTGGCCACTGAGATCTTGTGATTTAACACCTTTAAACTTTTTTCTTTGGGGCCACGTGAAATATAAGGTCTATGCCAATCCTCCGCAATCGATTCAAGACCTTAAAGATGAAATTCGTGAAGTTATCGAGGACATACAGCCGCAAATGTGCGAATTGGTCATGGAAAATTTCATGAAAAGGATTTGGTGCTGCCAGTGTAGCCATGGCCGCTATTTGGCTGATATCGTTTTCAAATGTTAATGGCATACCTTCCTCTTTACAATGAAATAAACATTCATTGATTTCTCTTAAAAAATACTCGTTTTTTTAAATATCAAAATGAAACCTCTTATTGGAAAACCCTTTACCTTTGGCAGTGTTAAAATTCTGCTAAATTGGATTTTTATTTTATCTAAAATATATATACAATATACATACAAAATAAATTTTTATTGGTATCAGCTTCTTGATCTTTTTTGATTATAGACACGTTAGTTCTTAAAATTACATCACCACTGGTCACTCCCAAAACTATTACAAAACTATTAATGTTACAATTATAATTTTTGTTATAACGATAGTGTGAATAATTCATGTCATAACTTACTCGGTTTCATTTTTCTTAGCTCTGCTACTGTTATCTGACTACGGATTAATTATTTGTGTCAGTAAACTTTTGACTGTCAAACGTAATACATATACGAGTCAAGTATAGTTTGTCATCATTATAGTTTAATTTAAATACTGTTCGTGTCTGTAAAATGAAGATAACATTTCTTGAATATATAGCAATATTCTCGTAAAAATAATCATTTTTACTCTCCGGCCTTTCGAGATAATAAGCTACATTGTGTGTGTGTGTTGATGAAATCAGACAAGATGAAATTGACAAGAAACATATATACATACATAATTATGTACATTTATATAAATATCAAAATTTGGCATTTATCACTATTTTAAAAGCTCATAATATTTGGCACAAAGCAATCGATAAGCTGTATGTATGAATGAAACAAATACAACACAAAACATAACTCATTTTAAAATTAGTGTTTGTGTATGTGCGTTGTCAGATGAATCAATTTAAGATTTTATTTTATTTTACTTTTCCTTTCGATACTTAAAAAGATGTATATGAGTCACCTGCTGTAAAATTTACTTAAAACTTCTACATACAGACTATATGCTGTTTTTAATGAATAAACAAAAAAAAATGACTCGTAAAGCCGTAAAACTGTTAATAATGTAAAAATATTAAATTCATGCTGTTTTATAATTAATAGACAATTTATGACCAATATATAGTTACGATTACGATGTCTACGTCAGACATGTGTGAGAATGCAAAAGGTGTGATGAATGCCTAATATTTATACACACATACTTGTTATGATTTTTTTAATTCCCATACATTAATAAATTTTGGATTGCAATATTGATTGAATGTGGTAATGGTTGTACATTTTATGCCATAATTATACGTCTTAAGCATAAAGAGTGTTGAAGGACGAAGATCAAATCTACCACACAAATGTGTGCGCCTGACATCAATTTCATTTTATTAATTTTGTTAGGTTGCTTTTCGTATTACTTAGACTGTGTCGAAACCTTTCGTAATGTACTATCGCTTTCAAAACTAAGTGTTTTTTCAAGCAAGCAGCCCACTAAAATTATGATGAAAACATAGGGTAAATCTATAAACACATAAAAGGATTACTATTGAAGTAGTGTATAGAAAATATTTCGAAATAATTCGCAAATTTATTTTATTCAATTAATATATCCAGGATTAGTAATGAACTAATAAATAATAAAACTAATAAAAAGTAAAAATGGGAATATACAGCTAGCCCCAAGATATAGACTCATTTTACAAATACTTGAACGATCTGATGGGATCTGTACCTGAACACGATGTTAGAATGGTAATTGGGGACTTTAATGCTAGAGCTGGCAGAAATCAGACCGACTTGTGTGAAAACATAGGTCCGTACTCCCGACACGAAACTGCGACCGATAATGGTGAGAAAATGTTGTACTTTGCAATTGCTCACAATCTTAGTGTAGCAAGCACAATTTTCCCTCACAAATTGATACATTTGGAAACCTGGATCCATCCTCGCAAAATTTCCCGCAGCCAAATTGACCGTGTATTAATTTCAAAAGGGCGAGCTCGGGTTGTGCAGGATGTGGGAACTTATCGGTCAGCAACCAAATACGTAGGCAGCGATCATTATTTGGTCGCTGCAAAGCTACGGTGGAAGTTTTCGTACAGGTCCGGGAATACAGCGAATCGCATGGAACGTTTCGACTGCGTGGGTCTGATAAATGAAGATCAAAAGAAACAATATCAGGATCATTGAGGGAGCTAAGTACCAGTCTGACTGTGTGAACTCTGTCTGGGAGGCACTGAACACTTCGGTTGTCAGTGCTACTCAACAGACTTGTATAATGAAAGTCAGACCCAAGCATAATTGGTTTGATGACGAGTGTCGTCTTGCAATAATACAACATATAGCCCATAGTGAACTGCAACAACGTCTCACAATCTCGAGGAAAAACAAGGTTACTCTTACTATGAGTAGTTTTTATGTAGGGTAATTATAGCCCATTTTTGTGCAATTTCTTGTTGCTTGTGAATCGATTCACGTTCCATTCTGTACAGTTAAGGCGATGCAAATGTAAAAACGGCAAATCCGTCCGGATTTTCCGGTTATTATGCCACATGAAAAAAAACTCACGGACGGCGAATGACGTCACATCATTAATGAAACAAAATAAATGACATTTAGTTTACGACCATTTTAATTTGAAGTGATAATTGAATCAATAAATAATTAAATAGATATGGTACTATCAACTTATAAACAAAAATAAATGAAAAAAAAGACGGCAAAAAAAATCGTTCATGATTTGGAAAACGGGGAAACGTTCGTTAACTTCAAAAATTATTCCATTCAGTATTTTGCCGTCCGGATTTTAGCTTGACGGCCGGCAAAACTTAAAATAAGGTTTGTATCAATTTCAATAAAATTTCGCAACTACATATATTTTGTTATTGTTCATTAAAAATATTTTTAATTAACTTTAATGTTAATTTTAATAAGTCGTATTTTTCTGTCAAAATTTGTATTTGCCGGTTTTCAATAAATGACTAAATTTTTTTTCTGTATGCATTGTTGCGAATGTCAGATATCAGATCACCCTATTTTTTTATCAGAATTATATTTACAAATGTTTATATAAAAATGGCGATTGTTGCTACCATCAAAATCGTGAAAACTAAGTAGTTTTATGTTTTAGTGTACAACCAATTTTTGAAGGCGATAGTACTTTAAATTCACAACTAAATATTTTACAAATTAATTGCTCTACCCGCATTAGCGCCATTTTAAATGGCAAATTAAGAACGTAATTTCGAAAATTCCATATAACCTATATCGTCTAATCTAGATAATAGACAATGCCACTGTTTGCAACACAGGTAATTTTTCTATAATTATCTTGAATGCAATCCAATTTTGTTTGGAAATTATACAAATAGCACGTCAATCGACAATATACTCGTACAAAAAAAGGAAATTCCAAATTAAAATTTTATTTATACATACAATAAAAATTCCAAATAAAAATATCGATGCGAATTTTAACTTGCCATATTTTCTTCATCAATATTACTTGAAGTATTTTATTTTCTAATTTAATTCGAAGTTACGGTAAACTACTTTCAATTTTTTTTTATGTGTATTAATGAATTTTAAATATAAACAAAAAATAATCATAGAAATTAAAGATTAAAATGTATTAATATTAATTCCTCTAAATCTACAAAAAATGGTAATACTTACTATAATAATGTAATTACATATTAGTTTTTGTAAGAAATGAAATGTCTTAAACTCTTAAAGAATTAAGCGTGTGACGAATGAAAAATAACAAAAAATTAGTCAAATGTAACCAAGAATAGAGTAGTAGCCGCCAGTCACAAATATATTTTGGGCACATATATTTTTTGGCTGATGAATAATTTTATTATTCATACAACATAATTTTTGTGTTTTGATGATAATTGGAGCAAGAAGTTTAACATCTTAAGATCTTAACGAAACTGTTTATATATGTATGTACATAAATTAGTTTCGACTTTACGAAATTTTTAACAATTAAAATATTTTGAAAACTATATTATAAATTTGTGTTACTTTTTAGACGCGCGCGACTCGAAATATTATATCCGGTTTAGTATAAAACACTACATAGTATTTCCATTTTGGAAAGGGTCTAATCTTGATTTTGAATAAAAAAAAAAAAAAATTTTATTATTATCTATTATTAGATCTATAGTTTTTCTTTTATTAGAGATTGTTCTTAGAAAATTTGGTTATATCAAAAGTTGATAATATATTTTATTTTGAACGAAAACATATGTTTGGTGTTTGATGTTAATGGGATTGAATGCTGTTGAGGGGATTTATCGACTGGAAAATGTTGATTTGTTTTTAGAACTCTTATTATGTAGTCTCATACTATAACTATATATATAATATGACGTAAATAAGATAATAATTTTTGACAAAATTTTATTATATAGCGCACAAATTTTAGTTGTTCATTTACGTTAATTTAGTTTTGAAATTTTCGAGGGTTTAAATTGATATGACCTTGGGTTAGAAAATAATGTAACACTAACTAATATTTTTTATATTATTTATAAAATGACACAAACTATAATGATTCGCAACTTTTTGTAATGTATGCATATAGCATCGAAAATCACATAAACGGATCGCAATAGTTTAATTTATCTAAAAATAAGTATATGGCTTTAACCTTTCCTGCGATAAAAACCATAATAAGTAATCTTTGACTTTCGAGTCCCTCGGTATTTGTTTATTTATTATTTCAAAATTCTTATTTATTGGACCGACTAGATTTGTAATGGCAAATTTATCGTGTCCTATTTTATTGGTTTTGTTGGTGTAGAATATGGTAACAACATATTATGCACTATAAAATTTACTTTATTCATGTACGATTAACTTGTCGGCTGTGCCACTTATAAATCACCATAGAAACAACTGCCTTAGGATTATCCCAGACTTTCATCCCAGGAAAATTTAAAATAACCTCTAACAACACAAGCGTAAAAAATCCATCCCAGATTTTTTTTTAAATAAAGAGTGTCCCAAAATTAACGAAAGATTTCAATTAAATAGAAAACACAGTTTTTAGTCTTCAGATTGTGATGTTTTTATTGAATCATAAAATACATAAGATAGGGTTATTTATTTAATATCACATCGGGCAAATTGTGCGCTTTGATAGCAATATGGAGTGGACTGTATGGAGAAATATTATTATCGTTATTCTTCCTGGATGCTCTTCTCTTCAATAAAAGAATTGTTGTACAAATTATTTCAATTGTATTGTTTTTTTTATTTTAAATTATTTTTACAAATTAATAATGTTGGATTGATTGTTTATGTTGTATGGCAAAAATCTGTTTTACAAAAATTCCTATTCGTTAAAACGCGGTTTTTAATGACACTATCGACTTCGCGCTCCATCTATTTTAAAAAAGTATTACTAATACATAAGCTCATCTTGCAATACAATAAAACATTTTAAATGGTATAATATTTCGACTATGCAAATACCGATCAACGAAATGTCAATCGATTTCGTTGTTTACAATTTAGGATAGTTCTTTTGGATCTCGAACATCGCGGCCGCCTTGAAGATCGCCAGACTTCAACATACAGGTAGACGACAGAGTTTTGTGATTGGTCTACGAATTGTCCCTTGGTTAGTGAGAATTTCAGCTACGCGAACTTGTCCATCGCTTCCAGGAAATACTTCGACAATTTTTCCTATCTTCCATTGGTTGACGAGCGGATTTTGTTCTTTTACTAGTACAATATCGTTGACTTGCAAGTTTTCTTTATTTAGATTCCACTTACTGCGAGCTTGCATGGTGGTAAGATATTCGGTGTGCCATCTCCTCCAAAATAATTGTGTCATTCTTAGGATGGCATTCCAGTGTGATAATCTGTTGTACGGTACTTCAGAGATGTCCGGTTGTGGTATTGTCGTAATCGGATGGCCAATTAGAAAGTGCGCTGGAGTCAATGGATCACTTTCATCATCTGATAGCGTACATAATGGCCTCGAATTAAGAAGCCCTTCTATTTGCACCAATAATGTATTGAGCTCTTCCTGCGTAAGTGTGTTACTTCCAATTACCCGTTCTAGATGTGTTTTGACTGATTTGACGCCTGCTTCCCATATTCCACCGAAGTGCGGCGCTTGTGGAGGGATGAAATGCCAGGTCATTTGATATCTCTTAAAAATAGAATTGGATATTAGTTCAATATTGTTTTTAATAAATAAGTTAAATTCCTTGAATTTTTGACTTGCGCCTCGGAAGTTTGATCCATTATCCGAAAAGATGTCTGTACTAATACCTCTTCTAGCAAAAAATCTGTTCAATGCGGCCATAAAGGAATCGGTAGTCAGATCCCCTACGAGTTCTAAATGTATTGCTTTCGTACTTAAGCAGATGAATAAGCATATGTAAGATTTTGTAACTCGTTGACCTCGTCCTCGTTTTAAATATGTTTTTATGGGACCTGCAAAATCCAACCCAACTTTTAAGAATGGACGAATGAGCTCCACTCTTTCTTTCGGCAGGTTACCCATTATCTGGGTCTCAGTTCTCGGTCGTTGTTTAACGCAATGCACACATTTCCGTAGTGTGGCTTTTATGGTATTTCTTGCGTGAACAATCCAGAATCGTCGTCGAATAATGCTTAATAATAATGCTGCACCACAATGTAGGTTGCTTCGATGATATTTGATTATTAGTTTGGTTGTAATCTCTGATTTTGAAGGCAGTATTATCGGATGAATTGTGTCATATGGTGCAACGGCTCTCTCGATTCGACCTCCGACTCGGAGAAGTCCTTTAATGTCTAGGAATGGATTTAAGGACTTGATTGCACTTTTCGGCGATACATTGTTGGTCTTCTCAATGGCTTGTATTTCATCTTTAAAATACTGCTGCTGTGTAAATTTTATTATATCGGCTTCAGCTTCACGCCAACCAATGCTAGGTTTAGCTGTCGATATGGTGTTTAATTTGAAATACTTCACTATAAATTTTCGAACTATGGCCAGGATACTAATGATTTTATCGTAACTCGAATACTTGGTAATTAATTCTTCTAATATTGGTTTTGCTGTGTTGGTGGCCAAACAAATTGTGGTCATAACTTGTATTTTTGTTCGGCGTTCAAGACTACTCGTACCTTCTGGTTTCTGGTATACAGGCCAATTTTCGGGTTCTGCTTTCAAAAATTCAGGTCCAGTCCACCAAAGCAGATGATTTTTTAAATCGGTTGGGCTTGATCCTCTCGTCGCACAATCTGCTGGGTTGAGTTTGGATTTTATATGTCCCCATCTATCTCGTTGCAGCACTTCTAATATTGCACTCGTGCGGTTTGCCACGTATGTCTTCCATTTTCGCGGTGGTTCGGATAGCCAATCCAACACGATGGTGGAATCTGTCCAACAGAAAATTTGACTGGTAGGAATGTTAAAGATCGACTGAAGGTGTTTAATCAATCGGGTCAACAGTAAAGCTCCATTCAATTCGAGGCGTGGTAATGATGTATTCTTTATCGGAGCAACCTTTGTCTTCGCCGCTATCAAAGTAGTGACCATTTGGCCGATATAAACTGTGCGAAGGTAGACTGCCGCTGCGAATGCAGTTTCACTTGAATCGCAGAATCCGTGTAATTGATATTCTACATCGTTCATGTATAGCCATCGAGGTATTTTCAGAGTTGAAATTTCTGTTATTTCGTTTCTTATCTTTATCCAGTTAGCCCTAATTTCCATCGGTAGTTCGTCATCCCACCCCAAGTCCAACAACCACAACATTTGGAAGAAACTTTTAATTTTAACGACAAATGGTGCTAGCAGTCCTAACGGATCGAAGATGCGGCTAGCTTCTGACAATATCGCTCTTTTATTAGTTGGTACTGTTTGCTCGAGGTTGACGTGGTATGTAAATGTGTCAGTTGATGGTTGCCATTGTAACCCCAATACTTTAAGTTCATGTGTATCTTCAGGCATTGGTTTTGGCAGAGACGGACAGGATGGCACAGCATTTAGTTTGGCCATAAATTCGGGAGAGTTTGATGACCACTTGCGTAGGTTAAAACCGGATTGGCTCATTAACTCGGAGATCTGCTGAGCTAAGGTAACTGCTGCTGGTACGTCTCTCGCTCCTGTTATCAAATCGTCTACATAGATGTCTTCCGATATAGCTTCTGATGCTCTGGGATATTGTCGATCGTGATCTTTCGAAATTTGTTTTACAACTCTAGTTGCTAAATATGGTGCTGCTGACATACCGTAAGTTAGCGTATTTAATTCAAAATGCCTTATCTTATCCGCTGGAGTCGTCCGCCATACTATCCTTTGATATCGACGATGGTCAGGATCTATCCAGATCTGACGAAACATCTTCTCTGCATCCGCTGTGAAAACTATTTTATGGGTTCGAAATCGTACTAGAATATCACTGATGAAATTTTGTAATGTCGGCCCAGTTAGCAAATTATCATTCAACGAGTATCCTGATGTGGTTTTGGCAGATGCGTCAAAAACCACACGTAATTTTGTAGTGGTAGATGTTTCCTTGATCACAGCTTGATGGGGCAAATACACAAATTCCGAGGGATTTTCTGGCGGTTTGACTTCTGTCATATGACCAAGTTTGCTGTACTCCTGCATAAAATCGTGGTACTGATTATGTAGGTTGGGATTTTTGCCTAGTAGTCTTTCAACTGTACATAATCGTTTGATGGCAATGTTTAAAGATTCTTTTAACTGATGTTGTTCAGGTTTAAATGGTAACTTAACCATGAAATGGTTGTCTGGTAATTTTTTGGTTGTGGATCGGAATAGATTTTCACAAATCTGATCGTCAGGCAATAATGGTGGTGTATTCTGAAACACCTATTCACATTCCCAGAATTTTCTCAGGCTCTTTTCCAGATTACTGTTATCAACAACGGTATTACATTTGCTGGTTTCATGGATAGGTATTGTACTACCAGTAAGTATCCATCCGAAGTGTGTGCTGTGAGCATAAATCCTGTTTGACGAATCTTTGATCTGTTCTGATTTCAAGATATCGAAAAACTTATCGGCACCAATAAGTAAGTCAATTTTGCATACGGATTTCAGAGCTTTGTCTGCTAACAATGAGTTAGAAATACATGGAAATTTGGATAAATCGACTTCACTTATTGGTTTAACCGTGGTGATGAAGGGTACCACATACGCAGAAATTTCGGATTTGAACTCGGATTTGAAGTGTGGTGATACAATTATGTCCACTATCCCTCTTGTAGTGGTCAGCTTTTGATTTGCGAGACCTTGGATGCAAATTCTGCCATGTCTACGATCTAGCCCCAATTTTTGCACAAATGCTTCAGTAATGAAGGAGCTTTGAGAGCCGGAGTCGAGCAATACTCGGCACACTTGATGTTGGCCCCCTTTATCTAGTACTCTTACTGTCGCGGTTGGTAATATTGCATGATGGCTAGACTGTAAACATGTTGAGTTCTGCGGCTGAGAGTCTAGTGATGACGATGTATTACTGGATAATAAAACCTTGGACGGTTCTTGTTGGTTGATAATCTCGGAATTTTGAGTTTCACTGGTTGATGTATTGGCATCATAATCTCGGTGCAATAATGAGTTGTGATTTCCTTTACATTTGTGACATCTTCCTTTTGATCGACAATGGAGTATTCTGTGGGTTTTACTAAGGCAATTGAAGCAGCGATTATCAGTCTTCATGAAGATTCGCCTCTCTTCAACTGTCCATTCTTTAAACTTTGGGCATTTATACAAAGGGTGATTATCGTTTTGGCAAACTGCACAAGATGATACAGTACTGGTGAACGTTTTCGGCAATGTTTTAGATTGGGCGATTGGTTTTCGATGGTAGCCTTTCACTGAATCCAAAGCATCAGCTCTTTTCATCAAAAAATCGATTAGTAACTGACAGGTTGGAAATTCAATATTCGATGTCTCGGTAGCCCATTTGTCTCTCATGTCTTCATCTAATTTTTGGGTCAGTAAGAACACTAACCACGGATCTCTGGATTCTGCTTCAGGTCCGATGGCCTTTAGTCCACGGATAACTTCATCAGCTGTGTCCATTAACTTCCGAATATGCTGCGATGTTGAATTGATCGATGGTAGGTCTATAAAGCTTTTAATAAAAGTCTGCACTGTGTAGCGTTTCCTGTCATATCGATTCTTCAATTTATTTAGCGCTTCAAGATAGTTCGCGTCGGAAATGGGAAGATGTTTTAATAGGTTAGCGGCTTCGTCTCTCAAAAAACCTTTCAAATATTGAAATTTTTGTGCTGGGTTTAAATTTGGATTTTCATGGATCGTGGATGAAAACAAATCATAAAATGATTGCCACTCTGTATAACTGCCATAAAATGGAGCTATATTGATCTTCGGTAGTTTGACTTCAATATTTGCACTTCTCGAATGTTCACCTTGCGTATCGTTCAAATCGAATGACATATTTCCGGAAATCAAATTTGCTTTTCGAATTAGTTTGTTCAAGACCGCAACAGTGGTGTAATATTTCTCCTCAAAATCATCTTGATGGCTTTCTTCTTCGGGATCCAATTCGTTGATTGTGTTCTCTACTTCGTGAAATTCTAATAATAATCCCTCTACGCGACGTAGTCGGACTTTCAATTGCTCAATATCCAATTTGGATGCCTCAAAACTTGTACAGGTCTGCGCATAGTTCGAAATCTTCGTTAACGAACCCTTGATGTTAGACCGACGTTTCAATGCGGCATCTATCTTCGGCGGCATCGTTCACAAACAAAATTCACCGGGCACTGATGGTAATTTTTCTACCGCTAAATTTTCCCGCACTCAATTTTCACCAATTCACAATTTTATTTTCATCAGTTGAAACCAATTGATTTTCGGAATTTTTATATTTCAATAAGCAACACGATTATGCGATTATAAATGAATGGGGAGACTAGTATTTCACTAATATAATTGGTAATGCAATTGATCCAATGTGGTATTAGGTTATGTATAAAATTCACTTACTTGCATTAATCGTTTGGTATCCCAGGTTCTACGGTATGTATATCCTTGAATATAAAACTCTCTGTCGCCTTTTCAATATTTACTTATTCCGGAACAATTTTCTTTTATCCAAATATTTTATCGAGCAATCCGGCTCGAAGGACCATGTGCGCTTTGATAGCAATATGGAGTGGACTGTATGGAGAAATATTATTATCGTTATTCTTCCTGGATGCTCTTCTCTTCAATAAAAGAATTGTTGTACAAATTATTTCAATTGTATTGTTTTTTTTATTTTAAATTATTTTTACAAATTAATAATGTTGGATTGATTGTTTATGTTGTATGGCAAAAATGAATCTGTTTTACAAAAATTCCTATTCGTTAAAACGCGGTTTTTAATGACACTATCGACTTCGCGCTCCATCTATTTTAAAAAAGTATTACTAATACATAAGCTCATCTTGCAATACAATAAAACATTTTAAATGGTATAATATTTCGACTATGCAAATACCGATCAACGAAATGTCAATCGATTTCGTTGTTTACAATTTAGGATAGTTCTTTTGGATCTCGAACACAAATCGCCTCCAAATGCATCTTTTATCGTAATTCTCCATGACCTTTTTGTATAAATGTGGCTGAATTTCGTTGATGCAGCGTTTAATTTCCTCCTGTAAAGCACGGGTGGTTGTGGACTTGTTGACATAGACCTTTGACTTCAAATAACCCCATAAAAAGAAATCTAATGGAGTTAAATCACAAGATATAGGGGGCCTAATCTGATCACCGAAACGAGAGAGTACACGACTAAGAAATGTCTCATGCAGTAATTGAATTGTTTCACGGGCTGTATGGCATGTGACACCAGCTTGTTGAAACCACATGTCGTCTATGTCAATATCATCCAACTAAGGCAGAAAGAAGTGTGTTATCATGTCGCGATATCGAGCACCAGTAACAGTTACTGCTTGACCAGCCTCATTTTCAATAAAGTATGGTATAATGCTCTGCCTCCAGGCCAAAATCCGCCCCATACAGTGACACGCTGCATTTGTTTTTCGACAATCACATGTGGGTTCTCCGTACCCCAAAAGCGGCAATTTTGGCCTTCAATAATGAAAATACGGTGTTTTATCGTGTAACGCCACATTTTTACTAACCCTAATCTCTCAGCTGTCAAATTATTTTTTGGCCTTAATGCCAGCGCTGATAATTTTTTGACTGTTTGTTGGAATTGCTGCTAAATAAATGTGTCGCTCATGCTAACTTTAGAGAGTAAATTAAAATTTAGGTAAATATCGCACGTCAAATCTTCCCTATAAGTATGGCTATTTTATCTTAGATTGAAACCCTATTGTCCACCACTATGCTAGCCTTAATAATTTGTTGGTCGTTAGAATTGTTGCAATATAAATAAATGTCCGTCTTCGAGAATTTTTCAATATAAAATAATGGACGGAAAAATCGAATATCCAAGGTTTTGTGAAGACAACAATTATCTCATACCAAGCGATTAAGCATGTAATGAAAAGCTTGGGCATGCAAATTTTCCTTTCATTTTTTTACACTGAAAAGTACGCGGAGACGGACATTTATTTATAAAACGACAATTCCAACGATCGAAATATAATTAGCGCTTGAATAGTGGTGGCTGACAGGGTCCAAAATAGCCGTCCCTACAAAAGCGGGTATTTTTTATTTCTTCGATTTCGTTTTTCTTTGAAAAGGTTGCAGCGGCGACACATTTATTTATGTAGCAGCAATTCCAACGATCTAAAACTTAATAACTATAAAAAAGTAGCGGTTCTTTCAACTACTTGACGAGTAGAATTTTTTTTGTTATAAAACCAAATAAATTTTATATATTAAAATGGTTTGAGGTGAGTATTTCTTGTTACCAACTGTATATTTGTTCTGGTTGGAAACATCATTGAGCAAATGTGGGGTAACACATTAAAGAGCACTTTTCAATGATCCATGATGAACTGGACGATGAAATATTAGACGATGGAATTGGTGTCTGGAAATTCGACCTAACGAAATATGGTTGTTATTAAATATGACTGATTTTGTATTTTTTTCAATCTAAAAATTATGACAAGTGAGCCTAAAATGGAATTTGAAACTTAAAAAAAGTATATTCAGTCCCATAATTTGAAACTTAAAAAAAGTATATTCAGTCCCAATATTGTTTTAGGTCGAATTTTCAATTTTGGTTTAAATTAAAACTTCCTTACTAAACTTTGGAAATTTGTTCTAAAATAAAAAGGTGTTTAAGGCAATAGACGTTCCAAAATAAAAGGAATATGGAACTGAAAAAATGTAACACAATTTTCGTTTTTAGCTCGCTGTGCCAGTGTGTGTCTGATCTTGGGTAAGTATAACCCAAAATTACTTTACTATATTAGTATTATTTTGCTGTCTGGATGTAATGCCTGATCTATTTGTCATTTGACAAAACTGGAAAGAAACAGCGTTGGAACAAATAAATCGAAAACACAAAATAAGATTTCATTTTATTTTTTATTTATGTTTTGTCAGCCGACATAATTTTAAAGAGCTTAATTTTGCCTTTTAGAAATAACGGAAGATCGATTTGCGTTGTGAAAGCATCAATATTTTTAAAACTACACTTTTCTGTTAAACCAAAAATTAAAATTTTTCAAACTGCTTTCCATATTTCAGAGTTGAAACACAATGATTTGTAAATCGAATTCGGAATTTGGTAAATCCGGTTCAGCTACAGCTTTTATTTCAAGGTAAACAATATTTATATCAGCCGAGAGCTACGCGATAACATTCCCAACATTCTTTCATTCATATAATATTTACGATTAATTCTTTCAACTTTTGATGTAAAATTCAATTCCTAAATTATGGCAAGACTAAATTTGAAAAATACTTGGCCCGAATTATTATGATACAAATGTTTACAATGTTCAAATTAATCTGTTATCGACTTTAGAAATATTCTAGAACTTTCAGAAAATACTAATTTTCTCCATCTGGTTCAAACTAGTATAACACATTACAGTGACAATTGGTTAGGGTTGAAATATGTACAAATAGCAAATACATATTTCAAAGTTTGATTCAGATTTTTCAGAAACGAGTACAAATTTCTTTCACAATTTTATCTGTGCTGCATCTAATTCAATAATTATTAATACAAAGAAAGTTAAGAATTAAGAAAATTGAATTGTGTTCATCATAATTCTTCGTTTTATAATATTGACGTTAGAGTTTCGACTTTTATTGTTGTTAAGATGTTTGATAGGTGATTTCGATTCGATAAATAGTAATAATTAACTCTTGACACCAGTAAAACTGCTTTAAAGTATAGTTTAAAATAATAATCTGGATTAAGTCACCCTAACATACTTTTACTATCTTCAACTTCCGCCCGATAATATAGCCAGTTTGTTTAAAACAATTGAAACTCGTCTCCCCCGCACTATTAAATAATTTACAATAATTTAAAATTAGAAATTCTAATAATTTATGTTTGCCAAACTAATTTAAAATAAGCCGCCGCGCACCACTTTCACTTCTATCTCGTGAAACAAAAAAATCACAAACTTTTAAAATAGCAAACTTAATGTTCTGTTATGAAAAAAAAAAATCATAGCAAAAACTCGCGTTTTAATTTACAAAAAAGCAACAACAACAATTAACTAAACTACACAACGTAATAATAATCATAATAGTTTGCAATAATAATAATAATAAATTTAACTATAAATATGCTAAATTTACGTTGTTTTTTTTTAAATATATAGACATTAGCTAACACTAACACCTTGGGTTAGGAAGCATTATTGTTTAGTTAGAAATAGATAGATGGAACATAAACATTAAACAAGCGCAACAATGAATGCAAGATTTATAAACCTAAATTAAATATTTAAATTTGTCTGATGATGGAAATAATCTATTTGCTTATATATTATGTACATATATATGTTTTGCGAGGGTTAGATAAATCGTGAAATTCCTGACCTGAATTTGGTTTTAATGAATTTTTTCAGATTTATTCAATTATTGTTGTTGTTTAGTGGTTTTTGTACAATTTGAAATGCATTTATGTTGAAAATTATTTCATGAAATGATTTTTTCTCATATGTTTAGTATGTAATACGAATATCATGCTTGAAATTCTAATTTAATTGATACGGTATACTAGAATACCGTGGATGAAAAGCTAATAAGTTTAATGCTTTAAAAAAAATTCGTGAGGCTTATTTAAAAACTATTTTCCTTTGTAATATTCCTCCATTATCCTAGCGATAGTTGAAACATAATTTGTTTATGATAATTAGCTCAGATTCGAATATTTCCCAAATCCCGAATTATCTAAGCTCCCATTTTCAAACCTTTAATATCAATTTTTTATTTTTATTTATTTATACAACTGAATTATAATTCATCTAGCAACTTATCTATAGTAAATTTGTTAACTTTAGTGGAGTTTCGCCCAGTGGTTAGCTCCAAACTGATTATACGATTACATTAACTGCCCTAAAGGCTTCGTCCTTCGAAGCCGTCTGACTGGGTCTGTGTTGGTCGGCATACGGTGCATATCTGCATTTTGATGTTGATCGAGTCGCTGTACATGTTTCTTTGCATGGTCCTTGATTTTTTTGGTAACGTATTCCATCTTTAGATCCTTATGAAGGTTGTCGTATCTAATGTACTATGGTACGTTCACAATGCCACGTAAAACTTTGTTTTGAAAGGTTTGAATTATATTAACGTTGCTCTTCTTGGTACAACCCCACAGTTGTATACCATATGTCCATATAGGTTTACGTATCTGCCGATATAATATCAGTTTATTATGTACTGTTAGCACTATGTTTTTCTTTTTCACGTGCTCTTTCCACTTGAGTTTAGCATCAAGTGTCATGCCTAAGTATTTAGCCGTATTTGCATGCGGGATTTGCTGTGAGTTCAGATGGATTGGTATGAAGTTAACTTTTTTGTTAGTTTAGCTGAATGCGCCATTTCTTTGTCCAGCTACATGGTGGAATTTAATTTTGTAATTTACTAGTTGACTCTTCTATATGCTATCTCCAATTGCTAGGATTGCAGTATCATCCGCAAATGTTGCAATGTTTGTTCATTTTGTATTTAGTACATTTCTTGTATAAACTAAATACAATATTGGCGTTCTTGTGGAACTCCAACCGATATTTGTTTTAGATCAGAGTACTCACCTTAAAATTTAACGCGAAAGTATCGATCAGCTAGATAAGATTTTAATATCTTTGGCAGGTCCCGGTATTGTTTATACTCTAGTCCTCGGTGCTATACTTTGTCAAAGGCTTGTGCTACGTCCAATAAGATACTTGAACATATATTCTTCTTTTCCAGTGTAGTTTCAATTAAGTCGGTAATTCTATGCACTTGGTCTATAGTAGAGTGCCTCTCTATAAAGCCAAATTGATGTGAATAAATAAGTTTTCTTTCTACTATTACTGATTTTACCTTTTAAGCAATAGTTTTTCGAACAATTTTGAAATTGTCTGAACTAGCGAAATTGGTCTATACGAGGTTTTAAAGTTAGGAGGTTTATTAGGTTTTGGAATCATAATCACCTCTGGCACCTTCCACTGGTATGGAACGTATTTCAGTCGAAACGCCGCGTTTATTACTTGGAGCAGTCTTTTTAAACCCTTTTCGGGGAGTTCTTTAACTATTTATCCTGAAATTAGGTCATAATCAGGTGATCTTTTTGAGCTTAAGATTTTAGTAATCTCATATTTTAGCTCTTGTAATGTTACTTGTAAAAACATCCAACCATGTTTTTATTATCCATTTTTTTAACTGGGTTTATGTTTTCTTCCGCTGATTGCCTCGGAAGGGGCTAAATTGTATTTTCAAGGTGGACTGCAAACAAGACAGCCTTTTCTTTAGCACTTCCTGCCCAAGTTCCATCATCCTTTTTGGTAGGAGGCACCTGAATGTTCGGTCGTTTAAGTCCTTTTGTTACTTTCCAGAGCGCATAGTCTGTGTCTTTTTGGTCGGAAATACCGGTTAGATATTCACTATAAATGAATTATCCTTAATTTCTTTGATTAGCAACTTCAGTTTGTTGCTTAAATAATTAAGTCTCGATTAACTTTGTGGTGGTATTCCTCTGCCAGGTTTTAGGAGTCTTCCAGGTTTTACGAGCCTTCTGCTTTTCATTTGCCAAATCTCTCACTTCCAATGAATGGTTATTGCGCCTCGATATTTTATATTGACTAGGGGGCGTACCCTGCCACGTTGCTTGCAATACATTATTGTTTAATAGTTCTAATTGGTCATCGAGTTGTGTCGCAGTTTTGATTGGTACTTGTAATATTGTATTTTCTTCGATCAGCGTTCGGAAAACATCCCACAGGCAAGTTTTCTTTCTTGATAATGATTGCGGAATTTGGGGCAGTAGCCCATTTGCATTCCAGTTGGCAATTCTTAATATTTTGCTGTTATACATATCAGTACATCATAGAAGTGAATTCATTCATTGCTTCTTGTTTATTTAGCCTTTTATGTACGGCTTCTATGCTCCTTTCAGTTATCGATATGCGCATATTTAAAGCTTCTATATTCTTAAGTATTTTTTCAAGAATTGGAGTTTCTTGATTTTCCTTAATATTGGGCCCGCTGCTACAAACGATTGATCATTAGCTTTCGCTGAGTTTTTCGGTGGTTAATATCCTAATAGATATTTTAATCGTCTGACTTACATTTTTACGATTGTAAACTGCAGAATTATTTTCAATTATTCCAATATGTAGTTTTTATTAGATTTTAGGAATTCCAGAATACTTCAACAAACCTTTTGTATATTTTGATAATTTCCCATAAATTTTAATAAATTTCATGTAATTTTGAATTATTTTCTAAATTGAATATCAACCATTAGTCTGAAATTTGCCCAATTTTATTCCTTAATACATATTGACATAATCCCAAATGAAAGTTGAAATATCCAATTGAACTCAAACCCCATTAGAATTCTATTCAAATTTTGGTTTAAGATTATAAAGTTGTTTCAAGTTTTGCCTGATTAGATATTCGATTAAAAGCAACAGATCAAACTTGCTTAAAGGGTTTCATAGGAGTCATGGGACGTTTCACTAACTGTCAAATTAATTTTTAAAACAAACGATTCTGTCTCAGATTCACATAAGTGTTGATTATCTATGTTGACTATCTATATTGTTGATTTATTTAACTATACCCACAGGGGATTTGGTAATTAAGAAGTGAGAAAAACTTCATGAAACTGATGATTTTCTTTTTTCTTTTTTACCTCATTTTTTAAGAATGCTTCATTACTAAGCTAGTATGACAAATTGAAATGTACTACATATATGATTGGCTGGCAACCTTGTTGGTGTGGTGTAAAATTATTTACACTATGAATGTAAGGAATTTTCTTCTGGAACAAAAATCAAACTACATTGAGCATTTGTGCCTGCTTCTTATAGGTAATCGAATCTAAAATTGCTTTTGTAAATTTAGATATCACTTTCTTGAAAATTCTACGAGACAGAAACTTGACGTTACAATTCTGAATTAATACTCGAAATAATAACTCGGTTTTGATAAACCAAAATTTTTTATAGATTTTAAATTTCTTAAAACTGGAAAAACTAACTTTCACGTTACGATTCTGAAGATAAAATTTAAATTCGCTCATGTCTATCTCCAATTTATGGCGAAAAATTAATTAAGGAGCATTTCTCCAATTTTTGCAATATTTGAAATTCGCAAATTTAGAGAAAGTTATCTAGATTATTGGGATAT
Organism: Tipula unca; assembly: GCA_951394425.1. NCBI lineage: Eukaryota > Metazoa > Arthropoda > Insecta > Diptera > Tipulidae > Tipula > Tipula unca. The sequence goes on from OX596380.1 coordinate 200,969,652, forward strand.
TTTTCAAATTTTGAATATTCATTCGAAATATATAAAAATTAAAACAAAAAATGAATTTTTAAAAGTCACCAATTTATTGTTCGTGCCAAAACTTCGATGAATAAAGTTTTATCGGATTTTAAACAAAATTTATAATATTGCATGAATTTTAGTATCATCAAAATTTATAATGTTGCATGAATTTTAAAAAAATACTCGAGTATCCATTTAAATATTATAAAAATTCCAAATTCCTCAAAATTTTAAAAAAATTATACATTTGAAACTTCTTACAATATTTTTCAAAACAAAACTTATCTAAATTTTGTAAAATGTATTCAATTTTAGAATATTTCTCAGAATTTTACGGATACTTCAATTTTTAAAACACATCTATGATTTGAATATATCTTGAATAAGATTTATAAAGTTGAGTGAATTATACTTGAATTTTAAAATGTTGGCAAATTTTTATAATTTAACGTTGATTTTACAAAATCCTTCCTAAAAATGTCTTTGAAATCAGATTTGATTTCAACTCACGATATTTAATTTTTATAAAACGTTCAAAACCTCGTCAATTTGAAAATTTTTCCAAATTTAGGAAAAAAAATAAAATCCAGATTTTTAAAATTCAATTTCTAGTTCGAAAAGTCGAACTTGTCTATAACGAACCTCAAGGGACCAACAATTTTGTTCGTTGGGTATATCGAGTTCTTAATATCAGAAGTTCATTATATCTAAAAATTAAAAATAACTCCGTTAGTTAATAAAGAACTAAGGAGATAGAGGAGAAAAATGACGTGCGTATGTATCATATTATGGTAGTTTTCCTGTTTTATGTACCTAATAGATTTCTATTTTGGCTGTGTTTCGAATTTTGCTTTGTGAATATTTTTAATCCTCAAACTACTGTTTTTGATTTCGACGTTCGTTATAAGAAGTTAAATTAAGAATAATGTAAGATTGCCGAATTTTAAAGTTGTTCGTTATACGTAATAACGAGGTCCGTTAAAGGGACTTGAGTTTACCTAGATTTTTAGTTCTCGGTTTTCGGGACTTCTATATATGTTTCTTATTACAAGACTTTCGTTATATCCCGATTTTTTATATCCAAGTTCGACTGTACTTATATTGATTATTTTATTTTTATTGTTTGACTCGATCCAAGAAAAACCCGTACGTATACGCATGATTCACACCTGGAACTTGATCTACAAGTTAAGAAAAAAAAATTGGTTTTATTTCAAAAATCAGAATACGAAATTAAATTTGACATTTCACAAATCTGAATTTTAACTCAAAAAACTTAAAAATCGTTGAGATTTAACAATTCACAGTAGTTTTTAAACTCCTTAATTAAATTTTAAAATTCTGAGGATAACATTTTAAAATTCGAACTGTTAAATTTTGAAAATTTGAATGGTCAACGCTCGTGAAAATGTCAAATTTATTATTGGACATTTTTGAATTGCATACCTCCATTTTTTCCAATATTCGAATTTCGCAAATTTGGAGAAAGATATCCAGGAGGATTTTAGCGTATTGTTTAAATTTTCAATCGATATTAAGATGATTTATAAAATCTCGGCGTATCACTCGAATTATATCGAGGAAATAGCACGGTTTTTAACTCTGTACCAATTAAATCGCACCTATGTATCCTCAATTTGGCTGGTAATGGCGTACGACAAGGATGCAAATAAGCGAACTGCAAAAGACTTGAGACAGCGTTGGGTCACAGAACAAGTAGAACACAAATTTAAGAAAACAATAATAATTTGATATGAGATTTGTAAATGATTTTTGGTAGAAATTTCTTATAATGTCCCTTATTTAATAGTGGCCCCAGAGTCCGGAGGGCCCTTATTATATTGGTTGGAACTCATAAGGAAAAGGGGAGGATGGAAAGGGCCCTTAATGCGGCACTTCTTCATTCAGCTTGTATAGAAACACTCAGTTTATGAAACCTTAAAATCTAAGCTGTAACTGGTTAGGTCATAAACACGAGTTACAATCCTTTACCATTAAAATTACTAAAATTCACCTGGCTGTCATCAATTCTTCTTAAAAGTTTGTTTTATATTCGTCGGTTCTTGGTATGGCTTATTTTATTATCTTTTCTTATCTATTTTGTTCTAATTAATTCTTGTCAAACTACCAATAAAATTTATCAATTTTTTGACTATGCATCAATCAAACTATGTATCGTAAAGGGTTTTCCAATAAGAGGTTTCATTTTGATATTTCAAAAAAAAAGGTATTTTTTAAAAGAAGTCAATAAATGTTTATTTTATTGTAAAGAAGAAAGTATGCCATTAACATTTGAAAATGATATCCGCCAAATGGCCGCGCAATGCTACGCTTGCAGCACCATGTTCTTTTCATGAAATTTTGACACATTTGTCTTGCTGAAAATAAAGGTCATCCACAACAATATCTTCCAATTCCGGCCATAAAAAATCATTTTTCTTAGCTTGGTAGCGCAATTCATTCACCGTAACAGTGCCTCATTTTCGAAAAAGTAAGGTCCAATCAACCCGCCAGCCCAAACACCGTAAAAAACAGTGATACGTTGAGAATGGAGAGGCTTTTCAGCAATCATTCTTGGATTTTCTGAGCCCCAAATGCGACAATTCTGCTTATTGGCTACATTAATAATAATCCGATGTGAAAATGGGCCGCATCACTGAAGATGATTTTTCGATGAAAATCCGGATCATTTTAATGAATTTGAAGGACCCAATCAGCGAAGATACGACGTTTATGGTGATCGACCTGCTTGAGTTCTTGTGTTAACTGAACTTTAAAAGCCTTAAGATCTTAGTCTTTATACAAAATACGGTGTAATGTCGGTTGTGGAATATCTAATTCCAAAGATCGACGAGGAATCGACAAACCTGGGTTTTCTCCAACACAGTTGTTTTTGAGCGACACACGGTTTCGATTCTTCACATCACTGACTTGTCCCGACAGCTCAAATTTTTCTACCAGTTTCACTATCGCCGGCCGAAAACGTGCTTCACGACGACCAAAAACTGCTTTAGTTTTGCGAACTGTGACTGCAAAATTATCATCATTTTTGTAATGAATTTTAACAATTTCAATGCGTTGTTGAGGCGTGTGTCGTACCATTTTTAGTAATCGCGTAGTTTTACTTGTCAAAAGATGACAGCTTCAAAATTGACAGCTGCCCAAATAGCAAGCTATTCAAAATGAAACCTATTATTGGAAAACCCTTTATATACTACTTACATACTTTCAAATTCGACTAACATATTTTATATTCGAAATTTTTAAGATAAAGACGCGATAGAGGCTTGAAGTGAATATAATTTGAAATAGAGTTTGATTAAAGAATGTTTTGTAGAATAATATTCGTCTCGCCTAATTTTATTTGAAAAATCATAGTTGAATATATTTTTAGTATAGATACTATAGGCTAGATCTATCGATATCTGTAGTTTACAAGAGAAAAAAGAAAATCGGTTATCTTATGTACTATTACTAACTATGCAGAAGTACGAAAGTATTCGGAAACTTTAAGAAATATTGGTAATTAGCGTTTTGTGATCTTCGGTATTCCACCAATTTTAGGGTAATTTGATTCAAAATCGGTTCGCATAATGTTATTCGAATTATTTAATAAACACTGTTACATCACACTATACGCACCATACTTTAGTTCAAATAATCTCATTATCCATAATGTCATTTTTTGTACAAAATTATTTTAGGCATAGCCGTATAATCACCCACCCGGGACTTATTCCGCATTTCTATTAATCTATGCGAATATAATATACAAAAATTTGTTTCGGGAAAAATATTTCTATCTATTGTTTCCTTTGCCGTATACATACTTACATATATTTAAATTAATACACCTGTCGCCATTTTCGTCTTTATATTTTAATGAAATTGTATAATATTTATATAAAGAACAAGTTTTAAGTTCACAATGTCATGGTCGTTACGTACGTGGTTACGATGCGGCATGGGAAGATAATTTTCTTTCTAAAATACGAAAAATATGCAAAAGTAATTTCGATCGATAATACGGAAATTAAATTTTTGTTTTTGCTTACTGTGTGTGTGCTGGTTGTTGTTGGTGGATGTCTTTTCGTTTGGCTAAACAAACAAACAATTTTATTGTGCTTGTTGTTGTTCTTGTTTAAGACAAATTAATATTCAGCAAGGTTGCTGATTGAATAAATTAGACAAATATGTAATGTAATTTGCTGCGCACTGTGTGCTGCGATTATAATTATGTATGGTAATGATATTCTGGTGATGGTTTTGGAAAAATTATAATCAGTACGCTGGTATTTTTTTTTTTTTTTTTGGATGAAGGGTACTTAATTCAATTGGTTGTTTTTATTTGTCTTTGTGTCTCGTCTCGACGACGACAATGGGTTAGTCCCCAAGTGCAAGTTTAATTTACATATGTGCTATCGCGAAATTTATGTATTTGATTAACAAACTTGTTATCATTATTAATTTAATTTTTTCTTTTTTTTTTCAGGTAAGTTTTGATATCTTAAGCATAAGGAATCTGATCGTAAGTTTAAATGCATTAGTGTGTGTACTTTGTGCAATTTGTTGAAATTAGAACAAGAAATTAAATTTTTGATTAAAATCTAATAAATTGTTAATTACTTTATGACCGATAATTGCCTAATTTGTTGCTGATTAATGATCAAAAATATTTAGTACTATCCAACCAGATTAACAAATATAATTCGGAACAAAATAACGCCAGTAAATAATCAACCAATCGATTTTTTCATTTATGTCAGATTAATTGGGATTATTTTAATTCTGATCTATGATTATATCCATAATAACAATAAATTTCAAACGAATTCTATGATGTATAATTAAAAATATTTTCAAAATTTGGGTTTTATTTGGTAGGAATGATAGTTTTATCATAACACTTTTATGCGAAGCAGGAAATTAGAAAAGTATTTTTCTTTCTAAATCCCTTCAACTACCTAGCTTTAAAGTTGCGCTCTTATTCAATGATTATCTTCCACCAATAAAGAGGAATAATTAAAACGATACTAAAATATCAATCGTGCTAGGTTGTTGAAAGAATATTTATGTATATTAAAATTATGTTTCAAATTTTAACGTACATACATAAATAAAAATATTTTTTCTGACTCATAAGACAAATCAAGAAAAAGTAATCGGATTTTTATGTTCGATTAAATTGAAACTATAACAAAAATAATTAGATAATTTAGAAACTTAAATTATCTAATTATTTTTGCAAATCCTGATCAGGGACAGTAAATTGGGCTAACCCAGGTTTGCTATAGAGTAAGTTTATCATTTGGATCTACCGCAATACATACTTACTCAACAATTGTTGTTTTGCCCAGTTTTTCCAATAATAATCTTATTACGTATAATAAATAGAAAATTTATTGGCAATTAATTTTATTAGAATACGATCCTAAGACTTTATATTTTTTTATAGAATAGATTTTTTTTTTCTACTTTTGTATAATTAAAAAGCATTTTATTTATTCGCATTTAATGGCGATTATTATAACTCGCATGTTTATACACACGTCTTTAATAGGTTTCGTCTTAATTAATGAAAAGAACAAGAAAAACGTAATATTGTTTTGTTACAATACAGTTAAAGTGTAATCGAAAAAAGAAAAGCAAAAATCACAACTTGATTTTGACTGAATGATGGATGTTTGTTTGAGATTTAATTGGAATGAATGTATAGTTGAATAGTAACAGTGCGCAGAGATAAAATTGGTTGAACCATATGCTCTTGATTTGAATTTTAGTTGTACATATACATAATATGTATGTAGAACTCTTTATCTCGTTTGTTTAATCTTTCGTACGCACATAATATCTCGTGTTGTTTTACCGTGGATAATTTAAATCAAATAATTGATCAATTTGTTGCTCTACAACAATATACAAAGCTTTTGTTTTGTAATTCCTAGATAATAAGAATTTTAGATTAACCGCAACATTTACAATACATGCGTATAATGGTTCATATGGTCTGTACGTGCGCCCTGACATTCAATAAAAATATTATGTCTGTAGTATATAAATGGATGAGTGGGATTAAATTTTCGGTTTTAATTTATGGTTAGGCGATAAGAAATTTATCGCGCTTGAAATTTGTCTAGCCACAATACAAAATGAAGATTTTGTGCAAATGAACAAATATTAAAAGCGTTTTGTCCGGTTTAATACGCAAATAACCGGCGATGTTCAATTTTCGATAGACTCTAGGTAACTATGCAAACTGATCGACTAGTCATGTTTGCTTTCAAAAATTGGTTATACACAAAGAAAAAACTAAATGTTTTTTCAAACTAAAATTATGAATTATTTTGTATTGAAAACATAGGGTAAACCTAAAAACATAAAAGTATTATCATTGAAGTAGTGTAAAGAAAATATTATCCAGGATTAGTATTTAGTAGAAAGGTAATGAACTAATAAATACTAAAACTAAAAAGAAGTAAAAAAAAAGGAATATAAGTAATTATTTCAATAATGTGTCCAGTATCCATCATTATCGATTTGGCAGCGAAGCTACTAGTTGTTGGTAAAAATTCGGGTTACATTTTAGTTCTTCCTATTTTTGAGAAACATGTACTAAGACTACTTCCATCGTCGTGGGTAAAGAGGCTCCCAATCCTTAACCATATAACCCCAAACATTTTCTATTGGATTTAAGTCGGCGTTATAGGCTGGCCAAGCTATAGGAAGGATTTGCAGGTTTCGATTTATTCAACTCATAGTTTCACCTGATTTATGAATTGCGGAATTATCCTGCATAAAGTTAATTGGAAATTCCTGCGGATGAACAGTAGTGACCGACGGTATCATTATTTCATTTAGAATTTCCAAATATTCCTGAGTGTTCATTTGTTGTAAAATTTCACATAACTCACCGACGCCACCTGCACCTTATTCATCCCCACACTTCACAGGATACTTGGCCACTTATTGTTGTCCTTTGGATATATTTTTCATTATATCTCATTTTGTTTGGCCGATACATGTGCAGCTTAGTATGATGATCGAACCTAAAAACTTTTACGTCCGTGAAAATAACTTTTTCCCAGTCCGTGTTTAAGTTATCTTCTGCAAAAGCTACCTAGCTTTGAGCTGGAATTCGATGCTGAATTCCAGGGTCTTTTAATGTTCGCGAAATAGTTGCAGAGAGGTTATATGCCGGCGCAGTTGCAGCTGCAGTCATAAATGGATTCAGAGTAAACTCCTTTACAATATTTTTTCGTTGAACTTCATTTAATAATTTGGGTCTAACGTTCTAAGGCAACCGATCAATGGTTCTTGTTTCTGGAAACTTTGTTATCCATTTAATTACAGTAGTTTTCTAACGAAAAAAAATATAATTTACCATTTTACGAGACAAGTTGATGCAACTTACTGAAAAGCTAAGCTTTCGTGAAATGTATCCGATGGATTCATTTTCTTTATGTAGGGTAACTATAGCCCATTTTTGTGCAACATTCAGTTGCTTGTGAATTGAATCACGTTCCATTCTGTACAGTTAGATTGCAAAACAAAATAAAACCGAATAAATGACTAAATCAGTTTTTCTGTATGCATTGTTGCGAATGCCAGATGTCAGATCATCTTAGTTTTGATCATAATTATATTTACAAATGTTTATATAAAAAAAGGCGATGGTTGCTGCCATCAAAATCGTGAAAACTAAGTAGTTTACACATAATGTAAGTAAGCTTTGTAGCTTACTATGAGTTTTAATTAATATAATTATCGTTTATCTTAAACAATTTTGAATTATCAATATCAACATTCAAATCAAAAATTCACAGCTACAGATCCCTTTTAATTCATTAGATCATCTGCACGTTTTATTGCTTGATAGCCTGATCGACCACAAAATCGTTGTTCATATTACTGACCTTTTTGGTTCCTATTACTGATATATGTGTCAGTGACAGACTGCTTATTTTCTGTAAGGTAAACAAAACAAAATCTAGACCCTTAAGAAATTATTTATTTCAAAAAAATCAAATCAAAATAAAAACAAAAATATGATACTTCTACTTCTACTTCTCATATTAAAATAAAATTAAAAAATAAAAACAAAATATAGCTTCTAATTCTGGCTATCACAGTTAGTTACGAAAATTAACAAAAAATATCAAACAAAATATATTCACAGAAAATTGTTCGTGCGTAAATAATCTTAAGCTTTAAATTTTTATATGTCAGGTATACTGTAGAATGCTTGAAAATTCAGAAGTTTAGGTTCTGGAATAATTTGGATTATATCTTGAATGGGTTAAAAAGAATATCCTGTTTATCAGGCCACTTCCAATTTGGACCACTCATTCCCATTACTTTTACAAATGCTTCGTTATTTTATGTTTGTAAAACAATACCCGGAAAATATTCCTCCTCGTACCGAATAATAACATAATTGCCAAACAATTGGTTGTAGTTTTTCGGTAAGTGGATGTATTTAAAATTTTCGATTTTTTCACGGTACTGTCGTTGGAACTCTTTTTGGCTTCCCTTATCCTTTTTCGGTCTTGTTTTTCTTGATATTTCTGTTAATATACTCATCTAAAGATATACTATAACAGACGGAATTCGTTTCTTAATTTTGGGTATAGATGTTCCATTCGGTTTAGATTCTGGCCAAAAGAAACTATTTTTAAAGGGGGTATGCACATTCGATAGAAATTAATGCTCGTTTTCAGTTTCTATTTCAATATGCTTTGAAGCTTAATCACGGATATTTTCATCACTGTACTTGTGGTCTTCGATTTGCAGCGTAATTAAGTCACCTACTCCATCAACATTTTAACACAATTGGTTAATATTGTAATCATTAAACACTGCATTGAGATCAATATTTTCCAAGCTGTTTTCGCAAATTCCTTGAGCAGACTTCTCTTGTACATCATTCGCAATATATAGTAACGTTTAATTTTGTGGAGTCAGTAACAGTAGGAAGATTAATTTGGTTTGGTTGATATTTCTTTCTTATATAAACCCACATATGGTGCAGATTCTGGTCCTCTTTTTTACCTTGCCATATACCTTTGGAGTCTCTAAAGCTTTGCAATTTTTTTTTCTGTTAAAAATGATTCAAATGTTTCCACAAAAGACACCGATCGTACTTCATGATCAACTCTAGGTGTTGTTGTTTTTGGTGTTGTGGTAATTAATAGCGTCAGATGAAAATGGATATATACCACATGTTCTGGATATAATGGATATATTCCACATGTTCTGAACGCATCTGTTGGTAAGGCTTTCGCCAGTAAAGGAGCAAAATCTTCCTTTCTCAACTTTTTGCCTTCATTTTGAAGTTCCCAACTATGTACAGTTTTAGTCCATTCCATTTTTAAGAGGTGAAAAACTCCAACGTCTAGTGGTTGCTAAAGGTGGGTTGCATTTAGCTAAAGTGCTACTAGAATAATTTGATGAATTCTGCACCATTTTGATCAAGCCATGGCAAAAATACATTTGCCGCATATTCGTAGAATACTTCCCCGTTCATCCATCCGGAAAAGCAGCCCATACCCCAGCAGTTTGACAGTTTTCGCCCTAATACGAACGGTATTCGTTTATATTTATATATACCACCATCGGTGGTGGAATATCGCCTGCAGCATTCACCATAAACAATGTTGCTGCTCATAAATATTATATACCGCCTTTTCCCCTTTTCTGGCTAACACGGATTTTTCCTTAGGAGGCAGTAAAAATGCATTCTCGTCAAGAATATCTATGTCATTATTTTCTGCAATATACGTTTTAGTCTGTTGGAAGCAGTCACGTATATTGTGTTCTTTGATCACAGCACGGCTTTTAGCTAAATGTTAAGACACACGTTCTGAAATATCTGGATTTCTTTTGTAAAATCCCTCGTACCATCGCTTTCCCGGTCTTTCATTAAAAATTTTTAAATTTATTTTGACGATTTAGCTTTTTAAGCAGTAGCTGAACGCTATCCAAAAGCTGATTCTTTTTTGCAGGAAAACCAGCCTTACCGATATAAACGATCCATTGTGTTATTTGTTGCTCCTCTTCAGTAGTCAACACTGTTGGGTGACCGATAGAGGCATTTAATGCATATACACCTCTTTGTTTATATAACAAAGTTGTGCGGGGAATTTTATATCGTTTATTTGCTGTATACACTATCATTCCACTCGCCACATTTTCAAGAGCAGCCTTTAGATCCTCCTATTGAAGACTCTTCAATTTCGTTGGCATTCTAAAAATTACAACGCTCGTTTACTGACAGGTTTGTATATATTACTGACTTATAAATTAAATGGTTTGATACAATTAAATGCAACAAAATATACATTCAGTTTTAAGTTTACTTAAATTTAACTAATTTTAAATCAATTAAATTATTTAGGAAGTCGTTAAAATTAAAACAAATTATGCAAATTTATGAAAATTAATTTTAGATTTCTATCTTTATATTGACATATTGAGGATTTTATACTGAGCTAAGGAAGGACTTATTACTGACGCTCTCCCTTAATAATTATTTGCAACCAAACTACTATAAATTATTCGTCTCAGAATTCGGACAGAAGAATGATAAATCTATTTTGCAACTGAATCAAAACAACATTTTAAGATCGGCTAAAGATTGATTTCTTACAATAAGATTTGGAAATACTGGCTAATAAGTGTCAGTAAAAGAGACAAGTCCGTTATTTAATTATGTCTAATACTGACAAAAGTATATAAGCAACATTTATATGTATTTTCAATTTGTTCGTATTAAATACACTTAATAATTGAAAGTTATTTATATTATAACACATTTAATTTAAATTTAATAACTATATCATATTTACATAGAAAGCATCATTAAAAAATAAAACTTTAAAATTTAAAACAAAATGTTAAGGAGCTTGAATATACGTGTATCCACGACCGCTGTATAATTGCAACTGATTTTTATTGAGCTCTATACATCAATACACGAATATTTTGGTAGGATGAGACAGGAATATTCATGTTTCTATTTAAACAAAAAATATTGTATTAGTGTATTGAGTAATTATTTTAAAAACTGAAACATATGCAATATATGTCAGTAATACCGCCTATGTCAGTATTATAGCGGTTTACCTTATCGAGATCTGATGAAGATCCCCGATATTATACATGAAATAAGATACGCTGGCTCGGTCACGTTCTGCGTGATGATCCAGAACGAATTGTGAAAGGATCTCTGAAAGGAGAGCCACCATATGGTAGGCGCAGAGGTCGTTGCAGGCTAAAATGGATCTACGGTGTAGAGAACGACTTGGCTTCTTCAGGTTGTCTAAGACAGTATGATGACCAAGCCCAGGATCGAGACCGTTGGAGCCACATTGTTGACACAGTAACGGGCCAGTAATGGCCTTTAAACACTGTTTACTATTATTATTAAATCAGAATATACCCTCTTTCAGGTTGATCCTGTGATATAATTACAGAACCTATGTTAAGTTAATCCATCTTTAGATGTATTCATCTTAACGACACCAGATACAAAAATGTTAAGCTGATAGATAATTTTATTATTAGGTGTTCATTGAACTTTTCCGTTAGTTTAGTTTTTCTTTATTGTACATTATGCACAAATCTTACATTCCGATTGCCTAGCAATAGATTCATTGTCTCAAACTATTTTTTAATACCGTATTTCATCCCATATCCTTTTATGTTATTATAACACAGATCAGCATGATCAACGTCAATTACATACTGTACAGGAATCCCTCATATAACGTTGTATGTTGTATGCAGCGTTATACGAGGTAATGAAAAAATCCAAACAATTTTAAAGGATATATTGTTAACTATAGTTTATGCGCTAATTTATTTTAAGTCACTATATTTAATTTTTAGAGAAATGTTCTCTATCTTAATTAAATATAATTTGCCTGTTTTCGTCGTTTTAACAATAAGATGTTTCTTATATACCGTACAATCTCAGCCATCAGAAATCACTAAATGATTTCATTCGAATTTTTATTTTTTAATTATGAATTTTCATATAGATTGTAAACTGAAAGACTTATATGTGTGTTTCCCAAACTTTTGAAGGATAAATTACATTATGACTTCCAAAAATCTGGGTTGTGGTAGTTTCACTTCTTCGGATTTTTATATTAATTGATGATAGGTAATATGCGGTTGCCTGTAGGTACTTTAATAAAATCATTAGAATATCATAAAAATAATGTGAAGAAAATGAGAGACGACTATCGGATACCACAATCAAGATTTAACCGAAAAAAAAATAAAATAAAAATAAAATAAAAATAAAATATTTCATTCAAAACTGCTATACAAAAAAATATTTTGAATTTCAAATCTTTGAACTTCCTGTATTTTGTCGTTTCTTTCATTCATTCATACGCTGTGTGTACGCGACACGATGACTTCGACGTGTACGTAAGAAATCGCTAAATATATGTGAACCAAAAAAAAAAAAAATTGGTTGGCTAATTATACATATTTACATCCAAATATAGGTATAAGTATGTATATAATATATGCATCGATCGGGTTAAGGAATTTTTAATATATTTTACAGGGTGTAACAAACTATAATCGATTTGATCAATGAATTTTGTATATATACTCGGTATGTATATATTTTTGATTGGGTTGTGGTTTTTCTTAAAACTCGCGTTTATAAAGAAAACGGAAGTTGACTTTTTATTTATTTATTCACTTTTGTACGAGTACATATATTGTTATTGTTGGATTTTTTGTTGATAGCAAATTATATATATTTAGGTGAGCATTAAGTATTTTATATATGTACATAATATATAAAACCGAATTGCTTAGCCAACGTCGAATATGATGATGGTGACGACGACGACGACGACAGTAACAACAGATGTGGTATGAGATTGTGTGTAGTATTTAATAAATATATATGTATAAAAAAACGAACAAATTCAACCAACAAAATTGTTACTATGCGCGGGTAAAAATCATTACAATATTATTTCTCGATTATTTCAAAATTTCAACATCTATACTAATAATTGTGGCGCCTAGAATGTAGTTCTCATCACCTCTAAAACCCGAAAATTAAAATTATGACGCTCAAGTGCAAAAAAGAAGAGAAATAGAAACGCAAATTAAATGTTACAAAAATATAAAATCGAAATCTTTAAGGGCGAAGTGTTATTGCCTTGAGACGTTAAGAGATAATCGTATATAGATTTTTTATTTTAATTATTTTGCTGAGCACCGTATTAGAAAACCGATCGAATCAATTTTAAAGTTTATTTGGTTGTTAGTTTTGTTTCCATGAAAATTAATGAATTTATGCAATAACTATCTATATACACATACATGTAAAGAATTGAGTTGAATAATGAATGTTTGAATGACATGAGATATTTGGGTGTGTTTGATTGTAGGATATAGAATGTATTTTTATTGTTTTGTATATGCGTGAATTGACCATACATCAGAAAGGTCGTGATGGGATAGTCAGTTTATTTTTGATTTTATCCAAAAGTTCCGTTCGTTTGGAATTTTTTATTGTATATATATATTTGATTAGGTGTTATTAGATTTAAAACGATGAAACTAATAATAGCTTCAGTAATTGAATTGAAATATGTATGACAACAATCATTTCAAAGCTGCTCGTATATCGATGTATTTTTTGGCAAGAGCTCACAATTTTAAAAGTTTATATATGCTAAGCAATAATTAGGGTCAAAGGTCAATTTGGCTGCGGGAAGTTTTGCAAGGATGGATCCATGTTTCCAAATGTATCTGTTTGTGAGGGGGAAATGTGCTTGCTACTCTATGATCGTAGCAATTGCAAAGTACATCATTTTCTCACCATTATATAGGTCGCAGTTTCGTGTCGGGAGTACGGACCTATGTTTTCACACAAGTCGGCCTGATTTCTGCCAGCTCCAAAAGTCCCCGATTACCATTCTAACATCGTGTTCGGGTATAGATCCCATGTCATTGTAAAATGACCCTTTATCTTGGGGCTGGCTGACTTCTGTGGGCGCATGTACACAAATTATCGACAGGTTAGCTATCTTCATGCGCAAGTGAAGCTCACACAATTGGTTATTGACTGCTTGGAAATCCAAAACAGCCTTCTTTACCTTCGGCCCAAGAAGAAATCCATCTCCAAGATTTCCGAGGTCATCTCCACTGTATAACAACGTATAGACAAATGGTTTCCACTTTTAGGCTAGCGAGTTTCTTGAAGGGCAACTAGTTCCAGCCGATACTCCTTCATGCATGTATAGGCCCTCTAACGCTCCTGGTTTCTTCAGTGACTGCACGTTCCACGGGCCGATCCTAAATCTCGTGTCCGGGTACTGAAGCGGGGGTCCGGTGTTGTTTTAGCGGTATCCATTTTAGGCTTTCTTGACTTTATAAACAGCTTATTTTTTTTACGGATCAGTGTAGTCAGTCCAGCGATCCAACCGTTTAGTCGCCTCCTACGACAAGCAAAGGATACTGTGGTGGTATTCTTGGAAAACATGTTCGTGCAATTTAGGTTTACGAGACATGTGTGCCCCCCCGACCACAGGGTCCAATTTCCATAAGTAGATACTTAAATACAAAATATTTTTGAAATCAATGAATCTAGTCCCATATAGTTCACAAGCCATGCATAAATGTGTTAACTAACCACATGTTTCAGTATTTCAGAAACAATACACATTTATATATCCTATAATTATTCCCTAAAATGTCAGAACAGAAGATAAAAACTAATCAAGCCATTTTTGCATTTATATATATGTCTACGCAGATCGTACCATATGTTGTATATTAAAAGATGCTATATACATACTTACATAACATTTTTTACCATATAATTTATTCTAATTTCAAAAACTATAAAAATTTGTGTATTTTAATTAAATATAATTTGACTGATTTCAAATAGTTTTTATGCTCTGTGTTATAAGTGTGTGTTCAAGCTCGTTGATGTTCGAAATAAAATTTTGTGACAAGCAAATGTGTAGCATAATACATACATATAGAACAGATTATGTACGTTTAGAGGAGATATTTCATTAAAGCAACAGCAAACAATTTTTAATTTATTTTAATTGATTTATTCGAGATATTATTATTATTATTATACGACGATATAGCTGTATAAGAAGACACGAAGAAGACAAAAACGCTGATCTGTGATGCTGCTGTCTATTCATAAAATTCATAAAATTTGACTTTTTATTTAAATATCGAATTCATTTTGAATTGACAAGAAGTTAGAGAACATTTGTCTAGAACAAAGTGTATGATGATATGGTGGTGGCGGCATTCGAGAAACTATTCTTCCCGATAAATTTTGCTTTGTTAAATTATCACTAACCAACATGATTAATGGACTAGATGTGATGATACAATAATATTTTTCGTTCTAGCTATATACATACATATGTATATACATATTTATGCGATGTCTAGTGTGGTGTATATACAATATACATTCATATTATATATGTATAACCCAAAAAACTAAAATTAAACTATAACATGACGCAAAATAAAATCCAAACAAATTTTCTGTTATTATAGAAAATTGATATCGACCAGAGACCAATCAAAACTAATATTATTGTGGCCGCTCGTTTATGTGTTTGTTGGTTTAATTGCAAAATAATTTTTTTTTGTTTAGAATTAGAAATGAGTGTGATTTGTTCGCATGTTACGCAATGCTCAACTATTTCAAATATATACTCATCCATATGTATAGATTTGGGGAATCGTGTTTTTTTTATTACAAACAATTATATACTTATGTAGCTACTATAAGCGTATAAATAAGAATTAGATCAAACGTTCCGTTAATATTTTCTATACAATAAAAAAAAACGTGAATATAGCGATCAATTAAGCGAGCGCGGTTAACATAAAACTTATTAACTGCATATTACAATATCTAGACCAGTGATGTCCAATCGGTAGTCTGCACAGCTATTGTAGGCGCCCGCAAACGTATTCGTGTCAATTGCGCCTGCTATATACTATTTTTGTTCTCAAAATAAAGTTTGTCGCTAGTAATGAGCGCATCTAAATTTTTAACTCACCTCAAAAGTCAGACTTTCATACCAGGAATATTTAAAATTATTTCTAACACCACGAGCGTTAAAGGTTCACCCCAGAACCGTATGTTCGTGGTACTTTATTTTTATTTTTCCCCCGATTTGTTAAAATCGGATTTAGTACACGAAGTCTTCGATTTTGAAAATAGGAAAATAAACGAATCCGAATAGACGATCGGCCGTCTATTCGGATTTGTTTATTTTCCTACTTTTCAAAATCGAATAGACTTTTCAAAATCGTGTAGACGGATTAAAAATATATGTATATGTATATAATATTCACGTGAATTTTGTCCTAAATCTCTCCTAAAAACTAAAAAAAACAAAATTTATGATTTTTTTAGGACATAATTCACAATTCTATATAGACAGATAAAGTTTGATAGAGAAGATAAAGTTTGTCCTAAATCCTAGAATTGTTTACATGGGTAAGTGAGAATATCATATTTTATTCGGATAAACCGATAAATCTAATAATTTACCCGATTAAGTGAATTTTTTATAACTCATGTATGCCGAATAAATAAATTTTCAAATTTTCCTGAAAAATCCCTAGAAAGCTAACATCATATTGGCGTATTGCTCAAGATTTCATTGGATCTAATATTCGATTATATGATTTTACCGAATTTTCTTGGGAAAATCCTAGGAAGCTAACACCATAATGACATATATTCCAAGATGTCATTGGTTCTTAGCTATTCGAGAAATATTTCAATCCTGGAAAAAGTAGGGGATTAGAGGGTTTAGGACAACCATTTTTGCTATGGCCTCATGATATATATATCGATTATATGATTTTTCCGAATTTTCTTGGGAAAATCCGAGGAAGCTAACACCATAATGCCAGCATTGATAATTTGAAATTCCCGCTACATAAAACAACAAATCGCATGTCAAAGATTTAGCAGGGATGAGAATTTCCTTAAAATGACTAGTCTTGAGATTTAGTTAGTGTTAGCCATTATTATGCCGCTACATAAATAAATGTGATGCCCTTGCAAATTTTTGACATTTGTATGCTAGGAGTGCACCACATGATTTGGAATGGTCGATAAGATTGATAAGGCAGCTTGAAAAAGGTTGGTCACTACTGATCTACATAGACTATTGTACATATATGTATATACGTTCATTATCTATACTGAAGGAACGAATTAGTAGAGTATGTCAAATATCCATATTTTCAGAAAGCACGGTTTCTTGACGCTTTGAAATTTTGAGAAAATCACGACATCAGCTCGATTTCCGAAAGAAATTCTTTTAGATTGAGCAAGTTAAACTGTTTCAACTTACTTAATTCAATTTTATTCTAATTTAATTTACTATATATATATATTGAGGTCAAAGTTGAATTTTATTATGGGCTGAATACACACTCAATTCTGTTTTTATCCGATAGATACGTTCCTCTGAAAAAAATCGCATAAATAAGACTACCTACATTGAATAAATAGGGATAGGTTCCATAATTTTCGAAAATCGCATAAATAACCAAAAAATCGCATAAAAAGGACGATGTTACCCTTCTTGGAGAGGATTATAGTGGGTACCTAAAGGTGTTTGAGGAAAGGTGAGTTATAAATTTAAAACAAATTGAAATCACGAGCTCAAAATTAATTTTTTATTTCACTTTTCTTAGAAATTAAATAATAATTACACTTAGTCGTTATCTTCACTTGACAATGCCCACGGCCGTTTGCGAACTGGTACGAAATCGCTATCATCGCTGCTATTGATAGTCGACAATTCGGGTGACGAAATTAATTCTCCCTCATTTCATCCAGGGGTAATTTCAACGGCTGGTGGTTTTGCTTCTTTGACAACAAAATCTAATATTAAACTTTCTGATGATTTCTGAAATTGTTTTAGAAGTTCCTGATACACAGAAATGCAATTCTTCAGGTCACGCATGAAGAAGAATGAGACGAGAAAAAAATCATGACGATATCATTAAAGTGTCGAACGGCAAAAATCGCATAAAAACAGAATTTAGTGTAATTAGAATTTTTGCTTCACATCTTAGACCCTTCGATTAGATTTGCTTAAATTATATCCATTGAAATTTTCTTTTTGCAAAATTGATTCTAATTAATTATAGAGGACGAACAAATTGAATTTAGTTTTAAAAATAATGCTTAGGTAATTTTCAATTTTCCTATCAAAAACTAGCTAGCTATATACGAATTACTTACGTCCAATTTATGTTAGAAAAATAGTTCTTAAAACTAATGAATTCGACGAATTTATCTAATGTAAGGTCTACGATTTATACACTATTGTACTTAAAATATATATTTGAATACAATTGTTCAACTCTAGAAGGATTAAAAATATATCAAGAATTTAGGTAGGCATTTAAGAGACGATGATTCACACTAATGCATCGATGGCTAGAAAATTACATTTGGTCGTTTACTATATGACTTACCTTCAGCATAATATAAAGAGTTTTGTTTCAACGTGTAAGTATATTAAAAGAATTCATAAAGGTTTTCTCCATAATAAGTATACTCTTTGTCTCAATACAACAATGAACGTTGTTAAATGAACGCAACTGCAGCTTAAAATATGTAAATTCTATAAAACAAAAAGACTTTATTCAAAATCAATTTTCTATACAAAAAAATTTGAAACCTTACAAGAGACGGAAACTTAAAATACAATTTTTGCATTAAATTTATTAAGGGTGGTGGTTAGATGTGTGTATGTATGTCCTGTATGAGTATGTCGTTAAAAATAATTACACAATATGTAGTAAATTCGATAATTAAAATTATTTAATTCTCGTCAAACGATTCTAATTAAGCATGATATATAGTTGTATTGTATAGGGCTATTATACTCGCTTTTAGGTGAAGAAGTATTGGGTTATTACATGAAGCTTCTTTCCAGTTATTGGAAAGAATTATTAAGGTACGAGGGCGGGGTGAGAAGTCTGGTAAAACTGCAACAAAGGGCGCCACAATCGCAAATCCCACATGTCATGTGTCAATACCATCTCTCACTAAACCAAATTAATATTTTCTAACAGATATGGCATTTAGTTCAGTTTTGACAGCCTTTGAAAACAGACGACCCATTGTTTTTTTGCAAGCATGGAAAAAAAGTGATAATCGTGTGTTAATTAAACATTATTTTTTGCGTGGAAAAACCATTACGCAAACCAAAACAAAGCTTGATAAATATCATGGGGACTCTCCACCATGCCGAACGTTCAGGACGCCTAAATGAAGTCACCACACCAAAAATGGTTGACAAAATCCATGACACGGTATTGCAAAACCGCAGAGCGAAAGTGCACGAGATAATTGAGATAGGAGGCATCTCAGATGAATGTGTGCGCAATATATTTCACATACATTTGAATATGTAAAACGACCGCATTTGGCGAAGAAAAAAATTCTCTTCCATCAAGACAATGCACGGGTGCATACGTGTGTAGTTGCCAAGGCGTTTTTTGCATCGATGATCTCGTCAATGGAGCCGAATCTCTTTCCGCCGAGCCATTTCTTCAATATCGGAAACAGGAAATAATCGCAGGAGGCTAAGTCTGGAGAATATAGCGCGGGATGTGGAAGCAATTCGAAGCGTAATTCATGGATTTTGGATGGTTCAAGGGTTGGAAAAATAGTATTATTCGGAAGCGATCGAATAATTGGACTAAGTGTATCGAGCTAAAAGGCGACTACGTTCAAAAATAATTTTTTTTTTGCCGAAAATATTATTCTTTGTTTCTACCAGACTTCTCACTCCGTCATCTTAGTTGTAATTGGCCAGAATTGAGCTACAGATGGGAATTCGGCCCAGTAAAATTATTCGCTTAATTCGTGAGTATCATTCAAACATAAAGTTTTGACACGAAATGTTCTAGACTTGTTGTGTGATGGATTCCAATTTAGAAACCCATATTCACTGAAGTTAATTTTAAATTTTCCCGAATGATTTAACGTAGTGCTTTGTTGTCATCCACATCCGACAGCAGAATCCATAATTATTTAAATTAAATACATATCTATAAAAAAATAATCAAGGTTAGTTAGTTAAGACGCCAATGTGATTACGATAATGAGTTCAAAGGTCCGACATTAGGCTGATTTTTTAGATTATACCATTAATTAGATATTATTTATTATAGCACAGCTAAATATGGTCAGAGTTTCATAAAATCAATTAAGACTTGTAACATCTTACGTATAAATCTCAATCGCTATATTTTACAAACGCTATAATTATTATTTAGACTTACAAGCATATACAATACCAGCTTAGTCTTCATTTCACACTAAACACAAGTTGAAATCTCATCCAAGTGATATGAATAATAATTAGAATTGTTTTTTAGTAGTAAGCTTGTTCATCGCATGAACATAAAATTTTGTTTTGCTCAGAGCTGAGCTTTTAATTTATTTATAGCTACTTATATATGGATAAGACAGAAAATGATAAAACACTTTTTTGTTTTATCAATCATATCGTAAATGAAGGATTTTAGATTTTATTGTTTTATCAGATAAAAAAAACTTATTGTGTATAGAATACTTTATAGAAAATAAAAATTGAAAAGATATCTGATTATTTACTAACTTATTCGTTAAGTTATTATTATTTTATTTGGATTTGACGTCACACATTAAATTGAAAATGTAAATTTTCATTTTAAAAGTAAATTTCCACATTTTATTGAATGTCATGATTATTCAATCACATACACTGAAAAAAATATTCATTCATATTGAGTTCAATCTATATCAATTTAATAATTCCTTTATTAATATAGCGCCAATAGGGACTATCTATCAATATAATAATATTTTGTTGTTTGATTGATTTAAATGTTGTTATTAATAATAATTTATTAAAAATGTTCATTAAAATATATGTTCAATAAAATAATATTGCAATTAAATAAATAACGTAATTGTCAGATAGATAACAATTTGATTCTATTTTATAAATAAATGTCTTCATAATGAAAATTATATATTATAGTGAAATTTTATTTTAGAATATCAGTATCATTGTGAACAAATATCCAGCAATATTTTCAAGTTGAAAATATATTTCAATAACTAATATTACATAGAATAATAAAATATCAGAATCTTTTTTCACCATGATAAAAATTAGTCTGATATGATTATCAATTAGAATGTATATTTTAATAAGCAATAATCAATATAAAAATATTATTTGATACTAGCTTTTTCAGTTTGATAAATGATATGAAACAATATTATCACAATGAATATTAATGATTAAAATATTTTATCAAATGGATTATACAAATATATATATATATATATATATATATATATATATATATATATATATATATATATATATATATATATATATATATATATATATATATATATATATATATATATATATATATATATATATATATATATATATATATATATATATATATATATATATATATATATATATATATATATATATATATATATAATATATATATATATATACATATGTATATATATTTTATGTAAATATATTAGAGAGGGCACACAGTGGAGATACATATTTAATACCTTGTTATGAAAAAAAAAACAAATTATTTTGTCTATTTATAAATTTAACTATTTATTAAATCAGTTATTTTGTTGCAATAATTTTAATTAATATAATTTAACATTTATTTATTATTTATTATTCAATTTATTTATATAAATTCAACATTATTACAAATCAATTAACTTTGGCATATCAAATTCAAATTAATTTAACATTTGGAAAATGCTTAAGATACAGCCGAATATCATTTTTGGTTAATCATAATAAAATATCAAAACTTAAAAAATAATAAAACTTAAGAATAAAAAATATTTCATGTATGTATGTATGTACATATAATATTTATTATAATTATTCATTAAAAAACATGGATGAATTAATCGTTAAGTTTTTTTACTAACGCACTAATTGATGTGTGCTGTTTATCGAAATTTGGAGTTATTTTGTAAAAATATCGCTGTATAAAATTCCAAAACAAGATTGACTGTATTGGATACTGCAAATTAAAAAAATTATATATTTTGAAACAACAATCAATTGAGTCTAGCATTGTGTTTAGTTTATATTGTATTCCATCAAAATACACAAGAAATTGCAAAGGTTCCTCAATCGTTCCAGTAACAATAATAAATGGGTGCAATGGCAATGTTTGTTCCAGTTTTTTATTTATTGTCTCTTCTAGTTCTGTGGTTGTTTCACCAAATATAAAGACCGAATTTTGGGCATCCTTAATTGAATATTTGGTGAACTGTTTACTGCTACTAGCAGATGTTGAAACTTCCTTAGCAACCGGTGGTATTACATTGTGAAGAAGATATAATAGGCATGTATGTTTTGCGTCTAAAATGATGATAAATATGTAAAAATAATAAATATTAAAATTAATAAATTAAGAAAAAAAAAAAAAATTAAAAAATAAATATATATAAATAAAAAATAAATATATAAAATATATATAAAAAATATAAATATATATATATATATATATATATATATATATATATATATATATATATATATATATATATATATATATACATATATATATATATATATATTTGTTTGTGTGTTTGTATGTGCTTGTATGTTTATGACTTACTCTCGGTAATGCTGAGTTTTTTCATTACGGTTTCCAGTATTTTTATATTATGGCAATCCTTAACTTTTGCGGCCAGAATTGGCACCAGTTTAGTACAAAAACTATCAAAGTTTTCAGATATGCGTTTTGATTGAGGATATAAATTGTTGAAATCAATATCGATCTGTAATTTTTTAAATTGTTATTATTAATTAAGAAAATTATTTCAGTTAAAACTCATAAGCAATTGTAATTGTAACATATTACTCACCAATTTATAGCCTAAGGGTCTCTTATACTGAGGCCATTTCTTTATAATATCGCCGCAATTAGATTGAATTGCTGCAACATCTAACGCCCTAAAGTTTGTTGTGCTCGTCCAGTGATATTCTAATTCAGCAAAGCTGCAATTGTCGTTTATGATTTGCTCCATGCTCTCCTGATGGTTACTCTCAGGTTCTAAAATTTGACAAGTTATATTTTTATTAGAACAATTTTGCAAAATAATTATAATTATATGTTCGAAATATTTACCTAAATTTAACAATCGGTCGTTCCTTAGCTTCGTTTCTTTGTCTAGCCGAGTTTCATATATTCGTTTCCCTAATATGCCGCAACTTTTTAAAGATCGTTGAGCATTATAAAATTTAGCGGAAATCTTGGATATTGCAGCTTTCCCCTTCTGCTTAATGTAATACATGCTCTGTAATACAATATTATTTCTCTATTAAGCAATTAAATTAATTTAATTTTTTTTATTTATATTTACTATATCTTCTGTGCGAAATTCATCAATGATTTGTTGTGATATATTCTTCGCTAGATCCGTTGACATCTTTATTTCGTTTTGTATAAGGTGATTGTTGATAATATCCAGAATTGACGATCTACGCATGCATCATTCAGATTATTGTTGGTTTTGTAATAATTTTGGATTAATCGCCCTTTAAGAGAATTTTGTATTATTTGCGATACGAAAATACCACATTGAGTTCCTTTATCGCCTATTGATCCAGATCCAGTATTTGAAATGGTTGCCGCCTCCATTAGCTGCCATTTCTTCAATTTTACTTCAAACTTTACAGCAATCCCCAGTTCCATTTTCCCAGTAGAACATAAGTTTAATAAATGCTGAGTAGAAAGGTTTTTTAAAACCTCGATGTCTATCCTTTCAGCTAAATGAAATAAAAGTTTTTGTTAACTTAATATAATATATATATATATTTATACGTATTGCATTTTTGGTCCGTCTATCATGATTGTATTTATTTGTAGATATGTTCACCTAAAAACAACTTGTATAAAAATCCAAATCCCCATTCTTCTAGAAGTTGTAAAAGACGGTTTGAAGCTTCTTCTTCTATTTCAGGACTAGATACATCTCTGGTTAACGCTTGATTATTACAATATGTAATTTGCTCATACTCTGGCAACGAGCTATCATAAGTTATATTTGAATCAATTATAATACTGGCATTTTCTAAATCGATATTCTTTGATACAATAAAATTTTCTATTTTGTTTTTTAATACATACGAGTATATATATATATGTTGCAGATCTTTGTTTTCAATTCAATAAAAATAATTAGCATTAGAAAAAAATAATAAAACAAATACAAAAAGAAAATTAAAAATTTTGTTTCATTCTGAAAAACAATCTTCCATCTGCTAATTTATTAATTAGAGGTGGAGATTGAAAGTCTGATAATTTATAGACAATATTTTCTGAAATTTGTATATTATTACGATCTATTTCAAAACTCAACAAGTGTTTATCGAAAAATTTAATTAAAATTTCATTCATAAGTAATATAATTTCAGAATTCTTTTTTACAATATAAATTTCTATAATTTCAAAAAGACTGCTATTTGGTTCTTGCCTGAATAAGTAATATCCTAAGCTATATGTCGTTCCCTTAAAAATTATTGTTTTGTAAGACACTATATCCTGTTCACTGAACCCATAAATTGTTTCTAACTTTAAGGAAAAATTAGTTTTGATTAAATGTTTTTCTTCAACGTGTAGATCAATTTGTTTATCTTGTAATAACAAGTACGCAAATTTAAATTTGTATTTTTTAGCTAATGTTAATACAATATTTTTTCTAGATGTAATTGATCGAGCATACATCTTAAACTCTTTGTGCTTTGCTTCATATCTAAACGACCAATAGTATTTAGGAGGACCAGATTGTTCAATAATATATGGGTAATGGGTTAACAAATGAAACTTAGGTTTAAGGGTGTCTTTAAAAAGTGAAATATATTTAGAATTGTGTTCTTGAATTAAATTGTGTAGAAGAGATAATGATTCTGTCGTAAAAGAGTCTGATAGAAGTAAATCGACTATTTGAACTAAACATAAGACAAATTTCCAAACTTTATTTGTCTTAGGAATTAAATCTCCTATTATTAGAGGTAGATAATGGATAAAACATTTAATTTCACTTGCGGTCATTTTTAATCGCTTACTTTTCAAGTTTTCTATTTTAATAGGCTTAGATTTGTTGCCTATATCGATTAATCCATAATTAAAATTTTGTTTTCTTTCATTTAACATATCGAGTGTAAATTTGAAAGATGTTTGATCTAAAAAATATCTAAAGCTATGGCTTAAATCATAGTGGCATATGCCTGCAAAAACATCATGCATTAGATCGACAGAAAAATTTTCTACAACGTGAAATGATTTAATTTTATTAAATATTGATGATTGATATATTCCTGTTTCTTCAAAACAATTTTTATCAATGTCTTCATTATAGTTATCGATATTTCGGAGTAAATCTGGTTTTTCGACGCATAATTTTTTGGTATTACTTTTATGGGCTTTACAAAACCGACAAAAATAATTGCTCGAAAATGATTTGGAAAAATCTAAAGTACAATTAATTCCCAAATTGTCGCCCAGAAATAGACCTAATATAAATCTAATTTTAATTTCTCCTTTTGGTGTCTTAATAATAAGGCCATCTTCTTCGAGGGAATTTATTTCAGAAATTAAATTCTTTAAGCAAGCATTATTGCCGAACGTTTTTAGATTTGATGATTTTATGAAACCCGCACAAAATATATGTTCAAGTTTAGAATTAGAGTATAGTAATGGGAAGCTATAATAAATTCCAATCACTGGTTGAGTTTGGCTCCCCAAAGGGTTATTGATTTCAAAATCATCCGAATATAAGAAAAAAGGAACACACATTTCATTCGGATATTTTAATTTTTTATCTTGCCATAATTTTCCTTCGCAAAAATTTGATAGATTATTGGTTTTGCAATTCAATAATTTTTCACTATATTCCTCATATTTATTTTCTATAACTTTTTTAAATTGAAATTTTAAAGGTAATAAAATTCCAGAGGTATTAATTTCATCGTAAAAAGTTTCCCCTTTTCGATAAATAATTCCAATTTCACTATTGATATTAAATGAAGTTAAATGATCAATTAAGGATTTATCAAATAGAGTTTTTAAAAGCAAAAAATTCGTTGCACAGTTTAAAAAAGGATTCAGCAAAATTTTCTCTAAACAATTGATATTCGCTTTGATGTCGATATCATCAGTATGTTGTTTTATTTCTAAATTAAGAAAATTTGCAATAGGTGATGTAATTTCTTTAATTACTAAATTTTGAATAAATTTAATATCTGAGATGGCAAACCTGTTCATATTGTGAAGACTGATACAAAAATTAATCGATGATTGTCTTATATGCTCTAATAAATCTGGTCCTTTATGTTTTATTCTATTAGGAACAGTATCATCTGTTGGCAATGTTTTATTCACTTTATGTTCGTTTTTGGGAATTTGAAGAGTTTCATTATTATTTGTATTTGCTTCTAGTGTAGCTGCA
>OX596380.1:201596435-201976435 GCA_951394425.1 Tipula unca
AATTTTAAAAATATTGTTAAATACCCAAATAAAATCAAACAATTGTCACTATAATTGAGTTAGCTATAGTTCTCAGTAATCTAAAGGCACAATGAATTGGTACGATACTAATCTATTCGTTGTTGTCTCAAAGGAGCTGTGATACATGTTGGAATTGGGGAAATGCCAACCATCGTGCTCTCCAGTGTCTAGTCCTCTGCATATATGGTTAGACAAAAGGAACAACTTGATTGGAGAGCTTGTGGTGATTATAGAAGATTAAACACCGCCACCGTTCCTGACCGTTACTATATGTACTTATACGTTACTATATAGCATTTCCCTATATGAATTAAAATTGACCTAGTTAGAGCATATCATTTAGCACCTGTTGTTGGTACAGAAGATTTTGCAAAGGCACCAATAATCATTCCTTTTGGCTTATTCGAATTCACGCGAATGCCTTTTGGTTTATACGCAACGCTGCAGCTCACACATTTCAAAGGCTCACGAACAAGTTAGTTAGAGGATTGGATTTCGTCTTTGCATACTTAGATGATATTCTTGTAGCTTCGAAATCAAGAGAGCACAAATCGCAAATGCAACTACTGTTTAAAAGGCTTGCCGATTTGATATCAATATTCAAAATTCAACATGCATTTTTTGTGTTAATGCTCTTAACTTTCTAAGTCACAAAATTACCTCTAAGAATATTCCCATATCTGAGGAAACAGTTAATGCTATATCGGAATTTTTAGTGCCTACACCCATTCGACAAATTCATTAATTTCCTGCGTTTAGATGCGTTTTGTTACTAAGGAAACCAAAAACTGCAAGAAATTTTGCTTGGTAAGAAGAGTGTAATGGAGCATTCGCTTAGAATAAAAATGCACTGCTCATGCAACACTTTTGGATCATACTTTAGATGACGCAGTGTTCAGTATAACTACTGTTGTACCGTACACCGCAATTGGAGCCGCAATCCCTTTGTCTTATAACAACTCAAAAAAGGATGTACTTCTCCAAAAACTTACAACCAGCCGAAATGAAATATACTAATCGGTTAAACATTTTTAATATTTTGTAAAAGGTTGAGAATTATCGATTTACACATATCCTACATAAGCTCCAAAATATTGTTGTCGCTGACAGTATCTATCACGCACAAGCGATAACGAAACTGCCTCTATCGAAAAAAACACTAGATCTCAAATCGATTTCGGAATTACAGAGGAACTTAAGAAATCACTTTCTGGTTCCACTTGTCCTTTGGTCTAACATGAATAAAAGCGTTAACATCTGAGCACCATTCTGCCTTTCATGCCAAACACCTAAAATACAATTTAAGCTATACATGAAAGCGGAATTAGGACCATTTAAACAACAGTATTTTGAATATACTTTCGTTTTAGATCGTTGGAACACTTTCTCTATCAAATGGATATGCATATACATTTTAACTTTTGTAGATGGTTTCACTAGATGGCGAGAAGGTTACCTTATGGAGGATATTACTGTCCCAACTGTTGCAAACACTTTTGTGAAAAATGATATAACAAGATTTTGGGTACCTGTTAACATTACTACTGATCAATGAAGCAATATTCCAATCTAAGCTGTTCTCAGAATTAACGAAGCTGTTAGGTACACATTGACTTTGGACAACTCCTTATCACCCGCAATCTAACGGAATGCAACTAATAATATTAAATATTTCCCGGCAGAACTAGTTTATGGACAACCACTAAAATTACCAGGCGAATTTTTTATGGAATTACCAGGACATCGCCTTACGAAGGCCCACATAAGGTAGGTGGACTTGAATGAAAAAAACACATCCATATCTATCGATCGACTTAAACCAGCTTTTGGAGTTTCCATCAATAATATTGCAAAACCAAAATGAGTTTTATTTCAGTTTAGCAAAAAAATATTATTTTAAATTAAAAATTCGTGTTTTTGACGAAAAAGATTAAAAATCAATTCAGTTAACAATTGCATATCAATACCCACTAACACTTAGAAGGATGCCATAAAGTTGCTGAAAATATGATTTCCAAATGGAATACCACGAGCATTGCTACCAAAGTATCACCTAAAGTTGTGCGGAATCTCACATGCGTGTGATTTTACACGGCGTAATCTACCACGCCCGCATCCCTGGTTATCAATATACTTCCATTTTAATCCACTGCTATATATTTATGTTGTACGGCGTTTATCCTTTAATTTAATAGTGAACAAGATATATAATTTGAATACGGAAACGGGAGTGGAGCAGGGGCGCCTTAACTAAGTTATATATTATGTACCTTTAGTTGTAGGCATTTAAAAAAGGACAAAGTGGTGTACTGTGTGTGTGTGTGTGTTATATAATTCAATTTTATGTTTATTGTCCAAACCGATAAAAAAGTTTTTGAACCTTTTTTTTTTTTGGTGTATATGTATATACGTTACGTGTACATGTATCTGTGTATACAGTTTGTAACAAGTGGTATATTATGTAAAAAGTTGACCGGCTATAATATTTTTAAGATGACCCTTTTCGGTATATATACGAGTATATAATATGTACGTACATAGAATGCGCAAGCTTATATAATCAACAGTTTCAAGTAATTAGTTGATTGTATAAATACAGTTGATACTTTCTATAACAAAATCAATTTTTCCAATATGGTTTTTCCGATTTTATTTATATTATTATTGTTGCTTATGTATTGTTGGCTGATGATGCGATGCTGTGAAAAAATTGGTAACATATGATACGGTATTTAAAGATCGTTAACTTTGTTTTTCATATTTCACAGTTAAAAATGGTTTGTATAAAGGTGCTATACCCAAAAATAATAGTTTTCACCTCAGATTGTATGTAGGTGTGAACAGAATAATTTTTGAATATACACCTACATATGCCATAAAATTCGGTATACTCGTAGATAGGAAGATTGGCAATTAAAATATTAAAATGTTGGTTTAAAATCGGGGGGTTGTACTTCTATTGGGATATGAAAATAATTAAAAAAGTTTAGTTTGGGTTTATCATTCAAAGAACTGTAATTACCAAATTAAGGCTCGTGAATCATGAGTATTAAAAATATTCTTGATAAGGTAATTCAAAGTTTATAAATTCTTAGAATCGAGACTTTTATCGAAGAGGGGCTTTCGTTTTGAGAAATCGGTGGTAGACTAAACCACGATCATGAGAAAATAGTCAATTTTTATCAGAAATCAGTGATTCAATTATTTAATTTTAAAATGTTTTTTTTTTTTTTTTTTTTTTTAAACTTTTATCTCCAATTTAGGAGCACAGGGCGTCTACTAGGTGGGACCATCTAACTCTATTGGCTGCTACTGTTTTAATTTCCTTCCATGATTTGCCGAGATGTTTCGCTTCCGCTAGCACCGTTCATTTCCACGTAACAGGTGGACGTCCAATCTTCCTTTTCCCTTGAGGGTTCCATTCTAAGGCCATGCGAATTACGTTACTTGCTGGTTTTCTTAGTGTATTTCCGATCCATCTCCACTTACGTTTCCTTATTTCATTTTCCATATTTACCTGATTAGTTACTCTATGGAGGTCAGAAGCACTTTAGTATTCTTCTTAGACATTTGTTGACAAATACTTGTAGTTTGTAGTAGTTTGTAGTTTGTTCGTAATCTGATTCTGTAATCTGTTCGTAATCTGATTTTGCTTCCACGTTTCGCAGCCATATAGGAGTACTGATTTTACACACGAGTTGAACATTCCTATCTTGGTGTTACGGGAGAATAGAGATGCATTCCAGATTTTGTGTAACATATGTTTTATGTCATTCTGGCTTTGTTTATGCGCTTGTTAATGTCTTCCTCGGTCCCGCCTGTTTCTGCTAGTGTACAACCTAAGTATACGAATACCCATACATCTTCTATATTTTGTTGGTTAACGCTTATTGGTGTGGTTATCGTAGTATTTATCCTCATCGTCTTGGTTTTCGTAATGTTTATTTTTAGACCAACTTCTTTCGCTAAGTCCGATAGCTGTTGTATTTTCTGCTGCATGTCCGTGTGTTTTTGTGTTGGCAGTCATATATCATCAGCGTAATCCAAATCGTTAAGTTTTCCTGTTAGTCCCCATTATGGATGCCATTGGGCGATTTGTGGTCCATTTTCCGCATGAGACTATCTAATACTACTAGGAACAGTAGTGGGGAGAGTACGCATTCCTGTCTTACTCCATTGCTATTGTAATATGCATCACTTTGCTTGCTCTTGTATTGAACTCGGTTACCTGCATCATGGTACATCTCTTGTACGAGTTCGATAATCTTATTTGGGATGCCCATTTCACAAAGTGTCTTCCATATTGCGTTTCTATGTATTGTATCGAATACACGCTCAAAGTCTACGAAGAGGAGGTATAGTGGGGAGTTGCATTCATTGGACTGTTCAATGATGATGCGGATCGTATTTATATAGTCAGTGCAACTACACGTCCCGGTCTGAAGCCAGCTTGTTCTTTCCATCGATTTTGAATTGATCGTAGGTATGATGTTCTGTCGAGGATTATCATTGCTAACACCTTTATTGTTGTATTGAGTAGTGATATGCCTCGCCGATTTTTACATTCTCTTAGGTCTCACTGTTGGTTGCTAGATTGCATTCGAGCGCTTCACTGAAAATCTTCCTTGTATCGGGATCGTTTAGCCTTTCGATGTTGAATTTTCTTCTGTTCGTCTTAGTGCATCTCATAGCTACAGGGTTGATCTTGAACTGTGAAATTACCAAGTGATGGTCGCTGTGAATGTCTGCACCTCTCATTGCTCGAACATTTTGTAACGATGTGAGAAATTTCTTGTTGATCATTGCATGGTCTATTTGGTTTCTTGTTCTGCCATCAGGTGATGTCCATGTATACTTGACGTGTATATTCTTGTGTGGAAATTTACTGCCTCCTATGAATAGCTGGTTTATGACACAGAAGTCGATGAGTCTTTCTCCATTATTGTTTCGTACAGAGTTCATTGCTTCTTTACGCATGACGGTTGTCAGGTCAGTATTGTCAGTGCCAATTTTGGCGTTAAAATCTCCTTGAATAATTTTCACGTCGTTTATGTGCGTTCTTGCTATTGTGGATTGTAGTTGTTCGTAGAACTCATCTTTTCTTGCTTCATCTGCATCTTCTGTTGGGGCATAGCACTGGGTGATGGTTGTGTTTCTTATTTTTGAGTGGAATCTTGCCACAATTATTCTACTATTGACTGATATCCATTCCATTAATGCTTTCTTTGATTTCGCTGTTGTTAATATGCCCACGCCTTGTTGATGTGTATCATCTCGTCCAGGGAATATATCAGGTAGTTGCCTACGCTTGTGTTAATTTCGCTACTGTTTTTCCATCTAACTTCACTAAGTTCTAGAATTTTGATGTTGTAACGTTTCATTTCCTTCTCTACTTGTGCCAGCCTTGATGTTTCCGTTAGAGTTCTCTGATGTTCCAATTTCCAATTCGTGTCCATGTACGATAAGCCAAGGGTCGATATTTGTGTTTTGCGGTTTGTGTTGTTTCTTCTAGTGTTCGTTTCTGTAATCATTTTTAATTCAGATTAATGAATGATTGGTTCATTGAATCCTAGCCAGTTTCCAGGGCTGCTGGATAAGGCATACTGGCCTACCACGGGGCGGAGGGGGGGGGGAGGTTTTTGATTTTTTGTGTATTTTTCCTTTTCTTCTGTGATGTTCCCAAGCTGTCACCCATCCAAGTACTAACCCTGCACAATGTTGCTTGACTTCTGTGATGAAATCGCCTACCGCTTAACTGTCTCTGCCACTGTTAAAATCAATCGATTTAAAATATTAAAAGTTAGAAAAATAATAGAATTTAATAATTGACAACTAACTGTGCAGAAATACTTTAAAGATCTATCAGCGTCAAGTTTACAAAAAACTTCCATTGCAAAATCATTAAATTAATAAGAACGTTGCCACTACCATTACAAATAATTCGCCATTCGCTTCACACGATTCTAAAGACGCCAGAAATTGGTACAAGTTTAATCAAATCGATGTTATGTATCGAAAAATATTGGGATATAGTGAAAAAATGATGAAGAAGAATGACAGATGCATTAATGGTACCATTTTGGTGCCAAAGTCACATCGGAAGTAGTGCAGAATCTCATGGAAGGCATTAAACAACATGTGCGTGATTTTATCCGTAATACAGAATTTTGAAACGTATAGGTTGTAGACATTATTTTAACTGTCGACCTGGACAAAAATCACTGCCAATTAATCTACGTAATATTTTACATGACGACAATCGTGTAGATTACATCGCGTAATCTATCTCGCCCATCCCTGACCCCAAAGCTGTATACCATAGGCCCATACCGGTTTCAGTATTTATAAAAGCAATTTATTGTATATGGATGGTTAAGAACGTCTACCTAAGAGCCAATACATCTTCCTATACTTCATGTTCAGCTCTTCCTTTTTTTTTTGACCTGTTATTTTCACCTCAACTTGGCATTCAGCGTCATACCTAGATATTTCGCCGTATCTTTCAGAGATTCTTTTAGAAATATTTTTATTAGTAAAGTTCACATGCACAGATTCAGTTTCGTTTAGTTTTATTCTCCATTTTTTCATCCAATTGTTGACTGGCTTTGTCGACTTTTGCAATTTGTTAGTAGCTTTTTGTCTATTATGTTCCCAACTGCCAAAATCGCAGTATCATCAGCATAAGTTCCTATAGTTGCATCTTCCATTGGTGCAGGTATATCCTGTTTACACAGGAGGTACAAGACAGTACCCAATACGCTACCTTGTGCTACTCCAGCTGAAATTTTTTTTAGGTGCTATAGTATTTGTCTTCATATTTTATACGGAAATGTCTATCACGGAAATGCCGAACTCGGTCAAATGCTTGCCCTACATCCAAGAAAACGCTTGAACATATTTTTTTAGTTTCTAGTAGACGTTCTATAATAATATCTGTGATTCTATGAACTTTCTATAGTCGAGTGGTTTTCTCTGAATTCAAACTGGTTCTCAGGAATGGGATTTTATCTTGTCCACCATAATTATGGGTTTCATTCTCTTCGCAGGAGCAATTTTTCAAAAATTTTGGATATTGTTGGGAGTATGGATATTAGTCTGAAGGACTTTTTATTGCTACATTATTACTACTTTGTATTTCAAGCTCATCAGATCGTTTCAGTAGGGTATTGGTTGAAAAGTATCTTCTAGGTGTCTCGCAAACAAGTCAGCTTTGTCAATTTGTGGCCCGAAGTAAGCTCTTCATTATTTTCCAAACGAATTTAGTTATCTGATATACCTTTTGTTACATAAAAGTCTATAAGGTCCGGTGTTTTGTTTTAATCTGTTGGCCAGTAAGTTGGTGGGCCACCAAATTGAATGTCACATTTTAATATTTTTTTTGCTTCAAACAATTTTCTCCGATTTGGCGGTGGAGCCCCGCAGTATGTGTTTTTCACATTGAAGTCGCCACCAATGATAAAACAACCTCCTATGGTGTTAAAAAGTTCTTCATAACCGTCTCTTTTCAGATTATGTCGTGATGGACAGAGTATTACTGATATATTTATTTCTTTGTACTTTGTGCGAGGTTTGATAGTTGTAACTTGCATAGATTCACTTTCAATTTGTAATTTTTCGTTGTGTTTTAGAT
The DNA here is from genome assembly GCA_951394425.1 of Tipula unca. NCBI lineage: Eukaryota > Metazoa > Arthropoda > Insecta > Diptera > Tipulidae > Tipula > Tipula unca. Next base: position 201,604,087 of record OX596380.1, read on the forward strand.
TCTCTTTAATAAAAACGGCAGATCACGCCTCTTGCTCTCTCTGGTAAATGGATAGCACGGTAAAATCCGTACCCACGTATTCTGCCATATGAGGAGTTAGTGAAATGGGTTTCAGAGATTATATATATATATATATATATATATATATATATATATATATATATATATATATATATATATATATATATATACTTATATATATGTATATATATATATATATATATATATATATATATATATATATATATATATATATATATCAATTTTATATTTCAGAAGATCGGTGAAGATGTAAGTCGTTTGGAGTCAATTCTATACAGCTTAAACGAAACCTATATAGCATCCGACGATGTCGGTGCTGGTCAGACGATTAAAAAGCTAAATCAACATACAGCATTAAAGTCATTTCAAGAGAGTTTAAATGATTCCATAAAAATTATTGTCGAAGCTTATAGGTTTACTAGTTTATTGGAAGCCATCAATCGTGCAAATAAAGAAGAAATGGTCGTTAAACATTTTGTCAACATTATCGACTAACGATAAACCTTACAGTGACCTACAAATTTAAACCTTGAAAGTAACGATGTCGTGTTACTTCCACCAGAAAATATTAAAAATCAAGGTGAATTTTCCTGATAACACAGAGTTTCTTTCGTTTTCTCAATAGTTAATTCCATCCGTGTTTCTACCTAGTTGTATATATAAAGTAAAATTAATGAAATTCAGATACCTCTTTTAAATATCTCCTAAGAAACTCAAACGTTAAATAAATTCAACATTAACGTAGAACCATCATCAAAGACTCAAAAAATTTAAATCCGGTATGGAACTAGATCATTTGAATCAGGAAGAATATAGCTCGTTAATACCTATTATTCATGAATATAATGACGTGTTCCATTTGGACGGTGATTCTCTATAAGGTCTACTGACGTTAGCATGGACAAAATCGAAACTTTACCTAACATTTCTCCTATTAACAAACGTCAATATATCGTCAACTTCATTCTACGAAACTTGAAATTTAACGTTATGTAAATACAATGTTGGACGATCAAATTTCAGTTCAATAGATTTATACTGTGGATATCATCAGGTAAACCTTTATGTGCTTGATCGTGCCATTTGGTTTTAAGGGTACACTTGCAACCATTCAACGTATATGATGAATACCGTGCTCTGTGGTCTCAATAATTTAAAGTGCTTGTTTTATCTTGACGATGTCATATAATATTTGGCTCTTGTTTGGTTGAACATAACAAACGATTACGCGATGTTTTATCTCGATTCCGAGTTCATAAACTTAAATTAAATCCATTGAATTGTCATTTTATACTTATTACAGATTTGATTGAATCAAAACTTATTAATCCGCCAATACTACAAATTCCAAATTTCAGCAAACAATTTACATTAACATGCGATGCTAGTAATTTTGCAATTAGTTCAGTGCTTTCCCAATCGGTCGAGTTATTTGATTTACCAATTGGTTATGCCATCCGAAATTCTTAATAAAGCGGAACTGAATTTTGCTACCATTGAAAAGGAGCTACTTGCCATAGTATGGCCAGTCAATCACTGTAGACCTTATCCGTATGGAAACAAGTTTGTAATAGTCACAGATCGCAAACCACTAATATGGCTCAGCAACTTACAAAATTCTTGTTCCCGTTTAATGCATTGGAAGATTAGATTTGACGAATTTGGCTCAAGTTATAGTGTACAATAATATTCCTAAGTCCTCTTGTGAACCTAAACAGACCGAATCTTTTGAAAATAAAATAAATTAGAAACACAGGATTCATAGGAAGTTTCATTATTTAACGAAAACAAAATCAATTCTAATTATCTTGGTACAGAAACTCTTACTAAATTCATAGATTGTACTCATGATAATCTTATTAATTACCAATTCATCCATGATTCTTACAAATTTCATGATTCAAATGTAAATAAAAGATTTTCATATATCTCCTCTTGGTGGTCATCAGGGCTTCTTTAGAACTTATAATCGTATCAAAAGGTTTTTTAAATTTCCAAATATGCGGGCAATAAAATAATGGATTTTATCATTTCTTGTCAACTCTGTCAATCCAATGAACATTCAAAATATACGAGAGAACCAAAACTACAACATCATCACGATCTTTTCAGAAAGTATTTCTTGACATAGTTGGTCCTATGATATCATCTCATAGAAATGACAAATATATATTGACGGTTCAAGATAATCTATCGAAATATTCAGTTGCAAAATCTATTCCCAATCAAGATGCTTCAACCGTAGCTAGAACATTTGTAGAGGAATTTATTTATGTATTTGGTATCCCAGAAGAGATCTTAACAGATAAAGGCTCCAATTTCATGAATTCACTTTTTAAGGAAGTTTGTAAACTACTGAAAATTATGAAACTCTATAATACGACGGCGTATCACCCCTTGAGCGATTTCATAAAACTTTAGGTGGATATCTCAGAAACTTTTCACAGAATTTGGCTTCCATTTTTTCTATATTTCTATATTTTCCATCATACCTTCTCATATAATTCCACTCATCACAATTGCTCGGGGTTCAACATTTCAACTTCTATTACCAAAGAGCCTGAACCTATATATACAGACGAAGATTACTGTCAAGATCTCAAATAACGACTACAGAATTCTTTTACAGCATCTCACAATAATCTTATTAAATTCAAGCTACAAAATGATATTATGACCGATCAATGAATCCAATTAAATTCCACAAAGGTGACCTAATGTTACTGAAAAACGAAACTATGAATGACAAAATATCACCCCTGTGGTTGGGATGGATATAAAGTTAGTTCAGGATTCATCCCAGATAAACGCAATGGCAACACCATAACTATAGCGAAACTTTTATATCAACTATCAGCCCAGGATTAACTATCATCCTATAATTTTGTCCCATCCCAGGAAAAGTATGTCCTAATGTCGCGACAGTTTCATAAAACTATCATCCCAGGAAATCACTGTAATCTTGAATTTCGTACCAAACCATCTCAATATCACGAAAAAAAGATTCAATAATTTGATTTAATAAGTTGGATTCAGAAAAGATTGTGATAAAGTGGCGGACAAAGTCGAGTGTTTTTCAAACTAGACCAACAAAAATAACTACTTTGGAACACTCGACCCAATGTTGGACTACAAATTAGCCAAAATAATCTTTATTATTTTATTTCAAGGTATTTTTAGGACCTAACGAGAAGAAAGACGCTGCTAGTATACATACAATTTGAGTATATAGTATTTGCGTGAAACCCGATCTGCCGTATAGGAAAGCTTTTATAGACATTACATAGAGAATATTAGATCTCAACCAAAATTACAAAATCAGATAACATTGATTTCTTGACCATAATTTGTCAACAGATATAGAACCAACCCTCATAACTTTCATATCCCAACGTATACGTAACAATGGAATACATAAAATAAGGATAAAATACCATAGGGACTATAGAAGGTACAACAGTTCCTTTTTTTATGTATGTTGTTTGGCTCTCTGTATGTGTACTTCCAGAGAGTATAAGAAGAATATTTAATTTACCGATTTTTTTTTCTAATATATTTGTACTGCTCTGTGCTTGTGTGTATGTGTGTGTGCGGTTGGCAGCACTGGTGAAATTATATATGAAGAGGATACAGTGTGATTCAATGTGTATACCATAAATCAACATTTTTTATTATTATTATTTGTTGTTGTTGTTGTTGTTGTTGTTGTGGTTGTTGTTGTTATTGTTGTTATCTCTTCTTGATTATTTTGATTGATATTAAAAGAAGGAATAGTTTTGCCCAAGGGACATTAGACGTTTCTTACGATATGATGATGGAACGAATATAAATATAACAACACACAACAAGAGCAACCCAAAAATTTTTTTTTTTCCATTTTTGATTGAAATCATAATAATAATAATAATGATAGCAGTAGTAAGCATAGTAATGAAAAAAATAATAATAATAATAAATTTTGTACAGATTCAAATTATGGCAAATGTAATTAAAAAGTCAATTATAAAAATATGTGTGAATTAAAACGAACGAAAAAGGATACGGTATATGTAACGTACGTACGATATAAATTTGAAAGGAAAATTTTTACAGTGTTCCTCTCAATATTTATTTCCTACTTCCAACAAAAAAAAATAAAAAGGGTTTTGGATACGAGATGGCAAATAATTATGGTATGAATAATTTTTTGTGTGTGAAATATATACAAAAAATTTGAAAAATTTTCAAATTTTTGTGTGCTGTGTTCGTACCATTATGTATGTGGGGCGAATATTTGTATATTTGGCTGAGGAGGACGAGAATATTTTTCTTGTGTACACATAACTTTAAATTTTTAAATTTCATTTTTCAATATGTATAAAAATAGCATGACACTATCTCTGTATACATATATATGGTACGTATACACAGCATCAGATGGCTCGATGGTGTCATGGCTCGAGAATATTTACAATATTTAGTTTATGTACATACATAATATACATACATGGCTTTCGGATTGTAATTAAAATGAAAATTTATTTATTTATGTATTGTGCGAACGTATACATAATGCAATGTTTTAAAAATATATTCTCACTAATTAACGCTAAAATACTATATACAACGTATACAGTACATAAATATGTATTTATGCGAGGTTAAAAAATCATCCAATTTCTATACCGTATACGTAATTATGTTACTATGTATATACGTGTATCGTCGAGATGAATCATAATATCATCTCTCCAATCAATATGAAATTTATCGACATTTTGTCAAAATCAATTGGTATTGTAATGGTTTTGAAGAAGAATATAAGAAGTACGTATCAAGATAGAAAAAAAACTATATCCCTTAAATTTCGTTTCTTGTCTATATACATACATATATATATAGATGATTTTAGGAAACGAGTCCCTTGAGTTCCACAATTCATTTTAAAATAATTCACACAAGTGAATAAAAGTATTATCCATAAAAAAATAAAAAAATTGTCAGATATAAGAAAGTTATTATATCACAGATGTGATTCATATTCGAGATATATACATTTTTTTTCGATACTGGTTCAATTTTTCTCATTCTCCTATATTTTAAGGACTTTTATCGGTTATTATATTATATATCGATCAAAATGAAGCGGGTGCTTGATAATGATGTGATGATTTTTAGAATGATTTCAGAAAATCAAACGTCAAGTTCGGTAATTGTTTATATAGGTTGCTAAATTATAAGAACTGGAGGTATGGCATACATGATGCATTCCAAACATATAGTTGAAATTTATCTATTCTACTAAATAAAAACATTATGTTCAATTTTTTTTTTAAATTATCAAACGAACCATTTCCTTTTCCAATATTTTCTCGAGGATAAAAAACGTAAAAAGATATTTTCATCTGATTAATACTCGAAACCCGATATAATTTCTCGCAAAATTTATCTAACCGAAATAAATTATTCGTATACCATCTCCGTACATATGTATACTTATGTACATACATAGCTAGCACATAACATATACAACAAAAAAAAAAAAACATATATAGAGAGATATTCGCATATATAGTATTGCGGATATATACCATAACTGATTGCACGATAACAGAATATCAATACAAATAAATGTTTGTGTGTGGAGTAACGAAAAAAAAAAATGAAATTAGAATTTGCTATTCCTAATAAAAAATTTATCACGACTTAATGACATTTCAATATTTTTTTTTTCTAAAAAACAATTTATATTTGTTCATGTTGATCGGTACATACTGTATACAAATTAAACTGGCATGTGTTTATTTGGGCATTAAAAAAAACATTTTCGCGAACTAACTTAAAAACTGAATATTCCCATTAAAATTTCACGTTTTAAATGTTTACGTTTATCATTGAACCTATGGAAAACTATGTTTTTAATTTAATACAATGCTTAAAAAATAATTTAAAATGTTTACCAACAAGTTTTAAAAAATATTTTAATTAAAGTAAAAATATAAAACATACAAATCATAAACTATACTATGAAATTTTATGAAAATGTATAAACAACACATTTATAATTCACTAAACTCACAAAATTCATGAAAAAACTACGGAGTTTTGTAAACTCCTTAAAGTTCCTAATAATAAATTTTCAAAATTCTTTTTGATTAAATGATTCCTTATGAATCTGAACAGTTTAAATTCATCAGATTTTCTTTTTTAAAGAATTTTACAAATAGACAAAATTTCATAAATTTAAAGTCAAACAAAAATTAATAAATTGATAATTTTCGAAAATTTTTAAAATTCGAATCATTCCCAAAACATAATATTTCATAAAAAATTAAAATGAAATGTTATAAAATATATAACAAAAAAAATCATAAGCTATTAGCAACTTCATACAAAAAATAAATTATTACATACTTAAAATTTAATGAATAAATTTTCGAAATTTATAAATTATATAATTTTTAAATCCGTCAAATTCTTAAAACTCATCAGTTTAACTCAAGCAAAATTCAGCAAATTTAATTATGCTGTAAAATTAATCCGTGATTAACAACAAAACACTATTGAATTCATAAAATTGTAAAATCTATTAATACAAATTTTCAAAATACTCTAAACTTTATAAAATTCCACAAAAAATACTTTATAATTTTTTTAAGAGTTTCATAAATTTCAAAGTCATCAAAAATTTATAAAACTCATAACAAATAATAAAATTCATAACATACAATTTATGAGTATATTTTCGAAATTTATAAAATGCTTAGAACCGTCAAACTCATAATATTAATAAAACTCTTTAATATCATTAAAAAATTGAAATTTATAAATTATTCTAAAATTGAAAAAGCTCACAATTACAAAAAACATTGAATAAATTTCTAAAACTTTAATTTCTTTATGAACATTAAATTCATCAATTTCAGTAATTTTATAAACTTTATCAAATTCATAAAAGTTATAAAATTTATTTAAATTATGGGACTCACAAAATGCATATTAATACTGGTAATGCATAAAACAAGTAGAATTAATAAAAATCCAATAAAAACATAAAAATTTAAAAATTTCATAAAATTAATCTAAATAATTTTTGAAAATCATAAAATTCAATAAAATCAGGCTCGTTTATATATTAACGATTCATTTACTCGTAGTTAGGTAGTTAATGAATTTTCATATTGTGCTTAAATTCTTAAATAAATAAATTACTTAAATAAATTAAATAATATATTACAAATATATAAAATAAAATTTCTAAAATTGCATTTTATGATTTGTTTTAAGTGATTCAGAATTTTGAAATCTATAAATCAAACTCATAAAAAATTTATAAAATCCATAAAATTAACAGAATTCGTGAAATTAAAAATAGTATTAATTCTTTTAAAAGTAAAATACATAAAATGAATTTGGTCATAACTTTGTTACGTATTTTATAAATTTTGAATTTTAACATTTAAATTTTAAATGAAAATTTTAAAAACTAATATTCACAAATTACTCTAAAAAATCAAGAAACTATGTTTAATATTCATAAATTATTTTATTATATTTCATACAAAGTTCAAAATTTAATTAAATAATCAATAGTTAAAATATTCATTAAATTAAATACATATTTCTTAAAATATTCAAATAACTCAAAAATTGTATAAAATTCATAGAATTGTAAAAGAATATAAATTTTTGAAATTTAAATTTATTATTCATAAAATTACAAAAGTCTCCATTGAAAATATTTTTTGTTTTAAAATCAAAAATTATAAAACCATTAAACAATGTTTAAGATTTATAAAATAATTTATATTCATAAGTCTCAAATACATCATAAAAATTATAAAAATACATTTGCTCGTCGAATCTTTGTATTATTTGTATTTTTATGAATCCCATAAATTTTAAATTCACTTGTTCTAGAACAACTTATAAAATTTATCAAACTTATAAAAAAACTTTAAAATTTATAAAATACAATATATTTTATACAATATAATTTTCGAAATTTTTAAAACGCATAAAGTCTTATTCTTTTTTTTTAAATAATATTAAATTGCATTTAGAAATCATAAAATCTATTAAATAATTTTTTATAAAATATAATTTTTTTTTTCAAAATTCCTAATATTCCTCAATTTCTAAAAATTCATAAAAATCATGCAAGTTCATAAAAAAAGTCAAATTCATATTATTTTTAAAATTCTTAAAATTCATTTTAATAATTTTATAAAATAAAATATAAAGTCATAATTTTGTTAATTAGTAGCAAAATCAAACAAAAAATAAATAAATATATATGAATATTATGAATACATTTATGATATTTATAAATGCTTAAAATCCGCCAAATTCGCGAATTTTTTAAATTTTTAATCCATTAAACTCCCAAAAGTGTAGTCCCAAAATTCAGCAAATTTAATCATATCTTTAAAACAAGTAAAATTAATAATATTCATTAACATAAATTTTCAGAAAATAATATTTTTTTTCTGAATGTCAGAAATTTTAAATTCATAAAAGATAATTAAAGTTATTACATAAAATCATTAAATACATTTTCAAAATTAATATAAAAATAACCACCATTTTATAATTTTCAAAATAATAAACTCTATTATTTTTCATAAAATTCATTTAAATCAGAAAACTATTAAAATATTTAAAAATCTCAAAAAATTTCGTAAATTTCGTAAATTATAAAACAATAAATTTTCTTAATTCATCAAACCCAATCATTCATTGAAAAACTGAAATTTATAAATAATTCTTAAATTTTAGAAGCTTGAGAGTTCCATAAATTACACATTTTATGAATTTAATCAATTTTTTTTAAATCGTGGAGCTTTTAAAATTAGTGAATTATTTATTTAAACTTTATAATAAACTCTTTTGAGTTTATTAAATATTTTAATAATTTTCTGATTTAAATGAATTTTATAAAAATTAATAGATTTTATTAATTTGAAATTAATTTTATGCAATAAATTTTATTATTTATAATTAATTTAAAATTTATGAAACTCAAAAAAAAAATATAAAATATTATTAATTGAAAATTTATAATTATTTAACAGTTTTATGACTTTTATTAATTTTACTTGTTTTATGGACATGTAGAGAATTTTGGGAGTAAAACTTTAGAAGTTTAATCGATTTAAAATTTATAAAATCAACAAAAATTTTATGTTTGATTTTGCTAATAACAAAATTATAACCTTTTATACCTTTTATATATATTTTATACAATTATTAAAATGTTAAAATTTTGTGAAATTTTTTAAATTTTATAGAAATTAATTTTAATAGATTTAATGGTTTTTAAATGAAATTTCAGATTATAAAATGTATTCATTTAAAAATAATTAATTGGTTTTTTAGAGTACTTTAAGATTATTAGTATTTAAAATTTTCATTCTAAATTAATTAAAATTTATAAATTTATAGTTTTACGCTATTTATAATTTTATGGTAATTTGAATTTTAATAGATTTTTCATTTTATGAATTTTAACTGAAATTTAAGATTATCTAAAAATAATTAATTATAATTTTATGCGTTTTAAAATTTTCGAAAAATTTTTATTCCAAAAATATATTATATTTCAAAAATTTTAACGGTTTTTTTTAGGTTTGATAAAGTTGATGAAACCAGAGATCTGATGAAGATCCCCGATATTGTACATGAAATAAGATCTCAGCGAGTACGCTGGCTCGGGCACGTTCTGCGTGCTGATCCGGAACGAATTGTGCAGCGATCTCTGAAAGGAGAGCCACCATATGGTAGGCGCAGAGGTCGTTGCAGGCGACGATGGCTCCACGGTGTAGAGAACGACTTGGCCTCTTCAGATTGTCTTAGACAGTATGAAGACCATGCTCGGGATCGAAACCGCTGGAGCCGAATTGTTGACTCAGTAAGGGGCCAGTAATGGCCTTTAAAACTGTTTTAAATAAAAAGTTGATGAGTTGTTTTAGAGCACGTGAATTTAAAATTTATAAGATTCATAAAAATACTAAGATAACAAAGATTCCATGAACTTAGAAATTGTATTTTCATTTTTATTTTTAATTGAATTTAATTTATAATGTTTCTGAGATTTATGAATATTTTTATGAACATAAATTATTTTATAAATTTTATGGATCATTAAATTGTTTTATGGTTTTAAATTTTAAAATTTAAAAAAAAAATTATTTATGGAGACTTTTGTAATCTTTGAGTTATTTAAATATTTTAAGAACTACATATTTAAATTAATGAATATTTTAAATATAAATTATTTAATTAAATTTATGAATTTTATATGAAATAAAATTTATTAAATTCCTAAAAATGATTAAACTTGTTTTGTAATTCAGGAAATTTATGAATTTTAAAAATTTTATAAATTGTTTATGAATTTTTAAGTTTATTGACTTTTAGAATAGTTTGTTACATTAATTTTTAGACTTTAGATTTAAAATTTAAATTTTAAAATTTATAAAATACGTAACAAAGTTATGATAAAATTCATTTTATGTGTTTTACTTTTAAAAGAAATATTTTTTTTAATTTCATGAATTATGTTAATTTTATGAACTCAATTTTAAAAAATGAAATTATGTACATAGTTCATAGTTTTCGAAATTTTGAATCTCATAAAACAAATCATAAAATGCATTTTTGGAAATTTTATTTTAAATTTTATTGATTATTATTTAATTTATTTAATTTATTTAATTTATTTAATTTATTTAATTTATTTAATTTATTTAATTTATTTAATTTATTTAATTTATTTAATTTATTTAATTTATTTATTTATTTAAGGATTTAAGCACAATATAAAAATTGAGCCGCTACCTAATCATTCCAAATGAATCATTAATACATAATCTAGTGAGATTTTATTGAGTTTTAGTACATTAATCAGTTATTGAATTTTATGATTTTGAAAAATTAATTAGGTCAATTTTATGAAAATTTTTAATGTTTATGAATTTATTGGATTTTTATTAATTCTACTTGTTTTATGAATTACGAGTTATGAATATGATGAATTTTGTGAGTCTAGTATTTTAAATTAATTTTATAACTTTTATGAATTTGATGAAGTATACAAATTTAATGAAAATGATGAATTTTAAAAAATTAATTAAATTTAAGAATTTGATATTCATAATGAATGAATTAAATTTAAGAGGTTTGAGAGTTTCATAAATTACAAATATTACAGATTTAATCAATTTAATTTAAAAACTGAAATTCATAAATAATTCAATTTTAGAATTATTTATAAATTTCAGTTTTGTAATGAAATTAATGGATCTTGGCGAATTGGCAAATTGGTTTGTTTAAAATTTAATAAAATTTATAACTCTTTTGAGTTTATTAAATATTCTAATAATTTTCTGATTTAAATGAATTTTATAAAAATTAATACATTTTACTAATTATTATGGGTCTGTGGGCTTTTTTTAAATTAATCTTGAAAATTTATTCATTCATTATGTAATAAGTTTTAATATTTTTAATTAATTTAAAAATTAAGAAACTCATAAAACAATATAAAATATTAATTATAGAATTTTGAAAATTTTAATGTAATTAATTTTGACCAATTTTTCGAATTTTGTAAATTTTAAAATCGAAATTTTTATTTCATTGGATGTTATGAATTTTAAAGGAAATTTAACAATATAAAACTTATTCATAAAACAAAAATTAATTATGATTTTCTTCGATTTATAAATTTCAAAAAATGTTGATAAAGTTCATGAATTTTAGTAGATTTTGTGAATTTTAAATTTATGGAATTCACAAAAACACAAAATTACAGAGACTCCAGAATGTAGAAAATGGATTTTTATGAATTTTAAGATAACTAAGATTAAGAAAGTCTTTCAGATTTACGAATAGTTTTATGAATCCAGGAACCTAAATTATTTTATAAATTTGAATTTATGAAACTCTCAAACCCCTAAAATTGTATTTCATTCTTTATAAATTTTAAAATCTCAAATTTCATTAACTTTATAAAATTCATCAATTTCATTAAATTTATAAGCTTCATCCAATTCATAACATTTATAAAAATAATTTAAATTATTAGACTCACAAAATTGATGACACATCATAATAATAAATTTTCTAAATTCATAAAATCAATAATTTCATTAAAAACCTAAAATTCATAAATAATTCTAATTTCAGAAGACCGATAATTTGATTAAATTCATAACATTTATAATTTATTTAATTCTCAAACCCCTAAAATTTAATTTCTTTCTTTATGAACTTTAAATTCTTAAATTTTATTAATTTTATAAAATTCATCAATTTCATTAAAATTATAAACTTCATTAAATTATTAGACTTCCAAAATTGATAATCATAACTCGTACTACATTTAAACAAGTAGAATTAATAAAAAAATTCCAAAAATTGGTCTAATTAATAAAATTCTTAAAATACACAAATCTTATAGTAGTTTTTGTTTTAAAATTCAATGAAACCAGGATTTATTTAGTTAGGTCTTAAAGTCTTAAATAATAATTAAGTTACGTTTACTTAATAATTTTATGGTTTTGGATAATTTTTCATTCATACAATATTCGGCTAAAAATGTGTAATGTGCTTAAATCCTTTATAAATTAATTAAACTTCATAAATTCAGAATTCATAAATAAATTTTTTAAATAGAATGGTCAAAATAAATTTGACCATAATATTTTTACGTATTTTATAAATATTATATTTTAAAAATTATCAATTTCGTAAATTTCAGGAAATAATTAAATATATTTAAAATATTCGTTAAAATCAAATAAATCTTAAAAGATTCATAATATAACTGAAAATTTTTAGAAAATTCAAAAAATTGTAAAAAACATAATAACTTTTCGACATTTATTAAATCCATAATATTCGTAATACCTTAAAAAGTCCAAAAGTACATTTTAATAATTGTTTTTTATAAAATTCGTAAATATAAAAACATAAAACAATTCAATGAAAAAATTCATTTTTTCATCATTTCATCTTTATAAAATTCATAAAAATAGATTTTCTAAATTCAATCACAAAATTTAAACAATTCATAAACTTTATCAAACTTTTACATTGTTTCTTAAATTTCTAAAATATAATATAGTTTATGAATAAATTTCTATTCTTAAATTTTCTTTAAAAATCATAACATCTATTAATTTCAATAAAATAAGTTAGTGTCGTAATATACATAACATTTATATAAATCAAATATATTTTGAAGAATCTTAGCGAACGTAAAGTAATTTTTAAATACAATTAATTCTAATTAGGTATCTTCAAACGAAACTCGATGGATATAATAAGGCTATTAGGATCGATTACAATCTAGTTTTGGTGAACATTACAGATTTTCAAAAAATTAATGTAGTACCCAAATAAATACAAATTTTCTAACTCTGTATATACAGACGTTCGTTTATACCAAACACATACAAAAAGACTAAGGTATTTTCATTTCATATACACGAGACGAAAACAAAACAAAATCATTTGAAAATGAAAATGGAAAATACAAAAAAAAAAAAAAAAAAAGTAAATAAAAACAAATTAAAATTAACAAAGTGTGAAAAACACATTTAGAAGGTTTTTCTTTTTCTCGTTTTTCAATTTTATACCATTTTGTGTTGTGCTTTGTGTATATATGTATGTATATCTATATATATGCATGTTTATGTATATAAAAAAAAATCGCTTGGAAATTAAATATAATCCTCCTTCTAAACCAACAAATATATAATGTAGTGTAATGTATGTATGTACGTAGGGATATACAACATACATACATATGTATACGAATACTATAAACAAGCAACACGAACATGAGAATCATGCCCGCCCCGTACCACCCCCTTATTTCGGTCCTGTTTTGTATTTATTTATATTATTATATATACTTTAACAACACATTGAAAAATCATGTTTCAAATTAAAAAAGAAAATTTGTTAAGAGAAAATCTAATTTAGAATAAAAAATAAAAATCGTTGTATATACATAAAGTTTTTTTTTTTTATGTATGAATATTATTTCATTCTATTTTTTCTCTTTCGCATTTTCCAAAAGAAATAAAAAATGGCAAAAGCACAAAAAAAAAAAACTACAACAAAATTGAAAAAAAAAAGAAAACTCTATGTAGATTTTCCTTCACTTTATTTGTATGTATACATATACATATTTCCCATGATGAACGAAAATTTCAGAATATTATCTTCTCTGATGCGAGAAATTCTATTTTAACTAAATAAATATTTTTAAATTATTTTCTGAATATTTATTTTGGCAAAAACAACAACATACATTCCTACATCTATATACATACATACTATATATGTATAAGAGGAAACTGGAAAAGCGTATCCGCTTCCCATAAGAGTGGGAACGTATAGACTGAAATAATAAATAAAAGAAAACAAAAGAAAATCGGAAATAAAAAATCATGAAAACATGAAAAATGCCTCACAAAAACAAACGAAAATCCAAAATCAGTTCGGCAGTTAATTGTGCTCCCAGTGTTAGTCTGTCCTAAAATGTGTCTCTCTGTCCAGTTAATCTGTGTCATCATTATGGAGACCTGCACATTCCAAACACTTCAGAATGTTGCTCATCACTGTGCAGTGCTTTTGTCTTAGCATAAATAGATGTTAAGGAGACATCGTAGTATATATAGGTAGTTGACAGGTCCAAGCCATTATTTTCCCGTGATGTCATGTTCGTAGCCGAAAATTAATTGATTTTGAAATCACAAATACGCTGAATTTATAATTTACAACTCTGAAATTTTTGATTTTCTGTCTCTCAAATTCCGGAAACTTTTCAAATGGTGTAGCAGTTAAGTTTTGAAAATTCCAAAATTAACGGAGTCACAATACCTGATAGTATCACGTCAAAGTATACAAGCTACAAACTATATACAAGCTACACGCAGCAATGGACGTCTAATCACTCTGGCATTACTTGAAAGTTTTCTCAAAGTGAAAAAGAGTTACCGTCCAAGGAGAATAACGAAACCAACAAATCGTTCTTCTTGTATTTTATTTAATGACAGTTCTAGTCAAATCAAAATCCTATTTTAAAGTTTATGGCACAACCGAGAATGATCAGAAGTGAGATTGGTTTTTAATTCGCAGTGATCTACCAGGCCAAACAAATTATTAGAGTTCCATATTGGGTCCATACTGTAAGAACCGCTGAGCAAAATTACAATACCGGCTAGAACATATTTACTTGATTCGATTCTAAAGTAAGATTGGATTTGCTTTCTTTGCATGTCTCACGTTAAGTGCTAACAGAACATGAAAAAATGTGAAAACGACTGGAGTAATATATGGACGACGGTCGAGTTATTTGATGAGGTATGAAATGATATTCCAAATGGAATTTTATTTCAACGAAAATTGAATGTTAAACTGTCCTTAGTAATTTTACATGATGCCGACTACCCATTCGGATAGCTTAGGTCTGCTATATTTGTTCATTAAATTCTAATGGGCTGTTACTTTTTGACAGCATTTAAATGTTCTGTAATTTCGATCGAATTTTTACTGCCAATCCTAAAGATGTTCATAAGTAATTATGAATCTTTTCGAATATAGATTAGAGTCTAAAATTTATTTAGGCCCACTAGGATTTTTGCTGTGTGATCAAAAATTATATCGTGAAGGTGGCCAGACTTCCTTTTGATAGGTTTTTATACTTTTTACCCGTTTTACAGAATTTAGAATTTAAGTGTTTACGCAGTAAAACACTAAAAAATATCGCTTTTTTAGAACGCAACTGAAGTTGTACCACAAGTTCTTATTTCGAAGGATCTTCCCGACGATACTGTATCTGTTTTGCACTCTTCGACGATTTTGAACATTCCGCGAAGTGAAGTTTATTTCACTGATCAAGAAAAAACGATTTTGCTCAACGAAATTGAATCGTTGAAAATGTAAATTGAAAACATGCGCAGGGAGAGTATATCATTGAAAATGCCAAATTAAAAGAATCTAATGAAACGTTGCTGGGACTAGTTGAGCAGTAAAAGCGTTCAGAAAATTTTCACTCCCGGCCCAATTCGAAGAATGCAAAATCCCTATGCCAGGAAACTCTATTGGAATGTCAAAGACATAGCACATGTAATAGCTTTACATGCACAGCCGGACCCAGATCCTATACAGGTGGATGCATAAAAATCACCATCCGCTTCCGGGTGAGTCTACGGCACGTAGATGGGCGAATAAAATAGATATTTCTCCTGGGATCATATTCGTTATCCGATTTTGATAAAGTTTGCGTTGCTTTGGCCGATGAAATGAAAATTAAAAGTCTTATGAGTATAATCGGAATTGTGACACTCAACTAAAACCCGCAATTACGACGAGTGTTTTGAAACTGGAAATAACCGCCGTTTTATGACTTCGAGCGAACTTTAAAGAAGTCACATTTGTTTCAAATAACAAGAAAGCTGGACAATATAAGGATTTAAGGTAATTGCAATTACCAATGATTTAGAGAGTGGAAACAGAGACCTCTGGAAATCACTTGGAATTACTGATGATGCTCCATTCTTTTTGCTTCCCGATAACAATAACGATAGATTATATGAATTTGCTGACGTGTCACATTTGGTAAAACTTTTACGCAATCATTTCTAAGATTCCGAATTTATTTAACTCACTAAAAAACCTCTATTGGACCTGCTTGAATTACATTAGAAAGGTAAAGATTTAAATATAGCCCACAAGTTAACAACACACCATTTAACCGTCAAAAATGGTGGCAGACAGAAGGAACAATTGGCGATACAACTGTTCTCACATAGGTTAGGTTAGGTAAGGGTGGCTGTCTTAAATGACCAGCTTAGACACAACATTGGTCGAAAGTCCCTGACATCGATCTCGAGAAGTTCTCATAAATGTTGACCTGCTGTATGCTAAACTAGGACAGGTGCAGAACAGATGGATCACAGTTTCCTCCTCTTCCACATCATCGCAGCTGCCCACGACCATACCAATATAGTGCCGTCGAAGCGATATCAGTTGGCCGGATCTGAACCGGTCAAGTCCAGGCCAGATCTGAATGGTTATTACACACGAAGTAGCGTTAGAACATCTAACGTTCGTTTCTTTTATGGAAGCACCAATTTAAATGAAGCAAGCGGTATCTTTATGTCCAGCTGCTTTGGGATATAAAGCGTGCTGTACCCTTGCGGGTCAGCTCATCTGCCTTTACATTCCCTGAGATGTTGAAGTGCCTTGGCACCCACGTCAAGCGGATGTTGAACTGATCAGCCATCTCATTTAAAAATGCCAGACAATTCTGGGCTACCTTCGACGTCAGTCATTATGATTGTAGAATTTTAATAGCAGCCATGGCTGACCGTAAAAAAGCGAATATCCCTCGTAGGTATTACATTATACTTCAACCAGTCCATGGACTTTCATTATCACGATAAGTTCAGCTTGAAAAACACGGCAAAAGTCGGGAACACGGAAAGAGAGGTTGACTACTAGTGCCTCACAGAATACCTCACAGCCAACCCCTATATCCCTTTTTAGAGCCATCGTGAATGAGTTTATCGCCTCATTGTCCATAACCGTCCCATTCCCCCAGTCCTCTCTAGTGGGAAACTCAGTTTAGAATCTCATAGATGGCGAAGGGATCGGTAGTTTCCGGAAAACTCTGTTGCTCAGGATGGATGAGTGACCTATATTGTTACAGGTCCACATAAATATGGATTTGAGCCGAATGGTTGTGCAAGATGCAAGCTGTTCAGCTGCAATCTCCAAGGGAGTGAGATGAAAGAGAATCTCCAGAGCTTGAGTAGGTGTGCTCCTGAGAGCCCCACTTATACACAAGCAGGCCGTTCTTTGGACTTTCATCAATAGTTTAAGGTTGGCCATAATTTTTAAAGCTGGCCACCCAACCGACGACCCCATACAGCATTATAGGTTTGACCACTGAGACGTAGAGCCAGTGTACTATATGGGGGCCATACCCCATTTCATTCCAATAACATTTTTAGAGGAGTAGAGCGCTATAGTAGCTTTCTTTACTCTCTCTACGATGTTTTGTTTCCAGCTTAGCTTGCTGTCCAAAAGTAGTCCGATGTATTTCACTATATCCGTAAAGATCAAGCAAGTACTATTTAATACTGGCTGGTCACACTGAGGAACTTTGTGCTTCCTGGTAAAGAGGACCAGCTCCGTTTTCTGTGGGTATGCGTTCAGTCTGCAACTGTGTGTCCACTCAGAGACGTAGCCGAGTGCGCACTTCATGCACTCACTCAGCGTACAAGGATATTTACCGAAGACCGCACTAGCAACATTATCCACGTAGCCAATCACCTTGAAGCCTTGTCCTTCCAGGTTTAGTAACAGGTCATTTATAACTAAGTTCCAAAGAAGGGGGGATACGTTTCGGTGTCCCTCTGCTCGCGTATCTGCCGGCAGACGTTCCACCCAGATGAGCTGTCACGATTCTGCCTCTGAGTGATCTATCTATCCCAGGCATGCAAGGGCCCGAGTGATTGGCCCAGGTCTGACGTTGATAAAGGCCCTCTCGATATTCAAGAAAGTTACCGTTGAATATTCTTTATATTCAAGTGATCTCTCAATCAAGCCAATAATTAAGGGAGTGGAGAGCTGTTTCCTCCGATCGTCCCTTACAGTATGCGTGTTGAGATCCCGACAGCTCGCTCGGCTTGATTGAGCCTCTAATGTATGCCTCTATTTGTCTTTTCAGTGATTTCAACAGAAAATACAATAAGCTTATAGGCCTAAAGTTTTTGTGATACCGGTGAGAGGTTTTTCCCGCCTTAGGTATAAGTATTACTTTTATGTCAGTTAATTTCCTAGGAATGTGACAGAGTTCTAACTGCCACCACCAGGGTGGCCGAGACACGCACCTAACAAGGCTTCGGCAAAAGCAACAGATAGCTTGGTTACTAGAACATTAAGCTCCTGTGTTGAAGCAGGTGGGTTTGGAAGCGATACCGGTAATGAATAACCAAAAATGGTTCTAAAGCAATCCTAATCAGTTTTCTTCCTATATCTGAAGGATGGTTTGGTGCGTTTTGTATCCACTTCATACTGGAGATAACAATTGTCAGAAAAGAAATGGCTTTCGGACACTCCAGTTCAATAACCTTTCCTTAATAAAATCTAGGACAAGTGTGTTGTTTAGCACTTCTTGTCTATTTTTATAGTAATAAAGGTTGGGTTAGGCTCGGTATTACATATATTTAGGTTAGTACTTAAAATAAAATCAAGGAGTAACTCAGCTCGCTACTTTTCGTCTTTGAGCCTCCGTTATTGCACCGCCCAACCTACCTGGTAGTATGCTTTCCTCCTCGTATGGTAGGTAGGCCAATAAGCCAGAGATTTTACCCACCCATCGAGATGCTAGCTATACCACTACATCAGCGATGCTGTAGCAGCAACGTATCTTACCTTCATTTTTCGCGTAATATTTGGAATTTCTGAGTTCTGAACCCCAGTACCCGGCCACCTCTGACTCAAGGTTCCTGGACCAGAACCACATCAATGCACTAAGATTCCATTTTGGACAGAAGGGCGGCCGAGGTGGTTTTACAGTGATAGAAGTGGATTTTAAGCATTAGAGAGTGCTTACCTCCACCACTGTTGAGTCAGACTTCGCCTCTGACAACAATTCGTGCATTTGGAGCGCACAATGCATCCCCAACGATCTCGACCTATCCGAGTCCCCGGAATCCGAATAGCGTATCCTGAGCGCCTTTCAGGATGCGGCAGGCGGGACTCCACAAGTGGTATTCCCACCTGCTGCGGAATTTTGATCAATTCAAATGCTTTACCCATGCTTTTTAACGATCTCGTAAGGAAATACGATATAAAGTATTTGTTGACATACAGATTGCATCAGGACCCCTTGGAAGGATTTGAGCTACATGATCATTCTACCGGGCTAGAAACTATTTGCTTGGGCGGAATGACACAATCATCAATTACAAGTTACTTGTTGGAACACATTACTGAAGCTAGAAAACCCGAAATTAGTCAAACTAAGTTTGAAAGTATACGGCTTCAGAATTAGAACACGACGGTATAGAAAATACTGTCAGATATATCGCATTCAAGCTACGTGCTAAGGAAAGCCTCGGTATTCCAACCTGTGAACAATTGGTTTCCAATAACTCCTGGTGCACAAATTTGTCGGAAGGTGGTGACTTTCTAATCGTATTTGATATACCTAATTCTATAAATAAAAAATATTCTCTATCAAAAATCTATTGTCACTTGATGACGGCTTGCGCAGTACAAAACCAGTTTTGTAATGCAATTGAGCATATATCTTTATATTCCTCTATCGTGTTGCAAATAAAACTTGAGCTTAAGAAAATGCATATTTTTAAAGTTCTTGTAAATAGTTTAATAATCATGGATATACGTTGTTGTCGTATAGTAATCGCTTTTTGTTTAACGCACAGTTTGATATATACATATATGTACATTATTTTCGCTTGCGACCCTAATATAATACTCAACCCAATTAAATTTATAGAAATTAATTAGATTGATGCAAGCACTTTAACCATTCCCACCACAGGTGTATACGCATATCTACCTACATATATGAAGTCAAATTAGTGGCTATATAACACTGGCCTTTAAGCAAAATAATTAAACATTTTTATTGTTCAAATTAAATTCAACCCAAATTACCATTTGTATATAGACGTATATGTACATATGTACATATATAACATGTGACCTCTTTTCCAGCTATATAAGCACTTAAATTTTATAATATACCTATCTATATACACAATATAAAATACACTCAACATATATTACATAATATAGAGAAAATTTCCAGCAACAAAAGTGAAAAACTTCCGTTTAATAAATTCCAAAAAAAAAAAAAAATTTCTGTAATATACCAACATGCCGACCCTTATCATATCCCATATATACATGTATATACGTATATGTATACTGCATTGAGTCGTATACACAACATCCATATTATAGAGCGAGCGAGAAGAATTTTCCGCTGTACATACACACACAACGCAACATAACTATACAAAACATAATTATAATAAATGAAAACAGTCGAAAAGAAAATTCCATATTACATATAACGGAAAATGTAAAAAAACAGCAACAACAACAACAACAACAAATGAAAAATCAACTCAATTTTAATCGTAACATTGCGCGTTTAAAATCGTTATGCTTTCGGTGCGATATGATGCGGTTGGCTGTGTGGTGGGGGTGGGAATTTTTGGTTGTCGCTTTTTTTTTTTTTGTTTCCTCTTATTTTTATCGCGCTTTCCCATCATCGTGCACATCAGCATCAGCACCAAAGTGAATCAAAAGTCATAGATCATACACACACATACACCACAAGCACACACACGGAAAGTGATATAAAAACAGTCGTTTGGTGTTTTATTTTTTTAATATATGAAGTCATTATTGTTGTTGTTGTCAAAAATTGTTGTTTTTGTCAAAAATTATATATTCGTGAAATAAATCTAATAAATTGGAACGTGTCTATATATATGTACATATGTACGTAGATCGAATGGGAATATTTTTCTTGATTTATTGATTTTTAATTAAGAATTCTAGATTTCTTCTATATTAGTATACCACCCCGTACATACATATATACATAAATATTTTATGCTGATAAGAATATATATGTAGATGTATATATAAATATTATTTTATGTTGTATATGCGGAAAATAATGTAAAATTGATATTTTATCAATTTTTATTACTGTTTTTACTTTCTATATATAGGTATACTATATATATGTACATAATATGTATATATAAGATTTTAGTCTTAGATATCTAAAACACGAGCATAAAGTATAAAATTTCTTCTCTTATGTAATAAATGTACATAAAATATTAATTACAACATTTGTACTGATTTCATGTTATGCTTGATTTGTTGTTGTTGTTGTTATTTTTGGGTTATTTGGTTGAATTTTTTTTTTTTTTTTACAAAACTTCTAATTTTATATACCAACCAACATAATACCCTCTGACTCTTCAGCCTTTCAAATTTTGTTTTGTGTGTTTTTGTATATACATACAATATACATACGTATTACATATATATACAGATATATATCAAGAGAAACATCTTATACTCGTAGTCGTACCCACAAGAAGAAACAGCAAAATCACCAACAAAAAAAAAATGTTATTTCCTTAAAGGATGTATGAAACGAAGAAATATGATAAAAACAAAAACATAAAAAATTGAATAGAAGGGCAAAATGTGTGCCTACCAAATATAATATATATATATATATATATATATATATAAATAAAGCATTGGGGATAGTCGACGACACAATGTAACGTGTGGGGCCTTTACTTAGGCTGTGTTTCAAATACTGCTAAAGTTAGCCGAATTTCCAGCTGAAAGTTATAAAAATTGGTAATGCAGATTATAATATTAATATGACAGCCGATAAAAAATTTATGGAGCCGATTGTGCCCAGCCGATAGTTTCTTTGATAAATCTTTGATGCAATTGTAAGACAATTTCTAATACAACTATAAGGAAAAGTTTCATGTGGAGATCCTGGGAAATTAAGATTTTCCAAAATCATATGTAAATAGTTGAAAATTTATAAAAATTCAGCCTCTAGGGTGTTATGTCTGGAGAGATGGCTTGATTTGAAGTGTTTTTCCAATAGCTATGACTAGAAAATAGCTATGAAATAAGAAATATTTCACAAATGTATCGAAATAAATCGGATCTCTTTTTTTCAAGAATTAAAGATCTTCTTTATCGACGTATATCGGCTGGAAGTAGTATGATAGAAAGAGAAAATATATACTTCAACTCTAATGTTATATTCAAAATCAAAAATTATCTTCATTATCGATTTTTTTCGGCTGCAAACTATCGGCTAACTTGAACAGGGTGTGTTTCAATCGGATAAAAAGTTAAATATTCTAACTGTGGTAAGAAATATTTAACTTACCTCATTTTTAAACCGATTTACTGTTCCAATGCACATATAGTTAAAAAGTTAAAAATTTGACATTTCGTTTTATTTTCGTTTCGTGTCAGCAACGAGTTTATGTTTACGAGTGAAGTTTATTATACCGGGTGTTTCTTTTAAACTGAGACGATCAAATATCTCGAAAAATAGCCACTCTACGGAAAAAATGTCCATAATCAAAATTTAATCATACCACGGGGGAAATATGTATATTAGTGCAAAAAAAAAAATCCCCCACCCCCGCTTTGTAGGTGGGGCGGGGGTAACTTTTAAACTAGGATAGGAAGCTATATTTTTTATTGCAGATACGGATTCTACGACTACGTATGATTTGAATGAAATATTTTGTTCGGTTGATAGATGGCGTTGTAATCGACGAAATTCAATTTTTTCAATTTCTTCTTCTTAGAATACACGCATTCGATTCTGCAATACGTTTGAAATAAAAAACATCACGTTTTCATTGGAAATACTCGAAATTCGTCATCAAAACAATTTATTCAGTTTTGTAAATCTAAAATAAGTGTTCAAAATGATGGCCTGCGACTTCAATGCACTTATTAATCCGCATTTCAAATGATTGCACAAAACTGAGCAGTGTGTCTGGTTGAATTTCAGCACACGCATTTCTGATTCGCTCAATCATGTTCTCACGTGTTGTTGGTTTTTGTGTGTAAACTTTGTTTTTGAGGTAGCCCCACAAAAAAAAATCTGACGCAGTAAGATCTGGTGATCTGGCGGGCCAATTTATCGGACCAACTCTACCGATCCACCGACCATTGAAATCACGATCAAGTATTTCACGTGCCATCAACGAATAGTGTGCAGCACAACCATCATGTTGCAACCACATGTTCCGTCTCACTTATTTTCCAAAATGTTTCGGTACATTTGACCATTCAAGTTGCCTTCAATAATGTGGGGCCTATGAGTTTGTTGCCAATTAATCCACACCACACGTTGACAGTCCAAGGACGCTGATGTTCAACTTGACGAAGCCAGTGCGGATTTGTAACACTCCAATAATGCATGTTGTGTCGATTAACCGTTCCATGGTTTGTAAAATCATCGATTCGTCGGAGAACATTACGCAACAAAAAAAATTGGGGTTTTGTTGTATTTGTTCACGTGCCCATTGACAAAAAGTTACCCGATTTTGGAAATCAACGCCATGAAGATCTTGGTGTAAAGACACATGATATGGATGATACTTGTGCCGTTTTAAAATTCTCCAAACACTGGTGAGGGGCAATCCGGAATCGCGAACTATTTCTCGTGTACTAATATGATGATTATGAGCCACTGCTGCCAATACAGCAATTTCATTATTTTCTCCAGTGACTGTTGCTCTACGGGTCCTCTTTTTCGGTTGAACATTTCCATCAGTAATAAATTGTTTGATAGTACGGCCAAATTAAGTACGTGTACGAATCCTATCCGGAAAACGTTGAGCGTAAATAGCAACAGCATTTTCAAGATTTCTGCCAGCTTCTCCATAAACCAGAACCATTTCAATTTTCTCTGGCACAGTTAAACGCCCCATTCTAAAGTATTTTGTCGTTTATTTTGCAATTACGAAAAACATGAAGATAAGAAATAACACAAACGTTAAATGTGATTTACAAAACTGAATAAATTGTTTTGGTGACGAATTTCGAGTATTTCCAATGAAAACGTGATGTTTTTTATTTCAAACGTATTGCATAATCGAATGCGTGTGTTCTAAGAAGGAGAAATTGAAAAAAAATGAATTTCGTCGATTACAACGCCATCTATCATGAACCGAACAAAATATTTCATTCAAATCATACGTACTTTAAGTCGTAGAATCCGTATCTGCAATAAAAAATATGGCTTCCTATCTTAGTTTAAAAGTTACCCCCGCCCCACATACAAAGCGGGGGTAGGGGACTATTTTTTTTGCACTAATGTATTTCCCCCGCGGTATGATTAAATTTTGATTATGGACATTTTAACCGTAGAGTGGCTATTTTTCGAGATATTTGATCGTCTCAGTTTAAAACAAACACAAACCCGGCACGCAAGCTGTCAGGTAATAGCGGAGACATTAAACATTCACCGTATGACAGTTTGGAATCATTTGAAAAGAGCAAGCTACAAAGCAAAGCTCGATGTTTGGGTGTCACATGAATTAACGCAAAGAAATTTGATGACCCGAATTGACATCAGTAAAATGCTGCTGAAAGGCAACGAAAACCATTTGTGAAGCGAATCATTATAGGCGATGAAAATTGTGTGAAATACGAGAACATTAAATGAAAGCGCTCATGGTCAATGGCTGGTGAACCTCCACATACGACTTCAAAGCCTGGTTTGACGGCAAACAAGGTTTTGTTGAGTGTTTGGTGGGATTGGAATGGAATTATCCATTATGAGCCGCTGAAACGTGGCGAAACCATCAATTCGGTCCTGATGTACTGTGCACAACTGGACCGTTTGAACGAAGCAAGAGAGACCAGGTTTGGACAACATTAAGGGAGTTGTGTTCCGTCATGACGATAAACCACAGAAGTTCTACACCGATGGAATTATAAATCTACCCGAAAAATGGCAAAAGGTCATAGATAATAATGTTCAATATGTACTTAATTAAAATTTATTATTAATAAAGAAATTTTTGTTCAAAAATGTACCAAAAAACCGCAGAGAGGGTCCGCCACAGGATCTTCGAGTCGTAACAACCAACCTTAAGCTGATGAATCCGAACTTTTCGATTGAGGGATGGAAGGTTGTCCGGTACAAGCGTGAGGCGATTCGCCAATCGATTGTCTTTCGGGAAGACCAGAATTCCTTTGAGAAAATTACGGGTTCCGGTTTATCGTTGCAATACATGCTATTCTATTATGCTATTATTCATTATATGCTGGACTTCAAATAATGGTCCATGCTCCGAATTAAACAGATTAATTTGCAACATATAGTAAGTTAGCTTCGTTGGGGTTTAGGAAGCTTCTTTCTGTAATGCATACAGATATTTGTCTAATTGAGAAACTGTACCTTCTTTATGGTGCTGTTTCTGGATTGAATTGTAACAATGGCAGACTTTTCTTTAAGAATTCTGTCGATAAAACTCTGGCGTGCATTTTTATTGGTAACACCATTAATGCTTCCCTCATTCATTGGTGTAGCTCTGCTGATCTTTCGACAGTGCTCATCACTTTAATATAGTGAATAATTCCTGCACTAAGTTGGTGGTGCATGCAAAAGTTTATTTACCGTATGACTCTATTTTACCTCCTCCCTCAGGGGAGCTGGCTTACCTTGTATCATGGTGCAAGCATAAGCACATCCCTCTTAATATCGGATGTGATGCTAACGCCCATCACTCGATATGGGATAGTACAAATATTAATCAGAGAGGATCTTCATTGTTCATCTAGGCAGCCAGCCAAAGTTTGTTAATTCCATTCGGCGTGAAGTGATTGACTGTATCTCGTTTAACATTAACCTTAAATGACCACCTATAAAGCCATATCGTAACAGAAAATTTACCGATTGGGGACTTTTATCTCCCGAGCTGACTTCTTTATTTACCCCAACGAGAGTAATCCGGTCGAGTAACGACATTGAGGTGCATGTTTAATTGAGACGGCAATTTCGTCTGCTTTTGAAAATTCTTGTCTTCTTATTACGAACCAAAAGACCAATAACAAACCCTTTTGGGATTCTGATCTTAAAGGCTTTATGAAATCCGCTTGGAAACTTAAAAATAAAGCAAAAACTTCAATCGTCCGATTGATTGGGATAATTTCCTAGCGGCAAAAAAAAGAATATAAACGAAGTTTAAGATCCACTCACAGAGCCTCGAGGTTAAACTTCCGAGGAGATTAATAGCCTGTCAGCGGTGGCTATATAGACTAAATTAAGCCATGACTAAGAATGGAGTTTGTAGACCTTTCATCTACCTGACAGTCAGCTTACCTCCTGTCATAGGGAAGTTGGTGAGCGGCTTCTATCTGTTAATTTCCCTAGTTGTGCCGTTTCCAACTCAGATCATATACCGAATCCACTGAGCCTCGGTGGGCCTGATGGTATTTTCACGGCTAAAGTTCAGCACGGCTTTCCCATTATTCAGGACCATCTGATATACCTATTACCATCCCGCTCAGTAACATGCAACATCCTTACGGAGTTGATAAGTCCTGTGAAACATGAACTTGTATTGAATATGAATCTCCCTCTTTAATAAGGAGTTTCTTGTAGGTACTTTCCTCGATATAGCGGGAGCTTTTGATAGTACCTCGTTTATCTCGATTACAAATGACTGTAATAATTTTGGTATTAATCACATCATTGTCAAATTAATTTTAATGGACACCAAGGGGATGTGCTCTCTCCCTCTCCTGCTGTGGCTTTTGGTCATTGGCGGATTACTGGTTAAGCTGCAGCAATCTGGCTTCATTGCACAGAGATATGTATGCTGATGATCTTGCCTTAACAGTTTCAGGCTAACACCTGAATATCTTATCCGACTTAATGCAGCATGCCTTAACTATTGTGGAGGCATAGTGTATTGACAATGGTCTACACATCAACCTGTCTAAAACAGATTCCATTGTCTTTACTAGGCGTAGGAGTGGTCTGGATCTATCCATTCCTTCTATTTTTGGGAGACCGAGTACCAGATGTAACCAAGCCAAGCACCTTGGTGTTATCTTTATAGATAGCAAACTTTCCTTTAAATCTCATCTTGATTCCAAATTAAAAAAAGCTACCGCCATATTTTGGTAATGTAGAAATCGTGGGGTCTAACACCCAGGATGTTGTTTTTCATTTATAAATCGCTGGTCTTACCGATTTTATCGTACGCTTCGTACGTGTTGTGGCCAGTTGTTAATCTAAAGGCTTCTATACTGCTAAACTTAATAGCTTTCAAAACACGGCTTGTAGGGCTGTTACTGGAGCTATGTCCTCGACTCCACTTCTTGCTATGGAGTTCATTTTTTCCTTGCCTGAGCTGCGCACCTATATTCTTGGCACTGCTTGTTCTGCAGCGTTTCGCTTGAAGTGTATTGGGGCCTGCAATGTTCCCGGTTTTATCGTGGGACAAATTTTTAAAAACTACACTTCATTTTTACCAGAAATCGATCTGGTTAATAAGTTTTAGTGTTGGTTCGCTATGCACTGTTTTCCAAGCGGAGATATTAGCGCTGACGTATCGTGCTATGGAGGCTTTGAATTTCGCTGTTAAAATCAAAAACATAATTCTGTGTACTAATAGCAAAGCTGTTTTCGATTCATTCAATAATCGCTTGACTGTCTCAAAACTGGTCAAGGATTGCAAACACTTCATAAATCTTGTGTGCCCCAATAATACCGTTACGGTAATGTGGGTGCCAGCACATTGTGACATCGAGGGGAATGAGATCGCGGACTGAACCCGCGGCTCACTTATCTTTTAACTACGCCAAGAAAATTGAAAGATCTAAGGTCACAGTAGCTTCCTACTTCTAGTTGTCGAATGGCCAAACGCTTCATTAGCCAGCCCAATTTGAAATCAACTAAATATGCTCTATCTTTGAAAAAGGACCAGCTATAAGAACATTGGGCGCGATTTTACGAGCCATGGTCGATTTAAGGGGCATCACCATCGAATGGGTTTATCTCAGGATGTTATTTGTGATGACTGTCTTGAGGAAGATGATGACCGCTTGCACTTCGTGTGCAGTTGTCCACCTTTCAATATTATTAGGTTTCAGATTTTCAGCTGTAGATATCTATTAATGTAGATCAGTTGTCCTCCATACCTTGGTTCAAACTTGTACAGTTTGCTAAGGCTACAGTGCGCTTCTGCAAATTATTATATAATCTTGGGTTTGCACCCATACCGGCATTGAGTGCGGATTCCTTATGGGTTCCTACTAAATTAAAAAAAAAAAACAACGAATTTATATGAAATTTTATGTAAAATTTAATTAATATTTTAGCGTCAAAAATATCTGCAAATTAGAGTACTTCCTGCAACGATTGAGACAATACTAAATGGGACAAAACGTGAAACTAAACGTTCCTTACGAATAAGACCTTAAACTTGTAAAATAATTTTGCAAAAAAATGCCTATTAAACACCATGGTTATGGTCTGTGGAGTATGAACTTATTGTGTCCCTTTACTGGATGGCATCAGGTTGCAGCGGTAGGGTTACCAATTTTATTTATAAAACGCTGGATTTTTTTTTCAATAGAAATGAGTCATATTGTCTATTTTCCACATCAGTGCGATCTATCAGAAATAGGGTCGAAATTTTGTTCTCGGACAACATCGCCAATTTTTTGGAAAGCTATTGGAGCAATCGATTGTTGCCACATTAAAATAAAATGTCCCATCCAAAAACACCATTAATATATCAATTATAAAGGGTTTTATTCTATAGTACTGCGGGCAGTCGTCGATAGCAAAGGATTTAGAAATGTTTAGAAACTATTTTATTGGGTACCCAGGATCGGTTCACGATCCACGTATTTTCAAAAACAGTCCTTTATACATGGTTCTCCACCTTTCCTACTGAAAATTGAAGACACCCTTGTAGATTGGAGCCGTGTGCTGTGATAACGCCATATAAAAACCCCAATGAAAAAAAAAATTGAATACAGTTCCACAGCAAATCTAGGAATATTGTTGAGTGCTCGTTTGGTTTAATAAAAAGCCGGCGGACGAATATATTTTTTAAGGCAATGGAGCAAAACGTTAAAAACTGTGTCAAAATTGCGACAGTTTGTTGTTTCGTACAAAATGTATCCGTAATATGATGAATTCTGCTTCATCGTCGAAAGCGCAACAATTGATTGACGTTTCGATCCCCAAGTAACAATTGCCCCCTGAATAATGAAAACATATAGCCAGATTGATTGTTGATTCATTTTCTTTCATCGAGATCACTAGCCATTAGAAGTCTTCTGATACACCAATTTTTTTATCAATTGCTGCTTTCAAGAATCGCGGCCCACACTTAACTGCTGCCCAATGTTCCTTTTCTGAATTTTTATTATCGACTCAACAAATTTTCTGCATAGTAAATAGTAAATATGATAAAATAGTTATCTGTGCTGCGAACAACAAAATACCAATTGCTTGCATATACGCGGTATACGTTTGACATTTCTTGTTGTTCATCATTGGACTTTGGATACATGCTAGAGGAAATTTTCGGCGTAAAGATTATGGATTACAATCACTCATATACCCAAAGGATTGAGAATTTTAGATATGTACTTCGATTGGTCGATTGAAATTGTGGCACCCCTTGTTACTAGTGATTCGAACTCCTAATGCGGCTGATGCGTTACCTAAATCTTTTATCTTTTTTTTTAAGTGTTTGCACAACTCGTCAATTAGCAATTGTTCGCGTGTCTCATCGTTAGAGAAAATCATCCTTGTAAATAACAAGAAAAAGCATTCTGTTATAATTCACCATATATAGTATAGGTCGGCATTAACATACCACGATTTATGCAGCATCCATCCATTTGATGAATATTTAGGTCAAACTTCGCTGCAATCGCCACAAGCAACCGAATCGATGCATATTTTACAACGGGAGAGAATATTTAATGGTAGTCGACGCCATGTTTTTCCGAAAAACATTTCACTACCAATCTCGCCCAACAATTTGCATTGCATTTATATATTTTTGAACACCCACCTCATCGGGAATATATACAATTCGTCACGATCACTATCAGTTGTAACATTCCTATCGGATGAGTCAACTGTGACCCGTATAGATTTACCGTGTTGACGTTCTCAATTTTATTGGTTTCTCCAGATATTTCAGTTTGGTCATCAGTCGTCTTATAGATTCTTCTTTTATTGACAGTTTTAACTTCACATTCATCACTGGTCAAAATTACTGGCGAAAAAGAAGGATCTGTGGTTATAACTAGTTGGAAGTGATTACTTTTGCAATCGCAATGTATGAATAATCTTGCGTTTCCAACCACAAAGTAATTTTCGATCTTTCCTTTAAATCGTTTGCCTTTGTCATATCATTTGCTACTTCAACTAACTCATTGTCGACATGTTCCCATCCCAAATGTGAGAATCATGGGTCGAGCAATAATATCTAAGAGCCTGGTCTTCATATACTGTCTTAGAAAATCTGAAGAAGCCAAGTGGTTATCTACATCAGATCTCGAGATTGTACATAGCTCAGCATGTACCATATATTTCGCGTTTTGTGCCATGAATTACCCGCGTGTTTTTTCCCTCAAAGGAGCTATCTCTCGTGCTCTTCCGTCAGCGCCCAACTTCCACATGCATACATAACAACGGACCTGATCAACACTTTGTACTGATGATGTGGTGATTGCAGTTGTTGCAAAGTACAAAGAAGATGTGGAAAAAATCTGCAATTGGAGTATAAGAGTAATTCTGAATTGGTTATCATCTGCGGATTTACAGTTGGTGCAGCACAAAACAGTCACCAGTAGAAAAAGGTTGAATTCATGAATCTATTAATTATCTGGGAGTAATAATTGATGCTAGAATGTCCTTTAAATCGCATTTGGATCTGGGCCAGTGCTATGTAGAAAACTACTTACAAACAACCGGTGGCATCTGTTTATAGGTTAACCGCTTTGAGGGTGGCTAGTGCATTTAGAACCGTATCAGATGAAGCCGTGTGTCTACTGGCTGGTATGCCTCCAATTGATTTATTGGCTAAGGAGCGTGAAAAAATATATGCTCGCCGTGCAAATGGGGATAAGAGATGAAATCGTATTGTGGCTCGAACAAAGACCGTCAACAAGTGGCAGCAGCATTGATTCTAAAGAAAGATGATTCCCCTTATTGCCCAATGTGCGAAGGAAAACTGGAGAACGTGGAGCATGTATTTTTTGACTGCCCGCGCTTCCAGGAAGAATGGAACTAAATATAGGTCTGTGGGAAATAACTTATCACCGTTAACAGTTGTCGATTGTATGCTGCAGTCCGAAGAAATTTGGGAGGTGTTGTGTAAAATGAGTGCAAGGATTATTAAGAAACTGAGAAGTCTATATAGGAAAATAGACAAAGACATCAAAGTTAGATGGCAGGTAAGGCTGAGCCTGTTCTCGCGAAGTAATACATAGCAGTAGTTCCACGAGACAACTATAGGCATAAGAATTTGGGGGTTATGGTTTAGTTTCACTCTCACATGTTTATGGATTAGGTAAACATGTGAGGTCGTATGAAGATTCCCCCCTTGACATCAGCTTCAGCGTCATGGCATTTGAAACGTGTCTAGATGTTAGCAGCGGCCATAGAGCATACAAAGGTCGACTACCTGCTGCCAGCCGCTCTTTCATATCAAACATCCACATAGTAAAACGCATAAAAAGTTTCTTTCTTGAATGATGATGAGCCTGATTACTGTATTGTTACTGTATAGAGAATTTCATTATAATTTACCAGTCGGCTTTAGTATTAGGCGATTAAATGTTGAGATTTCTTTTTAGATTAAAAAGTCCAATACATTTAAAAGGAATTTATTATGCCTCCTCGTTGCATTTGTTCACCATCTAGTCCGATCGTACATCGCCATCACCATATAACCCCTCGTCTCGGAACAAGCAAAAAACACAAAAAAAATGTTTTTCCATGCTTGCCTAATATATAGGGAAGAATTTTAATAAGGCACAGCCAAACTATGGTTTTCCGTTTCGTCTATGGATATGTGCTATGTGTTCTGTTATAATGAAAGAAATTTTTTGTTTTGCTTCTTATATTCACCGTCGACTATAAGAAGCTTATCCCAAGTTTATTGTTAATAATGTTTTTATTCAGTATTTTGGTGTATTCTGTTTGTTTTTTTTCCAGCGTCTTCTTCTTTTTCTTATAAATACATATATATATATGTACATGTATGTATAATGTTACGGTTATGGTACGACATCCAATTTGATTCAAAATAATTTTATTTTTTATTATCTTATATATTAAAAACAAAAGAAGAAGATTTTCGTCTTTAAAACATACAAGAAGGAAGGAAAAAGTTGCATAATCATATAAGCAAGCACAGCTGTTTTCCAAGAAAAAAATAAAGAAATATCCATTACATTTTAACAGTCCATTATATAATTATGGATATGGATGGATGGGAAAATTATATTGTATATATAGTCGATAGTCGAGTCAAGAGCCAATGAGGAAAAATTCTGTACACGTGTTATCAATTTGTGAATGGAGATTTTAAGCTTTTTGTGTGCTGGCGTATATGTATGTTGTTTTTGTTTTCTTTTTCCGAAAAACTAACTAAAAAGTCGAAAATTATTGTCAACATTTTCATGTAATAAATTTCCACTTTGGACATATTTTTTTGTTGTTCTTTGTTTTTGTTCTATTTTTAATTTATCTCGGTTTTTTCATGAATTTTCCCATTTTTGTTTTGTACACACATGTAGACACACTATATACATATATGTATAGGGTGCGTTGGGACGGGACTTCAGAAAAGGGGATACAATACAAAATCATTGACGCATGGGTTTTTCGGTAATAAATCTATTTATCTTTTATCAATTATTAATGGTCAATATATCTTCTGTTGACCAGTAATTGGTTGTTTATATTTTTCTAATTTGTTGTGTTGAATGTTAACATTTTTATACATATATACATACATATACAGAGAAAGATAGTCAGTTCATCCGTCTGTAAATGATTTAGAAAGTTTTCACGGGAAGTTAACATAAAATTTAGATATAAATTATTGCTCGTGTTGTGAAGTTATTTTTTTTCTGTTGGCCCTTGATAACCTCCTGCTGTGTTGTATGATATCTATTTTTATTTTCGTTGTATATGTTTGTTGTTTGACTTGTAACATTGACTAACTTGTTTATGGCTTAGATGAGCGCCTAAACTACATTAATAATAATATAGAGGCAACACAATAATTTTCGTTATATGTGAGGCAACGAAATTGTTTTCTAAGCTACAAAGCACCGTGTACTAAATATAAATTTTTACCTGAACAGATATTTCGGATTTTATTCGAAAGGTATTTAGTTATCGGAAAACTAACAATATTTAAATAGTAAAATTTGTGTATATAGTTAAATAATAATTAATTAATAATGAAACATTATTAAATTTACAATATATCATATTTACTTGGATTACTTTCTCTGTCTCATATTGATAAAAATATTTCTTAAACTATCCATTCCTAGCGATTCTTACGGGACATGGCCGTTTTAAAGATCATCTACAACGTATATGTGTTTAGCTCATGAAGTTATTTGTGAGGACTGCCTTGAGGAAGATGATGACTGCCTTCACTTCGTGAGAAGTTGTCCTACTTTCAGTTCTATACGAATTCAGGTATTCAACTTTAGGTCTTTAACTTGTTGTGGTCTAAACTTGTTCAGTTTGCGAAGGCAGCAGAACGAGTTTGCGAATTGGGATAGAATCCTAGGTTTGCACCATGGGTCTTTATTGTGGCATTGATTGCGGAATCCTCGTGGGTTCCAGCCAATTTTAAAAATAATAATCCATTCCTAATTTATTATCGAATTATTTTATGTAATAGTTGACTTAGTGTTAACATGTTTTTCGAGCCTCCGTCTATATGTCTTAGTACATTTTTTTGGATTTTCTTGTTGACAGAGCGGAGCTCCTTTCGATTAGCCAATACATCTTTCTATATTTAAGCCCTAGTTCTTTGCTTTTCTTTTTGACGTGTGCTTTCCATCGTAATTTTGCATCTAGTGTCATGCCAAGATACTAAGCCGTGTTGGCATACGGTATTATTCCTTCATTAATTGTAACCGGAATGGTTCGAGTCGTTTGTTCCACTTATGTGTTTGAGTAATAACTAACTGTAAATTTTGAGTTGAGTTTTCGTTGCTATCTCCAACAGCTAAGATTGCCGTGTTATCAGCAAAGGTCGTCACATGGTTGTTTTCTAACACAGGGGGATTATTAGTGTACAATAGGTATAGGACCGGACCTAATACACTGCCCTGCGGTACTCCTGCCTTGATTTATTTTATTAATTCGGAATAGGAATCTAGTCTAATTTTACTCTAAAGAATCTATCTTTGAAATATGATTCTAATATTGTAGTGAATTGCACGGTTCTTAACTTATAGTTAAGACCTTCGTGCCAAACTTTATCAAAAGTTGGAGATTTGTCCAAAAAACCAATCATGTAGACAAAAAAAAAACAAATTCAAATGAAGGTTATATTGGCCCAACATTGGTATGCATTCACACAATAGGCGATTTTTATAAAAAGATCAAAGGAAACTACCTACGTTGGATTGTATAATGGTACTTCGTCTACACGATTGGTGAGAAAAAATGTATTTTTGAATACTTAAAACGGCAGATGTCACTAAATACAACTGTAGATGTCATTATATTTTATTATTTATAAACAAAAACATAAATCCAAAATGAAATCTGACTGGTCGACGGAGTTAATGCTAGAATTTATAAATTTATGTCAAAAGCATCCCGAAATTTGGGATTTAAAACACTGTAAACAGAAAAATAAGCTCGAAGTACATGATCCTTGGCAAAAAATAAAGAATGAGCTAAGTGTTTTTCAATCAATTAAAAATTTAAAAAAAAAGAAAGAGTCAGTAATGACAACTAATCGGGCGCTAAAAAGAAAAGATATATACAGTCGATAAAATCTGGCGCAGGAAGAGAAGATGTTTATACGCCTACATGGTTTGGGTTCCAACCATTGGACGCATTTTTGGGAAGTGTCACAGGTTCAATCAACCAAACCATTGACACAGAGGTAAGTTAATTGAGAGATTTTCTAACATACATAATAATTTAAATTGCTTATTTTTAGGATTATACGAATATATTGGAGGATTATATTGGATTGGGCGCAGTAGAGAGGGAAAAATCGCAATGACCCAATACATCGAACGGTAAAACAGTTATAATTTTTGAAAAGTTAGTATTTTCTAAATATATAAATCGCAAATGAGAAAAACCAACGAATTAGACAAGAACCTAACGATGCACATGGTATTAGCATCAGGTGCGCTTGAAACATTAACGAAACGTCGAACTAATCACCAAATGGATGAATGTTCCATATACGGAGAACTACTTCTTAAGTAAATTAATTACGTTGAGTTTACGAAACCGCAAAATTGTAGAGAACAAAATTGACAACCTCGTATTTGAAGCGGAAATTAGTGAAATTGATTCACCCACCAGTAGAAGTACAAGTGTAGACCTCCATCACCATATCCATCACAATCATCGTACAACCAAATCTGAAAAACTTTTTCAAAGCCGTCCACATCGAATTCAACGTCGACGAAACCGTCCTTATCCCATTCCGTTTCAAAATCCTTTCCTTATAGAATAAACCCTGATAATAACAGCCGTCTATCGTCTAAACAAATAATTAAAATTCCATCATCTAGTTCACAATTCCGTAATTTCTTGCCATTCGATTCTTCCTGTACTAATAAAATAATCGGCAAACTCTTCTCTGATAAATTTGTCTTCATTATTTAATCTTCTATACCCATTTTTCTGAATGGCATAAAGGAAGTTAAATTAACATTGTCCTGACGCCCTATGCGCCTGGTAAACATACATTTTCATTTTCGACGTCGAATGCCCCCGATGGAGTGTACAGTCGATTTGATGTTTTGCTGTTTCGCAAAAAATTATGTACCAACAGACAAGTAATATGGGCGATCTGAATATTCTGAATACAGATGCCATTATGACAAATGCGTTTTCCACGACTCGGCAAGCTCTAGAGAGCCGGTAATTATAAATTCGTTGCTTTGTTCCATTACATTGAATACCTGGAAATAGTTTCATTATATATTGGTTAATGGAAACCCTCTTCCGAAGAGTGGCAGGCTTGGCGGCAACATCAAGTCTTCGTCTTCCAATCTTTTGAACAAAGAAGTGCTCCTAAATACACCACTATCGCTAACGCTTCCTTGTGCTCCCACATCTGCGTAAATAAATGAATATTTGCCGTCTACCAGTGCCATAAGTACCACACTGAATGTATTTTTATAATTATAAAAGTGGCTCCCCTACTATTGATCGGAGCTTGAATCACAATATGCTTGCCGTCAAGCGCACCACCGCAATGGGAAAAATTCCATTTAGCATCGAATTCTTCGGCGATTTTCTGCCACTCTTGTGGTGTCTTTAACATCTAAAATTATACAGATTATATAACAACATTTAAATAATTCTCACACATTTATATATCTATATCGTGAAAATTAATTATTGTTCTTATATGCCCACCTTTACTTAGAGCTAAACACACTTCAGGTACAATCTTAGATATCAACTGATGCGATATTTTAAATAAATATGAAAGATGAAAGACTATGGTAACTATCGCCTAAGACATACGGCAAAAATTTTGAAATTTTCCGGATGGTTCACGCTTTAAGTCCGCAATTAGGTCTGATCCACTATATCGCTATCGCTATACATTACTAAAATTCAATATAATTTTAAAAATATTCTTAAATTATTTTTCTACACTTTTATATTTTTAACACACTATTGCTTATTCTGTTTATGAAATGTCCAAAACAAATCTGAGAATTTAAAGCAATATGTTTGCATTGGCCTCCATCTTGTGGGAGA
Source organism: Tipula unca (assembly GCA_951394425.1). Lineage (NCBI taxonomy): Eukaryota > Metazoa > Arthropoda > Insecta > Diptera > Tipulidae > Tipula > Tipula unca. Next base: position 201,641,732 of record OX596380.1, read on the forward strand.
TATTGTAATTAATGTATGACTAGTGGTGACTACTAGTGAAAAACATTAATATATAAACCACCAAAATTGGTTATACATTGGTAGCCATTCGAAAAATAAACATTGGGCACATCGTTTAGACAGTCAAATTTTATTGCACCAACATTTGTTCAACATTTTACAAATCACATTGGGCCAATGCTGGTCTACAATCAGGTTTTTCCTCTCATTAATCGGATTTATCCTTTTTACTTATAACTTCTCAAAGAGTTTAGACATAACTGGTAATAAAGATTTTGGCCTCTAAGATCCAGTTTTGTGTGGTGGTTTCCCAGGTTTAGGAATCATAATTACTTCTGCAATTCTCCACAGACTGGGTACATATTTCAATTGAAAGGTGGCATTTATACTATTGGTGAGCTTTTATAAAGCTTTCCTTGGTCGTTCTTGTAAAATTTCTGCTGTGATAAGATAGCCAGGCGCTTCTTTCGGATTCTTATTTTCATATTTGTTTATATCTCATACATGACTTCTTGCGGAAAGAAGTACAACATGTCAATTCATTTGGAAGTCACCATCAAAGCTTGGCGATATTTTTAGATTGATGGTTTGTCTGCAGGTGCCTGCCTTTTTTCCACCTACACCTGAAATGGTGACGTGTACTTTCTCTTTTTTAAAGTTGAATAAATTTGCGGCCTTGGAGGATATTAATGTGGCCTGTGATCCTGGATCAATTAGAGCTCTTAGTGTGAAAAAATCGCCAGTGCTAGTTGCGGCTCTGACTAAAGCAGTTGGTAATAAAACTTGTCCTTGCTGGTTGATCACGAATGTTTTGGCGGTTTTGTCACTACTTCCGGTAGTTGATGCTGCATTATTGCAGTGCAGAAGTGTGTGGTGTCCCCCTTGGCACACGATACATGTTTCTGCTCGGCAGTTTCTTCCTTGATGCTGCCTTAAACATCGTATGCACAAGTTGGCTGAGCTAACAAGCCTTGCCCGATTTAATGTTGACATCTTTTTGAATTGCTGGCATTGATTTAAACCAATCCTTACACCCTTCCACCCAACATGTTTTGGTTAACATGGCTGTATTCACTCGTTTCAATGGTGGTATATACTGCATGTGTGGTCGTGTTGCTGTTGCTTTATGATTGCCCATGGCTTCTAAAGATTGAAACCTTCTCTCCAGGAATCGAAAGAAATCTTCTAGTTGTGGAATTTCTCTGGGCTTCTCTATAGTTGTTTCGTAAATCCTAATGGATTCTGGGTCAAATTTTTTGTTTAAGATGAAACTCACGGCTGCCTCGAAGGGTGACTCCATATTTAGCCGCTTTATATTGTGTAATATTTCTTGTGCCGTATCATGCAAGTTTCTTACTGCTTGGGCGGATGGTATCTGAATTGTCGCCAATGACAATAGTGCATTAAATTGATGGTTTGCCAGTAGCCTTACGTTGTAGTACCTTGCTTGGATTATGTTCCAGCGGTTTGGTAATTGAAACCAGTTGTTGTTAGGTGACTAATAATTTGCGCTGCTCCCTTCTGCAGGTGTGATTTCAGATACGTCATCTTTACTGTATCTGATAGTTTGTTGTTTTGGTGGATCAGCTCAGTGAATATATCGCACCGATCATAATCACCGTAAAACATTGGTAATTCTACCTTAGGCAACTTCACTTGCGCTGCTGATTCTGCCGTGGTTGTTGTTTGGGACCGAAACTGTTGTAGTTTGATCATTGCATCTTCTACCCTTTCTTGAAGCTTGCCATAATAATCTTCCCTATAAAGTAGTTGGAGGTTTGTTCGTCTTCTTCCAACTCTACTAATAATTCTGTATGTTGGGCTGCGATTTCCTCCATGTCCTTTTTTAATTGTCTTATTTTAAGACTAACATATTTCTTAGATATGTTGTTGGTTTCCAAGGAATAATTTATTGACGCCAATTTTTGATATATCTGGCGCATGAGGACGTCTTGTCGCTTAAACAATTTTATGTTTTTGTTCCCTTCTATTTTTGCTGCTGGGGCTGAAGGGCCTCTATTGAACTACTCGTACTCGTTTGCTGTTGTTGATTTGCCGTGGATTTACTTTCGTTGATTTCCTCCTTTTGGGAATTGGTTGTTAAATTTTGGTACGGCATCTACCCGAATTGACGGCGTCGGTTTATATGAAGCCTGGAGAAGTGAACTTGGAAGTTGTAGGGCTTCTTGTGACGTTGTTGGTGTCAATGGTGGTCCGCTATGTAGGGGATGGCGCATATCTTCTACCAACTTATTGTAAACATCTGTTGTGTTTATTCGCGTGGTAAGATAAGCGTGGTTCTCGCCCAGAGGCGGGACCATTCGTAGAATTTTATTGTCGTTTCCAACGAATTCATTGTATAGCGCTTTTAGATTCGAAAACTGATCATGTTAAATTTACTCAACATGTTGCCAACTGTTGGCGGATCTGAAAGCGCCCAATGAATGTATTAAATAACTACTAGTTATTTTTGACATTGTCGCGCGTTGTCGACGTTTTGGTATCGACATTGCCGATGTGTTATCGACATTGTCTACGTATTGTCGATGACGCGTAATTCCCCATCCCTGATTCCCTTCTCTAAGTACGACTTCGTCTTTCTGTCTTCACCGTCCTTCCGATAGTTTTTCTATACTTGGACTATCTTGCCACTTGTTACCTCTTGTAATTGAAGTAATAAATCCATTTTGTTGTTGTTTGGCTTTCCAGTTGTTGTATTGGTGCTGGTTGTTGTTCAGCTCCTCCCTCGACCGTAATTTGTGAAGATTGTGTCTGTTGCTGCTTGGCTGATGGTGTCGTCAGGCTTGACGACGTTATAGACTGTCCGTCGGTACTTTTATTTGCCGGTTGTTTTAGTGGCTCGAAGGACCATGTAAAATCTCAGCTTGTGTCTTAATTCTAAAATTAAGTTCGCTTTGTTTATAAATTTACTTAATAGATTACCATGGGTGGGGTCTATTAAGTAAGAGAGTAAACACGTTGTTAAGGTTGAATTTATTCTGATTTTATTATTTCATTTTTCCAGTATATATACAAAATCTTATATACTAATTACACTAACAACAAACAAATTGCAACTCAATAATTTTTGTAGTAAAAAATTACACTAATATAGAATGGCCGACTTGCATTTATATTGTTGTTGTTGTATACACCTTTATGATGAATTAAATCATATTTCGTCAACATATGTGTCTATTTGTGTATTTTACCCTGTTGCCACTGTGGGATATTTCACATATATTTATTTCATATTTCATATTTCGCGCACATCAAGTTCGATTTGGCAAACAAGATTTATTTCGAACTACACCTTAACTTATTTGTGTCAACTTCTTTTTTATATTATAGAATGGAAGAAGTAAATCGACATTTGAACATACGTTCCACAATATCTTAATCGTTCGTTACTGTTAGAAATTTTTGGGCTATGAGTTTAGCAAATTCAAATTTTAGAGTGTAAAGATGAATATTATAGAAAATCGAACGGCATCTGATGCAGATGATTGTCGTCAACCCAGCTTCACCAACTGCCATTTAAAATATAATTCTAAAATGTATTAGAATAATAAGTACAGTTTTGTTCTACAATCCATATATTATGTACATACATATATACAACTTTCGCAATTTACAAATTTCCACTCCATACAAAATAATATATTTTATTGTTGTTGTAAACTTTATTCTAGTTTCGCACTTTTCAACTTTATATGACACAAAATGAAAATAACAGATTTTATGTATGTAAGAAAAAAATTTGTTCCTGAAAAGTTGCCGAACTTGAAAAAACAAATTTTTCAAGTTTCATATGATATTTCTAATGCAGGGGCAAAATTTTTTCGAGCCAAAATACCATTAAGAAAATTAACGTAATGAAATTCTGAAAAAAATAAAAAGTGCAAGAATATCAATCGTATATACTCTCATAAATATTAACCGTACATGACCTCGTGCTTATAAATGATTGTTTGCGTTAAATATTAGGTTCCGGTGACAAAAAGCTTTCTGTATTCTCTTATCGCAATTTGCTAAGGATATCATCGTCCATATATATTAGGTATACACCCTGGCGTGGGCCGTAAACATAAACACATTTTATCTCTAAATTGTAGGGGTTAGTGTATACATTGTTTAATTTAGTTGTGGGTAGTTTTTTTATCATCATGTATGCGACAAAGAGAAACGTGATGTTTAACGGAAATTCTATAATTATAACAAAGGAAATTTATTTAGTTTGGAAAATAAAATACATACATACATAAAATATATATGTACATATATACAGTTGAAAAATTCTAGTCCAAAAGTGGACTATACAAAATACGCATCAAAAAAACTTTTTTTATTTCACTCAATTTGAAAACGGATACGAAACGACGAACATCGCTAAAATAATTATTTTTGCGCTTCCGTCACACCGTGTCGTATAATATATACGTCATATATAAGCGGAATCATCGAAATAATGTGCCACCCACACCACCACCCCAATCGAATATGAATATTGTATGTATGTGTATATGTATGTAGATTGGGCACGTCTTGCGGCGAAATGAATGGCGTGTACATATAGAGACTAAAAAAATTTGTAATTTCGATTAATTGATAAAATCACGGGTGTATCACGAATAATTCATATTCCTCATACCAAATGAATATTCTAGTCCCTCCCACTCATATACCCAAATTTATTAAATTGACCCAATTGATTATTTATATCAGATAAATGGAGCAAATTTGATATCCTTATACTGTATCAACTATGTATATAAATTTTCTATCCTTTTTTATGTTTTTAGTATGTATGTATGTGTGTATGTGTGTTGCTTTTACATCCTAATAGATTAAAAATTATATTTTAAAATGATGTGTCAGGGTAGGAAGGAGAAGATGGGATACGGGCCCGCAGGAAATACGCAAAACTACTCCTAATCTATTCGGAAGTAAAAATTATACGAATATAAGGATATTTCAGGAAAATAATGAAAATTAATAATAATTTTGTTTGGTTTTATTTAAACTGTGTACATAATATACTTAGGTTATATTAGTAGATAGATCTTAAATCGATATATCGATGTTTAATATCGTTTCTTTGACTTCGTCCGTAACACTTACCTAATTGAAATAAGTAAAATTGTTTGTAAATTGGCTTACGAGCACACAAGGCATAGTGATTTTTATAGACATTTTCGAGAAATGGTTAATTCAGATTCCTTTATGCTTAGTAAGCCTTCCATTTCCTTTAAAATCTCAAAAATTGAAATTTACTAAATATGGTAAAGTATTTTAAAATTAAAAATTTTTTGAATTTTGAATTTTTGATAAATTTTATTAAGTTTAATTTTATATTTGTTTTGTAAATTTAATTTTTTTTAATTTGGTAATATATTTTGAAATTAATAAAATTTTTTAAATTTCCGGTTTCTTGTAACTTTCAATTTAAATTATGGATTATGCCAGAATCTAAGATTAAGCCAAACTTTCGATTAAATAAATTTAATTTTATATTTGTTTCTAACATACAAATTTGTTACGAAAAATTACGAATTTGGTTAAAAAAATTTGATTAAAAATTTTTTAATTTCTTGTTAATTTCATTTAAATTATGGGCTATGCTAGAATCTTAGATCAAGCCAAACGTTCGATTTTATTTAATGAAATTGTATATTTTTATGTAAATTTAATTTTACTAAATTTGACAAAAAATTTTGAAATTTGTAATTTTTTAAATTTTGAATTTCTTTAAATTATGGATTATGGTAAAAACAAAGATCAAGCCAATGTTTCGATTTTATTAAATTAAATTTTATATTTGTTTTTAAAATATAAATTTGTTAACAAAATTTTACGAAATTTGTTAAACAAAATTTAAATTTAAATTTTTTTTTATTTTTGTAAATTTCATTTAAATTATATGGATAATTATATGGATTAGAGATTAAGCCAACCATTCGAATTTTGTAAAATTCGGATTTGTATTTTTTATGATAATTTAATTTTTCCAAATTTAGAAAATTATTTTGAAATTAATAAGTTTTTGGAATTTTAATTTATTGTAAATTTGAATTAATTTAAATTATTGGTTATGAAATCTAAGAACAAGGCAATCTTTCGAGTTTATTAAATTAAATTTTATGTTTGTTTTTACAATATAAATTTGTTAACAAAATTTTACAAAATAAGTTAAAATTAAATTTAAATTTTTTAATTGGTTATTATTTTCATTTAAATTATATGGATAATACTGAAATTAGAAAGAGTCAAACGGTCGAATTTTTTAAAATTCGATTTTGTATTTTTTATGTAATTTAAAATTTTCTAATTTTGACAAAATTTAAATTTAAATTTTTTAATTTTATGTAAATTTTATTTAACTTATATGGATAATGCAGAAATTAGAGATTGAGCCAACCATTTGAATTTGTTTAAAATTCGATTATGTATTTTTTATGTTAATTAAATTTTTCTAAATTTGGTAAAGTATTTTGAAATTAATAAATTTCTTGTAAATTTTATCTTAAATTATTGGTTATGGTAGAATCTTAGATCAAGCAAAACTTTCGATTTTATAAAATTAAATTTCATATTTGTTTCTAAAATATAAATTTGTTACTAAAAATTTTGAAATTTGGTTAAACAAATGTAAATTTAAATTTTTTAATTTCTTGTTTATATCATTTAAATTATCTTGATAATTCGGAAATTTGAGATTGAGCCTTTGAATTGAATTTTGTTAAAGTCGATTTTGTATTTTATATGTTAATTAAATTTTTCTAAATTTAGTAAAGTATTTTGAAATTAATAAATTTCTTGAATTTGAATTTCTTGTTAATTATGGATTATGCTAGAAACAAAGATCAAGCCAAACTTTCAAATTTATAAAATTAAATTTTATAATTGATAAAAAAAAAATTGTTAATAAAAAATAAATTTGTAAATATTATAAACGAAATATTACGAAATTTTTAAAAAAAAAAATTTAATTTACATTTTTTAATTTTTTGTAAATTTCATTTAAAGTATCTTTATAATGCTGAAATTAGAGATTGAGCCAAACGTTCGAATTTTTTAAAATTCGATTTTGCATTTTTATTTTAATTAAATTTTTCTAAATTTGGTAAAGTATTTTGAAATTAATTAATTTTTTTGAATTGGTTTAAATGTCTTCTTAAATTATTGCTAGAGTTCTAAGATCTAGCCAAACTATCGATTATATAAAATTAAATATTATTTTTTGTTTTTAAAATATAAATTTATTAACAAAATTTTACGAAATTTGGTACTAAAAATTTTAATTTTAAATTTCTTAATTTTTTGTAAATTTTATCTGAAATTATTGGTTATGCTAGAATCTGAGATCATGCCAAACTTTCGATTAAATTAAATTAAATTTCATATTTGTTTTTAAACATAAATATGATAACGAAATTTGGTAAAAACAATTTGAAATTTAAATTAATTAATTTTTTTGCAAATTTTATTTAAATTATATGGATAATACTGAAATTTCAGATTGAACCAAACGTTCGAATTTTGTTAAATTCGGTTTTGTATTTTTTATGATAATTTAATTTTTCTAGATTTAGTCAAATATTTTGAAATTAATAAGTTTTTGGAATTTTAATTTCTTGTAAATTTGAATTAATTTAAATTATTGGTTATGAAATCTAAGATCAAGCCAATCTTTCGAGTTTATTAAATTAAATTTTATGTTTGTTTTTAAAATATAAATTTTTTAACGAAATTTTACAAAATAAGTTAAAACTAAATTTAAATTTAAATTTTATAATTTGTTATTATTTTCATTTAAATTATATGGATAATGCTGAAATTAAAAAAAAATACAAACGGTCGAATTTTTTAAAATTCGATTTTGTATTTTTATGTAAATTAAATTTTTCTAATTTTGACAAAATTTAAATTTAAATTTTTTAATTTTTTGTAAATTTCATTTAAATTATCTTTATAATGCTGAAATTAGAGATTGAGCCAACCATTCGAATTTTTTAAAATTCGATTTTGTATTTTGTATGTTAATTAAATTTTCTAAATTTGGTAAAGTATTTTGAAATTAATAAATTTCTTGTAAATTTTATCTTAAATTATTGGTTATGGTAGAATCTTAGATCAAGCAAAACTTTCGATTTTATAAAATTAAATTTCATATTTGTTTTTTAAACATAAATATGTTAACGAAATTTGTTAAGAAAATTTGAAATTTAATTTTTTTCATATTTTTGCTAATTTCATTTAAATTATACGGATAATGCTGAAATTTGAGATTGAACCAAACGTTCGAATTACGTTAAATTCGGATTTGTATTTTTTATGATAAATTTAATTTTTCCAAATTTGGTAAATTATTTTGAAATTAATAAATTTTTTGAATCTTAATTTCTTGTAAATTTCATTTTAAATTATTGGTTATGCCAGAATCTTAGATCAAGCCAATGTTTCGATTTTATTAAATTAAATTTTATATTTGTTTCTGAAATAAAAATTTGTTACTAAAAATTTTGAAATTTGGTTAAACAAATGTAAATTTAAATTTTTTAATTTCTTGTTTATATCATTTAAATTATCTTGATAATTCGGAAATTTGAGATTGAGCCTTTGAATTGATAATTTTGTTAAAGTCGATTTTGTATTTTATATGTTAATTAAATTTTTCTAAATTTGGTAAAGTATTTTGAAATTAATAAATTTTTTTGAATTTGTTTAAATGTCATCTTAAATTATTGCTAGAGTTCTAAGGTTAAGCCAAACTTTCGATTATATTATATTAAATTTTATGTTTGTTTTAAAATATAAATTTGTTAACAAAATTTTTCGAAATTTGGTACTAAAAATTTTAATTTTAAATTAATTAATTTTTTGTAAATTTTATCTGAAATTATTGGTTATGCTAGAATCTAAGATCTACCCAAACTTCTGATAAAATTAAATTAAATTTCTTATTTGTTTTTTAAACATAAATATGTTAACGAAATTTGGTAAAAAAAATTTGAAATTTAAATTTTTTAATTATTTTGCAAATTTTATTTAAATTATATCGATAATACTGAAATTTGAGATTGAACCAAACGTTCGAATTTTGTTAAATTCGGTTTTGTATTTTTTATGATAATTTAATATTTTTTCATTTAGTCAAATATTTTAAAAATAATAAGTTTTTGGAATTTTAATTTCATATTAATTTGAATTAATTTAAATTATTGGTTATGGAATCTAAGATCAAGCCAATCGTTCGAGTTTATTAAATTAAATTTATATTTGTTTTTAAAATAAACATTTTTTTAATGAAACAAGTTAGAAATAAATTTAAATTTAAATTTTTTAATTAGTTATTATTTTCATTTAAATTATTGGTTATGCTAGAAGCTGAGGTCAAATTTTATGTTTGTTTTAAAATATAAATTTGTTAAGAAATTTTACGAAATTTGGTAAACAAATTTGAAATTTAAATTTCTTAATTTTTTGTAAATTTCATTTAAATTACATATTGATTGAGCCAAACGTTCAAATTTTTTTAAGTTCGATATTGTATTTTTTATGATAATTTCATTTTTCTAAATTTGACAAAATATTATGAAATTAATTAATTTTTTAAATTTTAAATTTGTTTAAATTTCATCATAAATTGAAGTTTATGCTAGAGTTCTAAGATCAAGCCAAGCTTTCGATTTTAATAAATTAAATTTTATATTTGTTTCCAAAATATAAATTTGTTACGAAAAATTACGAAATTTGGTTAAACAAATTTAAATTTTTTAATTTTTTGTAAATTTCATTTAAATTATATGGATAATGCTGAAATTTGAGATTGAGCTAAACATTCGAATATTGTTAATTGAAATTTAATTTTTGTTTTTAAATCTAATTTTCGTACCGAAATTTTACGAAATTTGGTAAAATATTTTGAATTTACAAAACTTTCAGACTTTTGTTTTCATTTAAAACATATTGGTTATGCCGAAATTTGAGATTGAGCGAAACATTCTAATTTTGTTAAATTCAGTTTTGAAACTTTTATAAATTTGGTAAAATATAAAATTTTTTTTATCTCTTTTCAAATATTTATAATTGAAATCAAAGCACTTTCAGGATCACTAAAATTTGTGTTTATTCGGGACAACAATTTACGGATTGCAATTTAAGACATATGAGTTACCACGTTTAGTATAATTCCACGGTGATTTTATTTTATTGCGCTGAAATATTGAACAGAATATTATGCTGTTTTTGTAATTGTAGTAAATTTAAAAAATTATTTAAGACATTTAGCGTCCCACGAAACACACAGGTTACGTACCATATTGCGTTCACTGTTTATATATAAATCGAAATGGGACGGTATATTAAAGAAAATGCCCAAAACAAAATTATATCCAAAATCAAATTTGCTTTTCGTTATTTTCGTTCATTGTTACGTTTCTAAGACGATTTTCGAAAAGGTTATTCTCATGCTGATTTTGAATAAAGCGTAGAAGACCACCTACGGTCTATATGTTTTTGCTATATGTTTTTGCGCCTTGACTCTAGGGATTTTACATTTTTACAACTCAACAAATAGTAAAATGAAATAGTTTTCCATTTTCCAATGCTTTCGGTACTTTTGGTACATATTACTTATGTATATAGATGGTATACGGTATATATACTCAACGGTCGTATAATAAAAAACTGGGTATGGTAAAAATTCGTTTTTGATTTCTGGAAAAGAGGGAAATTAAATGTCGATTTCTTTTTGTTGATGGATAAAATAAAAAGTAAAAATAAAAAAGTTTTGCTGCTGGAGATTAAAGTATAGAATAGAAAAAAGTTAGAAAATTTTTCGATAAATTGATTTGGATTTCTGTTGAATTTTGAGCTGTTTTTGGAATATGAATTTTTTTTCTTTTTTGTGTTTGTACTGTGTTGTGTTGCTGTTGTGAGTTCGATTCTTAAGAAAATAGTATTGAATAGACGTGTATATATGTATATACGCTTGTGTGTGATTGGGAATTCTTATCTCCTCAAAATTTCTGTGTTTTTTTTTTCATTGGAATATTGGATCGTCTATTAATGTGAAAATCGTGCGGTCGAATGAATTTCCAGCATATAAGCGTTATGATTGGAAGAATATTCGATTCCATATTATGGATCCATCTGTATATACAGTACTCTCTATTTAAGCAAAACAATAGAGTAGAACAACTTTGTAGCTCGAGCACGTTTGTATCGGATGCAATAATGAAGCGAATAAAGCTTAAATTAAACTACTAATAATATGTTGTTATTTCCCAAAAATGTATGTTGAATTTAAATAAATCTTAAATACTTCATCAATTTCAAAATTATAAGTTTAACAAAATCAGTATTCAAATGTTCGAATTGATTTCAGAATAACAGTACAAATTGTGTCGGTTTGTAACGATAGCGGGTAATATCGGTTAGATGCTACCCTATGACGGGTAGCTGATATTATTCCGGCCCAGCTACATTATATAAATTACCGCTTGGATTTATTAATTGTATGGCCAAAGTTTGTGTGGTTTGAGGGAAGTTTTGGGGAAAATTCGGACCCACACATGTTGTGGATTGGCGTGTCCTGACCATTGTTGTTCGAATGGCTTAGTGCCTATTCCTGACTAGTGGTACAACTAAACATATAAAAAAGGGGAAGATAGATACTACTTCTACCCGGTATCGGATTAGTAAGAATTGGGGGATTGGTGACGCGTTGTCAGCAGAAATTAAAACCATGCGTAAGCAATACTTTCTTCCGTCCCATGTGAGACAACCGACAGACCCGTCACCAATTGGACCTTTTGTGTAGTAGGTTGGAATTCTCGTACTCTATATTTACCAATTTCTAAATTTGCTACATTTCCCGAAAGAAAAAAAATTAAACTTTTTAGCACACTCTTAATTCTTACTATAATTTATAAGTTATGCTTGTATTCTGCCTAAGTTGGACTCCCCGCCCGTTTACGTCACGGATCATCGATCCGTTCCGTTTGATGGACAAGCTCGGACTCTCCGTCCCGTACCACGGATCAAATTTTTACTATACCCTAAGTAGGAATATTTTTTCTTGGCATTTAAACCAATTTGGTGGATTGACAGATAATGGATAATCATTTCATGACCTGACATATTTTTACCTGTGGTTTATAGAAATTTTACAAACGTTGCGAAAACGACCTTACTGAAGTTAGCAGAAAAAAAATCTGCTTTATCGAAAATAATTCATCTTTCACTATCACGAAATGTCCCATATACTAAAATTCGGTTAGCCGACTTTTTAGATTTATCGTTTCACCGGGCAATAAGTTTGGGTTACCATCTAAATAGAGTACTTCTATTCTTCGTATCTGGTCATATTTTATGTGGAAAATAATTAAAATTTGGGCCATTTCATACGAATGAATATGGTCCATTTCATACGAATAAGAGATGGGTGGGGACTTTAATTATTTTCAACCTGATCCCACATAAAACACGACCTGATACAAAACATAGAAGTTCTCTATTACGCTGCTAACCCAAACTAATAACCAGGTAGCACGACAAATCAAAAGTGCCAGCTATCCGAATTTTTGAATGGGCCATTCCATATGAATACAAGATGGGTGGGGATTTTAATTATTTTTAACCTGATCTCACATAATTTACCAGATATGAGGCACGATATTTTGAATTATATCGAAAATGTATATTGTTTTCTGCTGGAAAATTTCTACTGACATTTTTCTACTGAACTATAATATATGTCGATAATGCAAATTTTTTTCTGCCTAAAATTTTTCTGCTAACTTCAGTAGTATGTGAAAACCTAACGAACCTAAGCCATAGTATTACTTGAATTATATTTCTAAAACACAAAAGTATTTGTAACCGCTCCTGGGTCGACCTCATTTCAAAAGGTCAAATGCACTTGGGTCGGCCCGTGACCTACTTAGCGTGACACTTGGGTCGGCGTACACTTGGGTCGACCTACAACACTTGGGTCCGTGACACTTGAGTCCGTGACACTTGGGTCGGACCATGACACTTGGGTCGGACCGTGGCACTTGGGTCGGCCAAGCACTTGGGTCCGACCCAAGTGTCACGGACCCAGGTGTTGTAGGTCGACTCAAGTGTACGCCGACCCAAGTGTCACGCTAAGTAGGTCACGGGCCGACCCAAGTGCATTTGACCTTTTGAAATGAGGTCGACCCAGAAGGGGTTACAACTACTCACAGACGTGTATACAACATGGCAATAAATAGAAATTTGTCGGATGTTTTATGTGTGGAAATGTTTAAAGTATTTAGAGAATAATCTGTTAGTGGGATGCAATATAATTTGTATTTATCATACCAAACATAAATCAGTCCTGTGAACACAATTTGATATTTTGTTCTGTGGTACATGATATAATTTTATTTATACGATTTATATTGTGGAATCTAATTTCTTTAATTTTTTATTATGATTAATAGAATAAGTCGTATCTGTATTCCAGGTCACCGTAGATTTTTTACATTTACGCTATCCCAGATTTTTTCTACAAGTCGTTGAATGAACGGCTATTTTCTCACAACGATTAAGTTGAGGACTCTGTAAGAAACCATTACGAGAGCTTTGATAATTTTTTGACTGTTCGAATTTCCGCTATATAAATAATTGTGTCGCCATTGCCACCTTTCAAAGATAATTAAAATCGAAAATAAATCATATGGCCAAGCTTATGTTGAGACGGCTTTTTTCTCAGGACGATTGTGTTTCTGATCTTGTTGGCCATCACCAGCATTGATATTTTTTGTCCGTTGGAATTTCCGCAATATAAATAAATGTATGGCCTTTGCCAACTTTTCAAAGGAATCTAAATTAGAAAAAAACCTATTGCCAAGATTTTATAGTGACGGCTATTTTCTCACAACGATTGGGTTTGGGACCTTCTAGGCCATCATTGTACAATCGTTGCTATATTTTATAATTTTCCAATTTTTCAAAGAAATCGAAAATCGAAAAAAAAAATATTATGGCCAATCTTTTAATATTAGCTGTCTCATATTCTCACAGCGATTGAGATTGAAACCTTCTTGGCCATCACTGTGCCAGTGTTGATATTTATTTGCCGTTGGAATTTCCACAGTATAAATAAATGTGGCATAAGTGCTAAATGCCGTCCTTACTAAAGCTTGGCTATACGATTTTTTTCTATTTTAGCTGTCTTTAAAGTTGGCAAAGGAAACACATTTAATTATATTGCGATAATTCGAACGGGCAAAAAATATTAACGCTGAGAAGCTGTTCTTAAACTCAAGCGCTGTGAGAAAATAGCCGTCCGGACAACAGGTTGACCATACAATTTTTTTTCGATTTTAATTATCTTTGAAAAGACAATTCCAACAGCCACAAAAATTATCAAAGCTTTCGTAATGGTTTCTTACAGAGTGGTGGTTTTAATCACTGTGAGAAAATACCCGTCCTTTCCACAACTTGCTGAAAAAGTCTGGGATAGTATAAATATAAAAAATCCTGGGATGAACCAACTTAAATATTTTTAAAAAGTCTGGGATGGATTATTTACGCTTATGTTGTAAGAGGTATATTTTAAAAAAATCCTGGGATAACTTTAAGGGAGTTTATAAAGGATGGTCTCACAATCCTATTTATTTATACGTTTTAAGAAAGTACAAAAAATGGTTATGTTATGTATGAATAAAAAGATCATCTAAATAGCCGGCGGAGAGATAAACCATAATAATGGTTGTATTATAAGTAGTAATGATATTTATGTAAGAATATTATATTAGATATGTGGTGGTGCCATGCCATGCCATCATCTTATACGTATAAATAGCAAAACAAATTTACATATGATGAATTTTTCCTTTCCGGGAAAACGAGTTATGTATACGTATATACGAGTATATACCATTATGTATCTATCTCATCTAAAATGCGGTTAATTTAAAAATGTTTTTTTTTTGTGTGTTCTTATTCCGTGGAGGCATACTCAAGATAGTTTTATATCTCTATTTAATTTCATTAATGTATAGTTATGTATCGCACTCAGTGGCTGGCAAACATTGGTCCGCGGGACATCATATTGGCGTGCGAGAACCACACAATCAAATTAAGTTGCAACAAGAATTGAAATTTAACTTTGTTTAACATGTGTATTGAGTTCAAAATATGTGTTTAAAAAAATCCACACATCGAATGTCTTGAGGTTCATATTGCATTAAGTCCACCATTGTCGCTTGTTTTAAATTATTTAGCATTTTCTTTTCAATCAATTGTAATAAACTCTCTGTGGACGGGTATTCTTTAAATGGTTTGTTTTGAAACCTTAAAATTTCGAAATAATGCAAAATCAAATCGTAAGGGGTAGTTTATTTTGTAACAACATTTTGTTTATTTCAACATAGTAAATAAATCTTTTAAGTAAAAAGAACTAGTGAAAAGTGTATCTGTGTTAACTGATGCTTCTACTTCGCGCCAACTCAATATGCTGGTATTATTATGTAGGTATTGTTAGGTATGTAAATGATCTTAAATTTAGTAATGGAGCGCGGTTGTGCTTGGTATTAATGAAATTCCGAATTTAAGAGACGACAAAAGAAAACGCTGGAAGTTGTTAGTTTAGAGAACTCAAATTTTGCACTAGCTGTACCCTTTAAGTATCGCAGAATTACCTTCACCACCAACCGCAATGCGCTCTTCCGGGATCATTATGGAATCTGCTGACATTGCTGACTGCATAGCTAATGTCTGGTCGAGAAACTTGAGAAGCGAACAGAATGCTTCGCAGTGCTTGCAGATATGGCCAGTTCCTCATTTGGTCACGTTCGGAATCTGTTTTCGGACACATTGATCTGGAGAGTTTGACATTTGGATCCATTTATATGCTGCTCCTGATCAATCGATATTTTCGCTTCTGCACGGTCCCGTGTTATCTGTATTCCAAGGCAATACCTTACTTCTCCAATATCTTTCATTTCAAAATTTTTCTTTAATTTTGTTTTGACCGATGACTTGAGTTGTTGGTCATTTGAGATTAATCAATAATCGTCGACATATACTGACAAAAACAACATATTATTTTATTTTGTAGTATCAACTTTAGATTGTAATAGTCCAGTTGCTTTAATACTTTATCAAGTGGTCAATTCCAAACACGACTTGACTGCTTGAGTCCATAAAGTGACTTCCTAAATCTGCATACTTTAACGCCATTGTTTAACTTCTCGGGTTGAAGCATGTTCATTTCTTGAAGTTCACCATGAATGAAAACGTTTACAGCGACCATCTGGTAAATGTCCAAATTGAATTTTGCTACAAGTGATAATAAATATATTAGGGAGGCGCATAGGTCTCATCGTAGTCAACTCCTTTTCGTTGTGAACATCCTTTGAAATAAAATTACATGACTATTCGGGTCACTCGGTGTATATTCCGTTCTAAATGTTGGTCTTCACGGAAGATAACATCACGACTCGCAATTACATTATTTGATTGTGGTTGATATAAATGAGATCCTTTCGAGTTTTCACAGTAACCAACAAATATATACATCTTCTAGATTTTGAACTCAGTCACTTTCTTTTTTGCTTCGGCAAATGAACCATTACTGCGCATCCAAAAACATGTAAATGTTTAAGGTTAGGTTTTCGACCCGGCCAGATTTCTTCGGGTGTTACGTCACCTTTAATACTTCGTGTAGGCGATCGGTTGATTATTGATCATGCCGTCGATACCCCAAATTTCACATTCTATCTTGCCAAACTTAACTTTATTCCCGTTCTTGACCATTTGACTTACGGACAAGAGATTTTCACATTAATCTTTGATGTGCAAAATGTTTTTAATATTTATTTTCTGGATTTTGCCTTTTACGATCACATCAACATCAGCACATCCAACTGAAGTTAGTTTAAATTTTGAGTTATTTGCAACCACAACAACACTATACACTGTATCAGTGACCTCTGCGAGCCAATCAATACACTGTATCGGAGACCTCTGTGAGCCAATCGTTTCTACCAATCGTTGTGGTTGATTTGTTGAAAAGTTCTGTATAGCAAACTTTGTGCATTCGGTCTTCCTTGACTAACACTTTTATTTTTGGTTGGGCAATTTCTTGCAATATGCCCAAAGTTGTTACATTTGAAGCAACGTGGACCAGCACTACTTTACCAGTACTTTTACTACTGTTGCGCTGCTTATTGTGACCATTCAATGAACCATTTCCAAATACAACAATATCATTTGACATGTTAGGCAAAGCCGTTTTCACAACTTCAATTTGTGAGCTGTGTTGATTATGGTTGTCACGTACTCCTCTACATTTTTACAGCTCGCCAGTTTTGCTGAAATTAACAACTGAAACAACTGTCCTCGTTAAATCTGAGTCCTCAAACGCGGTTGCCAACTTTTCCCAAACTTCTTTTGCCGAAATCTCAGTTTTTATACGAGTATGAAGATAATAGGTTCTTCTAGCAGAATAATTTTTGATTTTATTTTCAAATCCTATTTTTTATCTTCTCCAGTTACCAAAACACAATCAAACAGTTATTCCAGTTCTAAATATAGGTTTGAACTGCTAATTTCCATGTGTCGTAATTTTCACGACCTTTCAATTTTTCGATTGATGGTAAATTATTTGCCGCCATCTTGTCAGAATTGGAAGATAATTTAAATTGGAAACTACACTTTTGAAAGATTAACGATCAATTTTTAAACTACTCTTTGCGTGCCATGTATACTTTGCAACGTCTTTTTTGACTGTCTTCAGTTTATAGGTGAACTTTAATCACGCATGTGTGGAATCCAGACTAGGCTACGAACTTCCTTATTTGGGTGGGCCTTATATTAACAGTTTGGAACTGTTAAACATTTTTCAAAAGTATTTTGTGCGTGTTACATTTTTTAAACGACGTTTTGTGTCTACTAAAATACTATACCATTCCGGCAACTATAATATATTTTGAAAATTTTGAAGTTATCCTGGACACCGTTTGTTTCGTGTAGAGCATACGATATTCCCAATAGCTATCGTAATTTTTTGTGTGTTCCAGTTTTTAACTCTCTCAGGCTTTTCGATCGCATTAAAGGTCTCAGCGCCTACGTTTTTTAATCGTCTCCCACTGCCTCTACGTGTGGAATTAAACATTAAGATTATTCCACCGAATTCGGAACTTGAGGTGCGTATACTAGATATATACAGTGTTTGTTAAATATTTCATTATCGACCAACATGGGCGACAACGTGCTGATTTTGGGGGACTTTAATTTACCAACGGTCAAATGTGTATATGCTGTGGCTGTAAATTATGATATACCTTGTTACGTTACATCGACTGTCGATATTTCATGTATTGACTCCATCTTAACTTATGAATTTGTCCAGATTAATGATTAATGATGTTCCTAACTACATTGGTAGATTTTTGAATTTTTTTTTTACAAAATCGATTAATTTAAATACGATAATTGAAGCATCGGTTCCATATACATATTGTTAATGACGTTAACCATAAGTCGATGGACATCAATCTGAACCAATTGGAACTTTTATGCCTAATTCTATTTTAAAAATAAATTGTACGTCTAAATTTTATATTTCAATAGACTGTAATGCGCGCTTCTCATATTAGATCATGATAAGTAAATATTTTATAACATTTTGCATATTGGTATCGATAGATTCGTTTCAATTTCTGTTAAGTAGAATACTAATCGTAATAATCTTCCGTTTGACTAATTTAGGTAATCGTAAGAAGAAATTATATCGGAAATGGAAAAAATCCAACAATGCTTCTGTTAAATTGGCCTTTTCTTTGAATTTAAATCCCAAATCGTTTTGAAACTTTATTAGGACTAGGAGGAATACATGTGATCTTCCGCCGACAATGTCTTACAATAACGTTACTGGCAATAATTCTGTGGATATAATCCACTTATTTGGTTCTTTCTTTCAAAATACGTATAGACTATTGATAATGTTGCTAAGGCAGCATTTGCGAATACAACATATGATAGTATAAATACCACCTTGGGTATACCTTGTATTACCCCAAAGGATATTATTGAATCACTCCGTAAGTTCAAAGATGGCTGTGGCCCAGATGGTGTGCTTCCTAGAAAAGCTTGGTTATTAGTTGACATGTCCTTTGTCAGTTTTATTCAATGGATCACATTCATCGCGAATTTTTCCAGCTATATAGAAATCATCTCACATCGTTCCAATTTTTAAATCCGATAAATGGAGCGATGTCTCTAATTATAGGGGCATTTCTTTACTGTCAGCGATCCCTAAATTATTCGATTCAATTGTTTGTGACCACATGTATTTCGGATTGAAGTCATATATAGCTGATGAACAACATGAGGTTTTCAACACGTGCTTTGGACGTGATTGAGTTTAAGGCGTAATTTTTACTGATTTTAGCAAGGCGTTTAACTCAATCAACAACGTTGTTGTATTGAAAAAATTAAAATATTTTGGCATCGCTCATAATCTGATAAAATGGATTGATTCTTACCTTACTGAACGTGTGCAGTTTGTAAAAATAAATGACAGTTTTTCTATTCTGGTGAATGTGAATTCGAGTGTTCCACAGGACTCCCATCTTGGACCCCTCATCTTCATTTTATTCTTAAACGACGTCGTTGTCTAATTTATGCTGATGACCTAAAACTAGTTTTCCCTATACATTTTTTTTTTTTTCAAAACACCTTTATTGGTATTGGCGTCCGGGTATTGCACCGTGGCGCTGTTAGTGGCATTGAGTACTGGAGTAATCTGCCCAATTTTAATTTTTTCGCGGATGACGTCATCTATCAGTTATATTTGTAAATCATTGTGTATTTCCCTGTTAGTCGGAAATCGGTAAGCGTTGAAGACCATTCGAAGAAATTTATTTTGGCTACTTTGGATAATGTATCTATTGCACTTATGAGTACAACCCCATAGCTGCGAACTATACATCCATATTGGATTGAAGATGGTCTAGTAAATTAGTCTTTCGCGATACAGGTTCATTTTGGAATGATGCCCAATTAACCAGTACATTCGACGTTATTTTAATCGTATCTGTTCAGATTTATGTCTAACATGACGTTTCCAGTTTAGCCTTGAGTCTATATGCAGACCAAGTTATTTGGCCGATTCAGCCGCCGGTAATTGCACCCCGTTGATGTATATGTGCTGGTTGATATTTTTGGGTCGGAGCGTAAATGTCACATGGGTTGATTTAAGCCCATTAAGCGCGGTTTTCCAATTAATCGTCCATTTAATAACGTTGTTCATTGCTCGTTGAAGATTTTTCACTGCCCTTTGTTGAGATTCTCCTATTGCCATAAAAACAGTGTCGTCAGCAAACGTACCGATGAATGTTTTGTTCGTTGTAGGTATGTCTGCAATGCAGAGAAGGTAGAGAAGGGGTCCTGCGGTATGATTCAAGCAGCTGACAATCATTTTATGTTAACATTTTGCTCATCTGAATGTCAATCCTGCATGCCAAACCCTATCAAAGGCCTGGGATACATCCAGAAATACAGCGGGGCAATATTTTTTTTCTTCTAACGCTTGCTCTATCACCGTAGTGATTCGATGGATTTGGTCTATTGTGGAGTGGTTACTCCTGAATCTAAATGTAAAATCAGGAACTTTTACCATTGGCTTGAGACGTTTCAGAAGTGGTTTTTCAAACAGCTTTAATAAGGTCGGAAGCAGTGAGATTGGTCTGTACGATGTTACTTCTTCATCTGGTTTACCTGGTTTCTTCAGCATAATCATCTGGGACGTTTTGAAGCATTTGGGTACATACTTCAACCTCATATATAGGCATTAAATAAGTATGTGATCATGATGATTGCTTTACGTGGTAGTTCCTTGAATAGACCCGGTGATATTTCATCAATTCCTGGTGCCTTTTTTTGTTTAAGTTTTTTGTCGATTTCTTCGGCAATTTCCATTGGTGTGATCCTTTTAAAATACTGATTTGGTTGGGCAAAGTGTTCCGCTTTTACTTTGAACTTCGTTGCTCAGCTGCGCGATTACTTTCTCCATTTTTTGAAATTTATTCAACAGCTCCTCGCTGTTTATAATATTTGCTGATGTACTCGGAATTTGTTCTGACACTGATGTTTTTTTTCAGTGGAGACTGGGTCTTTTGCAAATATGAATTTGTTATTCTTCATTGGAGATGTGAGCGTCATAGAGCTCATTTGGAATGAAATTTGTTCCTCGTTACTCATTTGAGCGTTGATATTCTTTAGCTTATTTTGGATATCATTAGAATGTTCTAGCAATGTTTGGAAAACCCCCTCCCCCCCTCCCTAGAATTCATGGACCGACCTCCGAAGAGAGTGGATTTTCCTGAACCTCAGGTCTGCCACCTAGGGTATTACTTTCCTTTTATGTTTTATCCATTGCGTTTTGTTGTTTATAGCGTTATTACACTCGCCTTTAGAAGTTCAGCCGTTGTGATACATTAGTCAAGCAAAACAAACGTTGTCCAGGTGCTATACATAATGTGCGGAATGCAAATAATTTACAGAAGAACATTGACGCTATTAGCCATTGGTGGGAAAATTATGTGTTATTTTTGAATGCCAACAAATGTAAAATTATGTCATTTATACCCCACCGTCGTATGTAATACATGTTCCAACAAAAGCATGTTCCATGTTAGGATTTCTTAAACGAACCTATTTACCTTCTTATGTCAATAGGTGCAAAAAGTTAAAGATTGGGCCTCTTGCAATTCGCCTTCAGCATGCTGGTGCCATTTTCATTTCCGATCTTCTAAATGGCAATTTCCAGAGTTCATTCTTATTAATGAACGTTGGGTCATATGCCTCGAAAAGGAGGTTAAAATCTCGTTCTCTTTTGAAAACTGACGCCTTTGAATCTGATATCTAAGTGATACAATGAATTGAGTAAATTTTGTGATTTAAATATGTATAAGTGTGAGATCAGACGATCATTGAAAAATAACTATTTCATTTTAATTTTGTATATTCGTATAGCTCTCATCGAATTTTAAAAATTTTAATTCAGAATACTCAAAATTTGGCAAAATTGCTCAATTAAGCATAAATATGTGTTTTCTAGAAAAAGGTTAAGAAACGCTGATAGCGCTTTATCATAAAAATATTTCCAAACAGTATGTATATATATAGTGATATTATAAACGTCCTTCAAAACCAGAAGAATACCCTCATCTTCCACCACCACATACATACATACATATTATAAATATATACGTACGAGGATAACCAACCACCCGATTCTTATAAAATGTATTTTTATTTTTCTCGTGTATATACCATGTAATCTTAATCCATTGAGAGAAAACCGGCGAAGAATGAAAAAAAAAGGAGGCGTGTTATGATTTTAAGTTGTTCTTTCAATTTTCTTTCGTTTTACATCATTCAATGTCTTATCAAAAATGCGTATATTAATAATAATCAATATTGATAGCAAATCGATATATAAACCAAAACGAATATTATAGGGCTGCACATACATATACATATACATATATGTATATATAGCTAGGCTATATTTACAAAATAATAATAAATTCCAATTTCAAGATAATTAAATTTCAACAATATCCAAATTAAATTTCATCAAAATACTATTTATTCACATTGAAAATTGTTTCCGATCACAAGGCACGAAGAAGCAGCATCAGCCTCAGCACAGCACAACACAAAAAAAATATTTTCTTCGAATATTATTTCTTTTATGATTATCAATGATTGATTGAAAATAAAAGCAGCAACAACAACAACAAACAATTCGATTCTCTGGTATATTTATATATTTTGACAAATTTTCCGATTTTTTTATTTTTGTTGCGATACTATTATCACATAAAATTCCAAAACCAACCAACCCCGTCTATATATATATACTTACGTACGTACATATTCGTATTATATATAATAAAAATAAAAAATTTATATATTCCTCCATATATTAGTGCGGAAAATGTATAAGGAAAATATATGTGTGCGTGTATTTTCTTTCATTTTTTTGTAACAATTTTCCAAGGCTTATAATATTTTTATATTTATTTATACAATCCAACCATATATTCCGCACTACATATATACTAACCATATATAGCGAGGAAATGCTTTATACGAGAGATAAAAACAAAACCGAACAAAATAAAAAAAAAGAAGAAAATTTTGCGAGGGGGAAGGATGAATAGTAAATTTTCCCCATTTTCTAGTTTTTTTTTTTTTAAATAAATAACGATTTTCTATTTATCTATTCAGATATACTACACACACACACACCCAAAACCCTGAAGATGGGTTTCTCTGTATCACTCGTTATATCGTTCGTCGCTATATACATATATATATATACAACATGCTCAATGATGATTTTAAATTTATTGGATTAACTGTATCAATAAAAAAATTTCAATTTTTAATAAGATAATCATGATAATGCAAAAAAATATTTCATCAACAATTACTTTTCAATTAAGTTCACTTATTTATGCGTCATTTGAGAGTCATAATAATTCACAATCTGATTATCATTCTGCCGCACCAAACCAAACCAACCGTTCCAACATCAACGAAAACAATAAGACGTAAGATGCGGGAAAAATAACAAATCGTTGATCATAAAGTCGTTCTATGTTGTATGTATATACATTTTAGTGGAAAGGCTGTGATGTTTGGTGGCGTGTATTGTTCGCCTGAATCTTTTATTTTATTTTTTGGCAAGAGAATATACAAAGCAATGATTTCGTCTTGTTAAAATAATATAAGTTAATCTAATTTGATGGCTTATTAACCCTGTATGTAATCCAATGCTGAAAATTGGATTTTTTATGCTGGAGGAACAGCATTATATGTACATGTACGTATATATTGTGAAAATTCCGTATATAGTATGATAAATTTTACATAACCTCATTGCCTAATATGGAATATGCTACAATTTTACTGGAGGTGATTTTATAACGGCCTATACAAATACAAGAGGTAGCAAAAATTGTATCTCACTATACCGGCACACTATAACACAATTTTATTGCAGGTTTGATATAATTGCAATCAAAAATTGACCTATGTTGAAAAAAAATTAGGGCGTTTTTTATATTATAATAATCAATAATTGCATAATACAAAATTATGTTTAGTTTTATTTGTTTTGAAAATATGTCCTGAAATTGTCATAGCTCTACATATGTATGTATATTCGAATGGACATTTTTTTTATCCAATAAATTAACGCCCTAGTTTTTATCTTTATCCATTTTTAATAAATATATATTTTCATATATGTATATTCTTTTTTGTAATTTAGGCGAATCATAAAATTTAGGAAAATTAGATTGTGCGTAATCTGGAGAGATACCCTATCTAGGATAATGGCTTAAAATTAAAAATGAAAGAATTTTTTATTCGCAAATTTTTTGACAATCTATAGAATTTTAACTTGCCACACCAACCGAGCGACCAAATTTCAGAAAATTTAAATGGATCGCAAAAGATTGCGAAATATTCATTCGGTTCTTTTGCATCTTTTGCGTATATCTCAGTATTGATTATTGTATTGATTTGTGGCAAGACCAAGACAGCTTTTAAAGTTCGACCGTCGGTGATATCAACCGAGCCACAACAATTATTATTTAAACTGAAAACCAAGTCATCGGTCAGGCGACGAAATGAATGATTGAAAAGGTTTTGAATGTGTTAAAAGATTGGTCACATGCTAAGTTTATAACACAAGTAATCTTGAAAATAAGTTTTACAATAAAACGACCCCTCTTAATGCGATTGTAAGTTTCTTAGAAGTGCTTCTTGCATTTGTCTTCACGTTTAACTCCAGAATTTTCACATATGCTTGGTTCTTGATTCCAAAAATCCTCGAGATTGTGATGCTGTTACAAAGTGTGTGAATATAGTGGTGCGCGGCAAAAAATATGTTTGGTCCTAAACGATCCAACCCAAATGTATATTTTGTAGCATTGGTAGATTAGGTCCAATCATTGATTCGTGATCGTAATCAAATTTTGGCTCGTTTTGTTCATGTGTGCGAAGCACAATCATTACGATGAAAATGGTTTATTCTAACAGCAGGAAAAACCGTGTTGTTTTGTCATTGACATTGTATATATGTGAAACCTATCTTGTTTTATTTAATCTTCTCGTGGATTTGCATCATTCACAGGTTGTTTTATATTACATTCATTCTATGTAAGTACGAAGCTGTTTTGCCGTGGCGCGTAAACTGTGCATTTAAGGCTACCTTTTTCCCAAATCGAAAGTTGTCCTGCCGTCCATCGAGTTGGTCCACCTTTCTTACCATTGTGATATCGACGCTTTCCGTGTTTGTCTCTTTAGTGAGCTCAGATTTTGACTAATCTAATTGCCTAGAACATGAAAATTGCCGTAGCTCACTTCTTGCATAGTTCAAAAATCGCAACTTTATCTTTCAATAACATGGAAGGCCTTCATATATATTGTAACGAGTCTACCTTGCTTTAAGCCTTACGATATCTTCGTTTAAGAAGTGAGAATGTTTTCTATTACTCTTTTGACGTGTGATGTGAGAGGTGACACCGAGCCGTTCGTTGAAATCCTCTTCCAACCACTTTACTGTCTTTACCACCGCCCTCGATAGCACAGTAAGTAGCGTGCTTGCCTTGTTATTCGAGGGTCTCGGGTTCGATTCCCGGTGGTGACCAAAAATCACGGTTGGGTGTTTTTAATGTGTAAGTATTTGTGTTTGTCCGGGTATTGCACCGTGGGCCCATTGTGGCATTGAGTGCTGGAGTAATCTGCCCAATTTTAATTTTAAAAAATTTTTTACTGTCTTTACCACCTTTATTCTCTAACCATTACCAGACACTCGAGGTGGTCTTCTGATGTTAAATGTTCCTTTAAATGGGATTATGACCGTCTTGGGGGTGGGCTCTATTTTGTACTCCCCACACCAGTCAACCACCATGTCTATGGAGCCCTGCGCTTTCTCATGAATGTCGTGAATTTCCAGCAAGTAGTAATACCTTACCAGCCGCCAATGCTAGACTTCTTGAACATCACCAAACTGCTGTTGAAAACGATACTCAAGAGGCCTGGGCCCAATTTGGAACCCTGCAGGCAACCTTATTATTTACAACCGTTTGAAGTGTGTCATGGTTAGTGGCAATAACAGTGGCAATATTAACAGAGAAATTGTGATTTATGATTGAATAAAGATTTGTTGGAAAATGAATATTCTTTAGGTCTTTTATGATACTTGGCTACCACAGATTTAGTAATCAGTTTGTCTCCAGATATATCTTAAACTCTATAACTATAGATCGGTAGGGTTTCAGTCACCTCCTTTCCTAATAATCATCACTTTGCTATTTCTCTAAGTTCTTGGAAAAATTCCTTTATCGGCAGACAGTTATTCATAAAACTGGTGATACTTGACCCTATTACATGCCACACACGCTGTATAACTTCGACCTCTTCGACTTGTCTAGGCCTGGTACTTTACTGGTTTTCATAGACATGATTTTAGTAAGCATTTTGTGGTGTCCTCCCAACACGTATAGTTCTTCGCCAACCATCGCTTACTAGGATGTAGAATATCTCTTTCGTTTTCACTTTGGTTCGGCGTTTCCATGTTGGCTTGTTTTGTTTAATACTTCTGAAGTATGCGTTACAACATACCACATACCACATAGAGCTAGCGTAGTTTTTGGACTGTTTCACGTTTGGTGGTCACCTCGAAGGACCACTATGTCAATTTGGTTTTGCGTGCTAGTTTCATCGGTAAACTATTATTGCAAGCACTGACGTGTGAGGTTGTTATTTTTTGCTCAACCCTATGTATGTACATCTGTTTCATTTGCAATACGTATGTCCTTGTTATGCCATAGTCAAAATTAAGCATTGATATCGCCAGTGATTATAATTATAGATACAATTTATCTGTTTCTGAGCTTACTTCTACGCACACACAGTGCGAGGCGCAGTACTGCGAGATTGTTCAGTTCCTCGAGATCGTTATCGAGAGTGCCTTTGATGGCTGCTTTAGTTTTTTCGCTGATTATTTTTGTAGAGGTTTTCATACCCTCTATTCTACCTTTAATCGCGTATGGTTCTTGCATTCCATTATTTTGTTCTTTTTTGTTCTGTCTTATCTCATATCCTACAATTTTTGAGTTTTGTTTTTCTATTTTTCGCTTTATTAGGTTCAAAACCATTTGGAGATGAATGATTGAACGATCTGTTTGCCACCTGACATCAAGCACATTGAATGAATTTCGGACCGCTCTCGCAGAAATGTCGGCATATTTGGTCTTTCTCTTTGCAGAACTTGGCATTTCAATCCGTGACATTTGAGGCATTTTGACACCCTAACGAAATCAAGTCAAACGAAGACCTGCACGAAGACCATCCTAGATATACATTCTACGATTTTTAAGTAAGGTATTTCTTCCTGAAGGCGATACCTCAATGAGACAGTGGATCATTTTGACATCTTTAGGTCCAGTTTTAAAACTGCATTGCAATTCCTCGATTTTGATCCCACCATTACTCTGCTTTATAATTTAGTTTTTAATGTCCTCGATCTTTTCGACTACGTCCACATCATATATGATGAGTCTCGGTAATCTTTTTTCTGTTAGCCAGGCCACCAGAAAACTTTCAGCCACCGTACTTTTCAGGAAGAATCCAAAATCTTCCAGTTTCCCTTTTTCTATTGGACTAGCATCTCAAGTAAGGTCGGGTTAGGTTAGGTTAGGTTAGATTAGGTTTGTTTAGGTTGGCCGTCCTAATGTTGTTCTGCTGTACGCTATAGACTAGAACAGGTGCAGAGCAGATGGAACACAGTTTCTTCCTTCTCCTCATCACCACAGCTACGGTAATAGCTTGGAATCTCAAGCAAGCGGTTCTATCGACTTTCATCAATAATTTCAGGTTAGAGATTATATTCAATGCTGGCCACCAAACGACAACTCCATACAGTAGTATAGGTTTGATCACTGAGACGTAGAGCCCGTGTACTATGTGGGGGCTCTGTATCCCATCTCTTACCAATGGAATTTTTGCAGGAGTAGAGCGCTAGAGTAGCTATTTTACTCTTTCTAAGATGTTTGGTTTCCTTAGCTTGCTGTCCAAAAGTAGCCCGAGGTATTTCGCTCTATAGAACTTTGTGCTTCTTGGGAAAGAGGACCAGCTCCGTTTTCTGTGGGTTTGCGTTCAGCCCGCAGCTGGCTCACTCAGAGAAATAGCCGAGTGCGCACTGCATGCACTCGCTCACCGTGCCAATTTTACCGAAGACCGCAATAGCAACATCATCCGAGTAGGCAACCACCGGAAGCCTAATACCCTTCTTAGTTTTGTAACTGGTCGTTTATAACCAAATTCCAAAGGGCCACGGTGCAATAACCACATTCACACTAACATTCCTTCAACCCATTCATCCCATTCACACAAGTACAGTATACCATTGCGCATTGCATAGCTCCATGTCACCCTGTACAGTGACATGGAAGATGGGTCGGCCCATGAGTTCTACATTCCAACAGAGGGTCATAGATGTTTTCAATTTAATCACCGATCGTAATCGGGAGATGAAAAATCCCTTTTGCATCCCGCCTCTGTTGGGATTCGAACCCGGTACCTCCCGATCCAAACGTTGCAGCTTTTACCACTGCGCTATTTGCTCGGTGCGATGGTACTTATGTATTGCTGCACTTTTCAGATACACTCTTGCCAATATATCCGTTCTTTCTGTTAGTCGGCCTTTCAGGCTCGCTAAATCAAGGTACATCGAGTGGCCTGCATCTTGAATTTAACTGAGGGAGTCCTCGAGCGAATTATTAATCTTTCAAATCGATTTATTTTCTTGCTCGAGAGGTTGTGCTGCTTATCAAACATTTGCGCCTTTATCACTATCTGCTGGTGATGCCACAGGCTTTTCAATTTTACCGTCTGTACGAGCTGTCTTACGATAGACACCCCGGCTGTGGGTGACCTAGTCAACCGCCAAATTTTCTGCACTATGCTTTTTCTACTGGTTTTGCCTGCCCCGTGTTTAGCCATAAGGAGGATTTTTAATACACTTTATAGATGGAAACCTTTTTTCGTGGTTCCGCTCAACCTCGTTTATGCAAGTATAAGTTATCGAGGTAGACAATAACTATAGTTATACATGACTACTTCGATAACTTTTATCTTGTTTAGTAACGTTCGTATTAATGCTCGTATTAATGTTTTAATTTCGTTTTATAAGAAATACTAGAAGCGCCCAGGTTTATTTTTAGTTTCGTTACCTTAAATAAAACCAAATGCTATGATTTTCAAATAGAGTTTGTACTTATTGAACGTTTAAACATTATCATTGAATTATAGTTCACCAAAGTCAAACCTTCAACACCTGTGCTTTACAACCAAACGCGTTCCATTGCATAGTTTTGGAGGATCCAAATTCCTTAACATAATAGGGCTTCCAATGTTGAGTGTGATTTTATGTTGTGGTATGCCACTTGAATTGATCGTATTTAAGAACTCAACTGGATAACTGGCCTCTTCTTCGTTTACCATCTTGTCAATTGAGTAAAATGACTTCGATTCAAATGGAAAATAGAAGTGAGTGCAATCCATTTGATTGGTTTACTCGCACGTTTGTTTTGGAGCTTTATGTTTTTTACAAATCTCCACAGTTGCGATGAATTGATACAGGCTTTTATTTCTTCGTACATGTTACCTCTAGGAAGGACTGTCAGTGTTTGACGAAAATCTCCAGCAAGGATAACTAACAATTCACCCAGTTTACTGCTTCACTAAAATGAGAATTTCATTTGAAAATTCATGTCAAACAAAATCAGACATTTTCGTTCACCGTATCCTTTTTAATTAGTACCCTTATTTTTTAGTAATTTTCTATTAATCTTCTTTTTTTTTTAAAAGCGCAAGCCATTAAAATTGACCTTTCCAAAATGTCCAAGATCACCTTCCTAGCACGAGGAGTTTAAGGGACGGAAATCCAAACTTTAAGAATTATAGAATAGATACAATAATTATTGGTGTCACATCTCGATGCCACAATGGAAATCCACTGTTGTTAACGCGATCACTTGCCAACAGTTTGGTTATGGTTTATCTTGATTGAGTTTGACTTTTCTATTTCACTTCAGTTTTAAACAAAATCGTTGTTGTTATATTAATTAAAACAGTTTTAAAGGACATTACTGGCCCCTTACTGAGTCAACAATTTGGCTCCAGCGGTTTCGATCCCGAGCATTGTCTTCATACTGTCTAAGACAATCTGAAGAGGCCAAGTCGTTCTCTACACCGTGGAGCCATCGTCGCCAGCAACGACCTCTGCGCCTACCATATGGTGGCTCTCCTTTCAGAGATCACTGCACAATCCGTGCCGGATCAGCACGCAGAACGTGCCTGAGTCAGCGTACTCGCTGAGATCTTACTTCTTATACAATATCGGGGATCTTCATCAGATCTCTGATCTCGATATTGTACAGAGCTCGGTATGTACCATCTATTTCGCGTTTTGGGCCGTAAATCACACGCATGACTCTTCTCTCAAATGTTAGGACCAATCTCTCGTGCTCATCCGTCAGCTACCAACTTTCACATCCAAACATAACAACGGGCCTGATCAACGCTTTATGAAGCTTCAGCTTCACGGCACTTAATAAGTGTTTAGATTTTAGCAATGGCCTTAGAGGATACAAAGAACGACTGCCAGCTGCCAGCCGCACTTTAATATCCTTAAATGTACCCACACTATTATCGTGAGTGATAGGAGAACCCAAATATTTGAACCTCCTCACTCCCTCAAACGTGTGTAGGCTACTACTAAAATCTGGTGTGGCATTGTCCCTAAAACCAGAGATCAGGTATTTCGTTTTGGACTCATTGATATGAAGTCCAACTGAAGCTGAAAACACTACAAGCGGATCAAGTATTTCTTTCACTCCGTTGCTATTCAGTCCAATCATGCATATGTCATCTGCATATGCAAGCACCTGATTGGACTGGCGATATAAAATGTTACGCTGCGGTGTTTCAGTCTTACGAAAGATGTACTCCAACATGAGATTAAAGAGTATCGGGGACAGAGCATCTCCCTGCCGAACACCCAAGTTAACTACAAAAATTGTCGATAGCCTGTTCTCAACTTTAACACAGCATTGAGACTGCGTCACTGTCATCCTACATACTCGTACCAGTTTTGTTGGCATTCCTAGGTATTCCAGGGCAGACCACAAACTCTCTCGATTGATTGAGTCATAGGCCTGCCGGAAATTCAAGAACACCTGATGTACTTGGATGGATGTCTCATTATATTTAGATAGCATCATCCGCAGCGAAAAGACCTGATCGGTGACTGATCGATTCGGACGAAATCCTCCTTGATAGTCACCAACCAAGCCCTCCGCTAGAGTAGAGTGATTCTATCCAATACAATGTATGACAGTAACTTGTATGCTGTGCAAAGAGCTATACCGCGACAATTCTCACACTTCAAGCGGTCTCGCTTCTTGAAGATGGAGCATACCGCGTCCACGTTCCATTCGTCAGGCATAACTTCGGTTCGCCATACTAATCGAATAAGGTCGTAAAGACAGTTCCACAAAGTTTCCCCTCCGAATATCAAGAGCTCCGAATTAATGCAGTCCACTCCATAGGTGCACGGTTTCGTTTCAATCTCTGCATGGCTTTAGTGAATTCCTCATGGGATGGCTCCTCAGTGCAAATCTCCGCAGTCTGTATTAGAGGCGGCTCAGCAACAGACTGTGACGCATGATGGACATCAAGCAGGGCAGTAAAGTGTCCACTCCATGCGTCAAGTACTGCGTCGATGTTGACACAGAGGTTTCCATCCCGGTCCTTAAAGAAATTACGCGAACTGCGCTCATTGCTGAGTTGTTGTACTTTCAGAACCTCGGCCTTCCACCTTCCGCTTCTTCCGTCTACAAATCCGCTTAGCTGCCCTTCTTGAAAGAGCAGCCTTGTTTTTCCTCGCGATTGTGAGACGTTATTGCACTTCATTACGGGCTATATTTTGTTGCTCAACTGCAATTCGACACTCGTCATCAAACCAATCATTCTTGGGTCTGACTTTCACTATACCTAAAGCCTGTTGAGCAGCACTGACAACCGAAGTTTTCAATACCTCCCAGACAGAGTTCACACAGTCAGACTGGTAATTAGCTTCATTAATGTAGTCGCTGACAAGATCCTGATATCGTTTCTTTTGATATTCATTTATCAGACCTTCACAGTCGAAACGTACCATGCGTTTCGCTGTGTTCCCAGACTTGTACGAAAACTTCCATCGTAGCTTTGCAGCGACCAAACGATGACCGCTGCCTACGTATTTGGTTGCTGACCGATAAGTTCTCACATCCTGCACAACCCGAGCTCGCCCTTTTGAAATTAACACGTGGTCAATTTGGCTCCGGGATGTTTTGCGAGGATGTGTCCATGTCTCTAGATGTATGTGTTTGTGAGGGGAAAATGTGCTTGCTATTCTAAGATCATGAGCAACCGCAAAGTACATCATTCTCTCACCATTATCGGTCGCAGTAGCCAGCTCTAGCATTAAAGTCCCCAATTACCATTCTAACATCGTGTTCGGGTATAGATCCCATCAGATCGTCCAAGTCATTGTAAAATGAGTCTTTATCTTGGGGCTGGCTGACTTCTGTGGGCGCATGTACACAAATTATCGACAGGTTAGCTAACTTCATGCGCAAGCGAAGCTTACACAATCGTTTATTGACTTCTTGGAAATGCAAAACAGCGTTCTTTACCTGCGGCCCAAGAAGAAATCCAGCTCCAAGATTTCCTAGGTCATCTCCACTGTAGAGCAACGTATAGCCCTGGGACACATGGTCTCCACTTTTAGGCCACCGAGTTTCTTGAAGAGCAACGAGTTCCAGCCGATGCTCCTTCATGCACGTGACTTTATAAACACTTAATTGTTTTTATGGATGCGGGTCGCCGGCCCAGCGATCCAACCGTTTAGTCGCCTCCTATACGACAAGCAAACGATACTGTAGTGGTATTCTTGGGAAACATGTTCATGCAATTTTGATTTACGAGACGTGTGAGTGCCCCCGGCCACATTGATATTAAATTTGATTCGAATTTGAAAGGAATTTTATCAATTTCTAACATTTAAATATTTGTTTGATATCGACCGAATCGTATTTTAATGAAGTTGACATGACACACACACATACATAAATAACTTTTAATAGGCAAAAATTTTGTTGTTGTCAAGAATTTATATAAAATCAAAAGTCAGTCAATTTAATCAACAAAATATATGTCCTTTTAGCCTATATATCGATAATAATTAATAGCCATATCCAAAAATCGTAATGTTCAAGTCTTTCAACTTTAAAAAAAAATAAAATCCTAAAAATGTTATACATCCTTATGAAATGTTCCCAAAAAAATGTATCCTCGAGTATATGTATATTACATGAATAAATGTTCGATTTTGTGTATTTCGAATTGTGTAGGAGTTCGTCAATATTATGCTCGTGTATATTAAAATATACGTATGTATGTATATATGTATGTAAACATACATATATGTATGTACGAAATTTTATCAAACATTTATTATACGTCCTTGTTTCATGTTATATGTTGAATAAATATTTAATGACTTAAAATACTTACGAAAGGAACAGAAAAAAATTTTAAATTCCGATAATCTCAAAACAATGATATGTATGTTCCGTCGAACAAGAAGTACAAATATATTTGTATGTATGATATACACATACGTATATACACTCACTTAGAGTGAAACAACAAAATTAACATACACCAGTGTTGTAAAATGGATTTTCATTTTATTTTTGCTTGTGTATCTATAGTTTTCCGGCACAAAAATGAAAATCAATTGGCATAAAAAATAAACATCCGTCTGTTCACCAGAAAATTTAAGGATATTTCCGTAAGTTAATGTACATATACATATATATATGGTATATCCTTTAACCATTCCGAGAAAATCATTATCATTTTCGACTTCTTCTTTTTGGTTGTCCTATATAGATATATACATAGTTTGATAATTCCTATATTTTTATTTATAAGATGACACTTCTTATACATAAATATGATTCTCGCTATATATAAGAAAATCTCCTTTTTTTTTTTGATTAGGGTTTGTCTTCTTGTAAATGACGTCACTTTATTATATCAGCAGCAACACACAGATTGTGAAAAGGGAGTTTAGAGGTTAGAGAGATTGTTTTTGATTGATAAATTTGATATTTTTTGGCGTGTTACAAAAATATTAGGAAAAAATTAAAAGGAATATAATTTTTTTTTGTTTTTTTTTTGGTAAACTGAATATCCTTAAAATACAAGACGAACAGGAGCAGTAATAAAACTGGAGAGGTTTTTTTTTAGTTTTTTTTTTTGGGTAGATTCCGTTGAACTGATTATGTTAAGAATTTTTTTTTGTATACACTCGTTCGTTTAGGGATATTGAAAAGGAAATGAGGATAGATAAAATAATAAAATAAAAAAAAGATTGGGCCGATTTTACTTTTTTTTTTTGCTTTAATAAAATTACTTTAATAGAATATATCAAATCGTTTAGAAATATGTACATGCGAAGATCTACATTTGATATATTATATATGTATGTGTGTGTGTGTGTGTATGCGGTGAAGTTTAAAAGTTTCTAGGATTCGAATCGAATATATTTTTTCGTTGTTTATTTGTTTATAGGGGCATTTTGTGTTGTATATATGAAAAGAAGGTTACAATGTATGTATACGAGTATATATAAGTTCATTTCAAAATTGAATTTTTCAAGCTTCATTAGATTACATATATACTGGCAAAAATAAATTATTTTTATTACTACTATCATTACTATTATTTTGATAAATGTGACTAGAATACTGTTTTCATTAATTTAAAATAATATATTAGATAGAAAGGATATATATATATACTATTTCATATATTTATATGACATTTGAGTTTGGCCCGAAAAAAATATACTTTTTGTTGTTGTTGTACATACATAAAATGATATATCCATGTACGACTCACTGTCCTATATACTCGTACATATTTATAAAGGGATGAAGCTTTGAAAAATAATTTAAATTCAGATAAAATATTTTTATTTTTTTGGGGAATTAAAAATTAACGTTTTTGTTTCCATGCGCTGTTCCTTCGGTCTTCTTTACGTGAATTAGTTTTGTATGGTACCTTTATCAAATTATTTTCAGTGTTTTTTAACTTTGTCTAACTATGAATATAAACACGCGAAAAGCAAATTGCCAAAGTATTGGGCGATCGATTCCATACTTTGTTTTTCAATACCATCGGATTTATTCTAGAACCTTTCCTATTCAGGCAACTCAAAAGAAGTTTTCAAATTTTACTACTAATTAAATATTAATGTTAGGTGCACTATGCCGTGCCAGGCTGGGGACCCAGTCTAAAAACATGCTCATCCTCAACGGTGTATGCGGATACTTGGCGCTCTCCGGATCATGTGGCCTCATCTGTGTACTGCGAATCTCTGCACAGATGGACCTCCATTCTCTACTACTCGTGGAACCTATTATGGACTATGAAAATAAAAAACAAAAAAAGACCGGCACTCTTACAAAACCGGCATCTAGGATACGCTTGGGTGGATCCTTGCGGAGCCAAGCAATCCAAAGGAGATCCTCGAAATGCTGGATATCAGCGATCCGGATCTGCCAACGGCTACTTGGAAGATTGCGAGGTTAGAGGAGTTGAAGGCGGAAGCAGATCACAGATCGGCCGTTATCATCCTCAGCAGAGATTCCTTGGGTTCTCTGGCAAAATCTGGAGGCTTAATCAGTTATGGATTAGGAGCGATTGCGCTCATGGTTTATAAGCGCGATGAAGCCAACAGATCTGGGGCATCTGCAGCAGGTGGGGATACAACTTGTTGAGTCGCGCCTAGTGCTGCATTCTCGCTATAAATAATTTGAATATTTGTATACTTCTAAATTACAGCAACGCTGATGTAGTGGTGGCTAGCATCGAGATGGGTGGGCAAAATGTTTGGCTTATATACGAGGAAGACAGCATACCACCAGGTAGGATGGGGCAGTGCAATAACGGAGGCTCAAAGACGAAAAGAAGGGGTCATCATGGCCAGTGATGCTAATGCGCATCACTCAATTTAGGGAAGTACAAATATCAACAGGCGAGGTGAGTTACTCCTTGACTTTATTTTAAGTTCTAACCTAAATATATATGTAATATCGGACGTAAGCCAACCATTATTACTAAAAATAGACAAGAAATGCTAGCCATCACACATGTCTCAGATTTTATTAAGGAGAGGGTATTGAACTGGAAAGTGTCCGAAGACCATTCCGCCATTCTGGCCATTGTTATCTCCAATATGAAGTGGATACAAAACCCATTAGCAAACTATTATTTCAGAAATAGGAAGAAAACTGATTTTGATTGCTTTAGAACCATTCTTTGTAATTCATTACCGGTTTCAGTTCCAAACCCACCTGCATCTACACAGGAGCTTGATATTCTAGTAACCAAGCTATCTGTTGCTTTTAACAAAGCCATGTTAGGTGTATGTCCTATCAGTTGGCTTCCTGGTAATCGAGAGAACTACAAGTACTCGTATGAAATGCAGGAAAATGTTCAAGAAAGCGAGGAACACAAATAATTCTGCAGATATGGACTGCTATAAAGAAGTCCTCAAACCCTACAAGTAAAAGCTAAGAGCAGCCAAAACAAGGGTCTGGTGGTTCTACTGTGGTAATATACAGGAGTCCTCGGAGCCGGCCAGGCTACGCAAAGTACTATGTTCTAGTCCTACAATCCCGAACTATATGCAACGATCGGATGGTTCATGGACTACATGTAGGGAGGAATTCCTGGAGCTACTACTAAAAACACATTTCCCAGAGTACTCGGTACTAGTTCCAGAGAGACCCACGATAAATAGAGGTGTGGACCCCGTAAGTCACATAGTAAATAGGCGTAATATCCAATGAGCAATAAACAGTTTTAAGCCATACAAGTCGGCAGGAGATGATGGCATTATCCCTGCGGATATCCAGCGATCTATTGACTTAACCCTACCCTGGCCAAAAATCATGGCTAGAATTCATCTTCAAAGGCAGCTTAGAACTCTGTCACATTCCTAGGAAATAGACTGAAGTAAAGGTAATATTTATACCTATAAATCCCAAAGACTTTAGGCCTATAAGCTTATCTTCTTTTCTGTTGAAAACACTGGAAAGACTTATAGAGGCTTACATTAGAGGCTCAATCAAGCCGGGCGAACTGTCGGGATCTCAACATGCATACAATAAGGGACGATCGGTGGAAACAGCTCTCCACTCCCTTATTGGTCCGATTGATAAATCACTCGAATATAAGAAATATTTAATGGTAACATTCTTGGATATAGACGGGGCCTTTAGCAACATCAGACCGGAGGCAACCACTTGGGCCCTTGCGTGCCTGGAAGTAGACGGGTCACTCAGAGGCTGGAAAGATGAAATGCTTAGAGGTAGGATCGTTACAGCTCATCTGGGTGGGACGTCTGCCGGCAGATACATCAGCAGACGGACACCGCAAGGTAAGGTTTTATCCCCCCTTCTTTGGAACTAGGTCATAAATGACCTGTTACTAAACCTGGAAAGGCAAGGCTTCAAGGTGGTTGCCTACGCGGATGATGTTGCGCGGTCTTCGGTAAATATCCTTTTTAACACAATTTCTCAATTCATCTTCTTTCTGCAATGACGGCTACTGAGCCTAATAAGTTAGGTAGCGATTTGATATACTAATGTGGTCTGCTTCGACCATTTCAAGATTGAAGAAATATTTTTATCTTCCAGCGATTTTTTTTTTCGTTCACCGATTTTCTACTGCTTTTTGGATTCATGCGATTTCCGCAGAGTTTTCCTTTTTTTCCGACCTATAACTTAATATGGCTCCATTGGCATCCCATCATTGTTATTTCCATTTATTTATAGACATCTGTACAACGCTATTTCCAATAACTAGCCCTTGGTTGCAACAAAACACCACAAAACACCTGTTTCATTTATGCTCGAGTCACCGTGCCAGGCAGATCTGAACTGAATAGTAAAGATCATTCTCCCATTTGCACGAACTTTCGGTCCACAAAGCTTAGTATTATTGACCCAGCTATACTTTGAATCCTCGTTTATACCTGAGGAGCTATTGTATACTTACTTAAATTTCCGCAGTTTTCTTGTAATCCTACCTGTTCTTGTTAGTGGATCTTTAGATGATATATATCTCGCATTTATCTCTGTAAACAGTGTATTGACATTGTATTGGTAATTTTTATACGCAGATGATTCTGCATATATGGTAGGCGTTTTATGATAGTATAGCATGTGATTCCCAAAGTGAGCACCAGCTAAAACTTTCTGCCATCCAAATGGAAACGCGTAACATACCAAAATTTACGATAATTCTTTTCGATAATGTGCAATAATTGAACAGAGCTTACTAAAGCGTGCTTTAGTTCACTTCTTTTAAATCTTGTGGGTCCGGCATTTTATTAACACACTGCATCTTAACCTATTTCCGCTGAACGAATATCTCTGCATTAATGTATGAATATCCTATTCATATGTACTCGATTTATTCATCGGCTAATTCACATTTCCAACGAAGCATATCAAACCATAATTATTTTCAACTGTTTTCAAACTGTTTGAACCATTTAGTATATACGTTTATAAGTTCTCAGCATCACCAGACGATTAATTTCGATTTTTTAGAAAATTCACATGCAGACTTGTTGAAATTTTAATGTTAACGATCAAGAGAATAAAGACGAATTCGATGATTGGAACAATATACCGATTCATTTAATTAATATGCCGTGATTGTTCACGATATCTTACTTCAGTAACAGTGTTGTATATGCGCACCTTTAATATCGTTATCGTATGTCATCTTTGTTAATTAGTATATAGCTGTTAGTAATTCGTAAAACTTCATTCAGTATTGGATTGACGCATGGGGCGCGTTTATTGTAAATTTCTTTAACCACTTTTATTGCTCTTAGTAAACAAACATAAAATTACCGTCGCTGCAAAAGCTGATTGATATACGATTTTTCTCACATTCCAATTTCTAATAACTGTAAGCATTCTAAATATTTTGAAAGAGATTAAAGTTGTTACTTTACATCATGAATCCGTCATAAATTTAAGAAATTTTGTAATTTGGGATTTAACATTTTCCTTAAAACTTCTCAAAGTTAATGGAAAACGAACAGAATTGAATGTTCGTCAGGACGGTCGTTTGTTAAAATCCATTGATTTCTGTAAATTCAAATTTTCTGAAATCCACAAAATTTTCAGTAAAATATTTTTATTTAACGAAATAGTGTTTTTAATTTTAGTAAATAATTCAAGTAGCGTTAAAATTAAATAAGCAGAGGGGAAGTACAATCCTAAAATCTACTTCCGAGTTAATTTAGTTGCTAAATTACTTCTGTTAAACTATAACTCCTACTTTCATTACAGTGACTAAACTACTTGATTTTAATGCAGTATTTGTTTCCAATCACCATATCTTCATACAGTTGTTGTATGAGCACGTTATAATCATATGTAAACAGTTTTATGCCCAAAACGACCAATGATGGATGTGCCTATACGCGCATATAACAATATTTTTGGACAAATAAAATTTCCCATTCATATCAAAATATTTAATCAGTAAAATGTCTACATGCCATAAATTTCTTAATAAGCCATCGCACATGTTTGGCGCCTAATTCCATCAAAACAATTTTAAGTAAATACACAAAATCCAAAACGATGTTATATTAAAAACTTTTACACTATAGACATACCACTATACATAGAACTATATACAAAAAAATTATATTTTCTTGGAATATAATCAAGCTTTAATAACTATTTGCATAGAATTATTTGTTCACCAACGTTATTTACTATTCATATATGTACGAGTATGTTGTATGTATATGTACACATCCAAATATGCTATATTATATGGATGCTGATGGAACATTATAAAAAGTCTTTAAGTCTATATATAAATATAAGATGTGTGTTAACATTTATAGGAGTAGCTTAAATATCGTCAAGACATATATTTATAGAAAAAGCATAACACAACAATACTTAAACATAACAAAAGATCATAATATTATTTTTATTATTATTATGCTGTATGGGAGAGAAAATTTTATGTTTTTATTCTGAACGATATATGCAGTGTTTCGTAACGTTTATATCAAAATGAAATTCCACTATTTTTTTTTTTTTTTAAATAGCTACCATAAGTTTTTAAAACTCTTTATTCAATTTTAAATATTTTGGTATTTCATGAATTTAATCTCCATTCCACATAAAATTGCCAACATTTCTATTTCCAAGTATCCCAAACTCTGAAATACTTTCAAGAAATTTAAAATTTGACGTACACAAATTTTTAAAGTGCTTTCAACCTTCGTTGTGATTTTTCAGAAATTATGTGAATATCTCAACGTTGAATGTTAATTTGCATTCTTAACATGCATTCTCGAAGACAGTTTTTAATAAGATTTTCATAATTTTGGCCAATTTTTTGGTAAAAGAAGCTGTGTGTTTGGATTTTAATTATGACTAGTTCAAGCCTCAATATATATTTTTAATTTAATTGCAAATTGGTCATTTTTAAATGAAAAAGCGATTTTTTTTTAATTTAATGAGAAATGTGTGGATGCCCGCTAAATTCGTATACACTTAATCGACGTTCGAACAATGCACAACATCCACGATTCCAAATCATATGACACCGCATGTTTGTTGATAAATGGCTCTTTCTTAAATATTTGCTCGTATTTAACGAGATTTTCATAATTTTTAGCCAATTTTTTCAGAAGAACCCCGAAGTTTTGTGGCAAAGTGGCTCTTTTCCTGCATATTTGTTCGTTTTTAATAAGATTTTCCTCATTTTTAGCCAATTTAACATGATTTTCCTCATTTTTAGTCAATTTTTTCAGAAGAACCCCGAAGTTTTATGCAAAAATGGCTTTTTTCTTGCATATTTGCTCATTTTTAACAAGATTTTCATCATTTTTAGCCATTTTTTTAGAAGAACCCCGAAATTTTGTAGAAAAATGGCATTTTTCTTGCATATTTGCTCGTTTTTAACAATATTTTTATAATTTTTAGCCAATTTGTTCAGAAGAACCCCGAAGTTTTATGCAAAAATGGTTTTTTTCTTGCATGTTTGCTCATTTTTTACAAGATTTTCATCATTTTTAGCCATTTTTTTAGAAAATCCCCGAAATTTTGTGGAAAATTGGCTCTTTTCTTGCATATTTGCTCGATTTTAACAAGATTTTCATCATTTATACTAAACTTTTCAGAAGAACCCCGAAATTTTGTTGAAAAATGACTTTTTTCTTGAATATTAGCTCGTTTTCAACATGATTTTCCTCACTTTTAGTCAATTTTTTCAGAAGAACCCCAAAGATTTATAGAATAATGGCTTCTACTTGCATATTTGCTCATTTTTAACAAGATTTTTATCATTTTTAGCCATTTTTTTAGAAAATCCCCGAAATTTTGTGGAAAAATCGCTCTTTTCTTACATTTTTGCTCGTTTTTAACAATTTTTTATAATTTTTAGCCAATTTGTTCAGAAGAACCCCAAAGATTTATAGAATAATGGCTTTTTACTTGCATATTTGCTCATTTTTAACAAGATTTTCATCATTTTTAGCCATTTTTTTAGAAGAACCCTGAAATTTTGTGGAAAAATGGCTCTTTTCTTGCATATTTGCTCATTTTTAACAAGATTTTCATCATTTTAGCCATTTTTTAGAAGAACCCCGAAAATTTTGGAAAAATGACTCTTCTCTTGCATATTATCTCGTTTTTATCAAGATTTTTATCTTTCATTACTTTTAAAAAAACCTGTCTTCAAGAATGACTTCATTCAGTTCCCAATGTTTCCCAAAATAATAAATATTTATCAAAAGTGTATATGCAAGTTATTTGTGTCTCGACTAGTTTCTGTTGAAGTTGCATTCTCAAAGTTTCGAAATGTCATCAAAATGAAGCAAAATTGAAACTTAGATAGATTCTGAAGAAGATGTCATCGCTAATGTACTCTATTAGAGGTCCGTGGAACACCGATTAGAAATTACTGATATATATTAAAAACTACTATATATTATAGTTTTTGTTCTGCATTCGTCCCAAAAACAATAAATGACGCAATACAAATAAATTTTACATTGTGTGCAATGTTTTTTCTGTTGGAAATCTGTTGTGCATATAGGAACATCTTAAGTATATATGAAAACACAATGATTTCTTCCATCCTACACACAAGAACATTATGGAATAAAACCCATTGCATATATTTCTATACATATATACATACATATGTAGAGTATAATGCAATTCAAAATGAAAATTCTAAGCATATTTTTTAGCTCTCTACAGAAGTAAAATGTGTATATGTATGTGTACTTGTCGTATACTGTATGCTCTGCACTATTTTGTGTTGTTGTTGCACGTACGTAAATAAAAGAAACGCTCGAGACGCTGTATACAGAAAATGATTTACGATCGAATTTTTATACCAGAAAGCTATAACCTAGTTAGGCGACGGAGGTATTTTCGTTTACTATATATATTATATTACTATTAATACTACTACTACTACTACTGTTCTGTACTACTATTATATATTGTTAGTTTTGTTTTTTTTTGTATAAAAATGAAATTAAAATAAATAAATCTTTGAAGTTAAATTTAGAATTATTTTTATTATGGTAAAACTTAGTTTTTTGGTGTAGTTTAGTTTAGTTTTTCATTTGCATTTATTTCCATTAAATATGGATACAGCAAAAGCACGTATAACGGTTATATACATAAACATATATATACAATGTTTCATTTCTTCTAGTAGCATGTATACCTTTTAGTGAAGCTTCGTTGCTTTACATATTTGGGTATTATGCGAATTTTTGATTGGCTTATGCCATTTACAACTTACGTTGGAAAGCATTTTTGGTAGTTTTGAACACAATTTGCAGTATTTCGATGACACTTATACTTTCGACTACTGGCTAAAAGCTCATTCAAAACTAAACCAAAAAACTTACAGCAACTACTCGTATGATAAGTTTTGGTAGAATTGAGTAAATAATTAAATCTAATTTTGATGTACAGTAGTGTTAATATTAACGGGACCGTTCGTAAGAATCCTATCTTTTTGACTGTAGTCTGGATTGCAAATAAAAATATATGTTTTCCACAATTAATATGAATTTAATTTGTTAGTCCAATAATAACACTGATATTATCAAGGATTATTCTGACAGGAGGTGATGTTTCTGTCTATATAGTTGGCATTGTTGGGTTGTGTAAGTTTTCATTAGTGAATTTGGGATTGAAATCAGTAATTAATGATTCCAGTATAGATGACTTGTATCGATCACATGTACAGTAAAACCAAAATTGTAAGTATTATTAATTCAATTTGTCTAAACACATCGAAAATTCTTCAAATTTTATTGCGATAAGTAAGTACGATAAATTGTCCTCTGAAGTCAGAGGGCGCACATGTTTCGTTAACCTAAATTGCACGAATATGTTTTCCTAGAATACCACCACAGTATCTTTTGCTTGTCGTAAGAGGCGACTAAACGATTGGATCGCTGGGCTGACGACCCGCATTCGTGAAAAAATAAGCTGAGTAGACATGACCGCGGAAATCTAGGAGCTGGATTTCTTCTTGGGCCGCAGGTAAAGAACGCTGTTTTTGATGTCCAAGCAGTCAAGAACCGGTTGTGTAAGCTTCGCTTGCGCATGAAGTTAGCTAACCTGTCGATAATTTGTGTACATGTGCACACAGAAGTCAGCCAGCCCCAAGATAAAGGCTCATTTTACAATGACTTGGCCGATATGATGGGATCTATACCCGTAACACGAAGTTAGTATTGAAATTGGGGACTTTAATGCTCGAGCTGGCAGAAATCAGACTTGTTTGAAAACATAGGTCCGTACTCCCCACACGAAACTGCGACCGCTAATGGTGATCTTAGAGTAGAAAGCACATTTCCCCCTCACAAACAGATACATTTAGAAACACATATCCATCCTCGCAAAATTTCCCGCAGCCAAATTGATCACGTGTTAATTTCAAAAGGGTGGAGAAGGGTTGTGCAGGAGGTGAGAACTTATCGGTCTGCAACCAAATACGTATAGGCAGCGATTATTATTTGGTCGCAGCACAGCTACAATGCGAAACGCATGGAACGCACTGAAAATAAAAATGTACCAAAATGTATACCAAAATTACTTTTTTTGTATTCAAAATTTAGCCAGATTCGAACGAAGTTATTTTAACTTATAGAAAATAACTAAGAATGATAATTTCATGTAACTAGAATCAATATAACATCATTAATGTTAATTTAACATAATTTTTTTTAAATCTCGAATGTCAATATAACTTATTGAAGTGTTGTTTCAAAATGTTAGTTTAACACTCACGATGTTATATTGAGAATGGAA
Source organism: Tipula unca (assembly GCA_951394425.1). Taxonomy (NCBI): domain Eukaryota; kingdom Metazoa; phylum Arthropoda; class Insecta; order Diptera; family Tipulidae; genus Tipula; species Tipula unca. The sequence continues at coordinate 201,686,311 of OX596380.1, forward strand.
ATGTTAAAGTGTGAATATTCTTTAAACATTTGTAAGCAATAAAACACTTTTATATAACTTTATTTAATTTAAATAATTCAATTATTTATTGTATATAATATATTCATTTATTATTACATTATTTATAAAAAAAATTAAATTTTATGAATCAATCATAATATTTATGTTTACACTTATACTTAAAAGGTTTTAGGCCTAGCCAATCTTAGTCCATTTGATAAATTATTTACATGAATAGGGGGGCTTTTAAAATTTTCTATATTAAAAATTTTGAATTCATTTAATTCGGCGCCTACTTTGTATGATTGAAAATGTTCTAAATATTCTATAAGTTCAATATTTTTCGAGATTATTAAAACATGTTCACTTTGAATAATTAAAAGTTCTAATATCCATTTTTATAAGTAGTCCCTTTATAGTAGTAGTAATATCCATTTTTATAAGTAGTCCCTTTATAATCTAGGGAGTTCACAACATTACATCTTTCATAATTAACTTCAAATTCGTGTTTATTAATTAATTTCTCAAAAATATGTGAAACGGTTATGTCAATTATATGACATTTTTTAAAATTTAATTTAGATGGAAATCCTTTTTTGTAATCATTTAATAATTTTGCAAATTTTAGTGATGCCTTTGTACTAAGGGTATATGATATATTCTTTCGAGAGGTAATACTACGTGCATAAACTTTCGCTTCTCTATGTTTTGCCTCATACCTGTAGGTCCATAAATATTTAAGAGGCCCACTTTTTTCTATTATCGTTCTATAGTGTAATAAAAAATGAAACTTAGGTTTCAAATTTTCTTTACTTAGTTGATTGTATTTTCTATTATGAATTGTAATCAACTTTTGAAGTTCAATGTTCCTATTTTCATCAAATGATGTACTAAGCAAAATATCTAATATTTTTATAAGACATACAACAAGATTCCACATTTTATCATTGCTGGGTATTAAATCTCCTATTATTAGAGGTAAGAAATGTACGAATGTGCTCATTTCCCTAGCGGACATTTTAAAATTCCCAGTTTGTATTTGCTTTAACTCAATAGGTGGAGATAAGTTACCAATTTCTGTTTCTCCATATTCAAACAACTGTTTTCTATAGTTCAATACGTCGAGAGTAAAATATCGTTTTTCACTAATAAAGTACAACAAAACTATTGATAAATCATACCTACAAACACCTTCGAATAAATCATGTACGACATCAGCAGCAAAATTTTGAGTAACATGAAAATTATTTAAACTATTAAATACAGAATTCATTTTAATTCCAGTTTTTGTAACATCGTTTTGAAGCAAATCAAATGCATAATTATCTTCGTTTCTAAAATTATCTATTCTTTCTTTGCAATCAGTCCAAGTAAGAAATTTTTCAGTCTTACAGAACCTACAGAAAAAGTTAGAGCTAAACGAAGTAACAAATCCTAGCATTTCATTCAGGCCCAAGTTATCACCTAATAAAAGACAAATTGTTGGATAGACGGTTATTAAATTTTCATTTGTCGTTATTTCAATACCCTCATGCCCTAAATCATTAAATATATTGATCAGTGGTTGAAAAAACAAATCATTACCATATCGTTTCCTCTCTTTGGTTTTAAAATAGGCAGCCACAAATATACAGTCTAAACGCGATTGCAAATATTGAGGCAAAGTTGCAAATGAATAATATACCCCACATATGGAGTCGACTGAACTATGACTGCCTAGAGGATTATTTAATTCAAAGTCATCTGTGTAAATAAACAGAGGTAAAATAAGTTTATTTGGATTATTACGTTTAAGACTTGCATATAGATCAGCATTTACAAAATGCTAGATTTGGGTAGATTTTAATAAGTTATTCATGTTTTCCAAAATTTGATTTAACACGTTAGGAAGTTCCAAAAACTTTTTTATTTGAAATTTAATTGGCATAAGACAGCCTTTAACATGACTAGTATCTAAAGAAGGTCGCCCATTTACAATTACTTCAGTAATTTCGTTATTTACGTCATATAAAATTGGCTTCGAAAAGGTTTCATTTCTTTCAATATTCTGAAAAAATTTGTACTCAGAATTTATTTCTTTAAAGGGATTTGCACAAAATTCAAAAAAATTCTGAAACATAGTTGCCATTGTATGATCTACATAAGGAAGTACCACTTCTTTAATACCCTCAATAATAGTAGTTGTAACTATTGTAGAAAATTGTGTTTGAATGTCAATAACATCTTTTCGGGAAATATTATTTTTATTATGTAAATCAACTAGAAATTGGCAACATGAATTTGAAATATTGGATTTAATTTTGTCCATTTTACTTATAATTTTATTGTGCTCTTCGAGTTTACTAGTACTTTGAATAGAACGATTGGGTACATGTAAACTTATAGTATTTAAATCTGAAGCTGCATCTAAATTATTACAAGTTAAATTGGAATCTATTTTGAAACTATTTGTAGTTAAATTATGTTGAGCTATCGGAATGTTAGCACGATTAATATGTCGCAGAACATGTTTTCTAAAATTGCTTGAGGTCGTGAAGGATTGATTACATTCTAAAAAAGTACAATTATAGTTACTATTCAGTTTTAAGTTGCGATGAGCTTTATAATGTGACATTAGTTCTGGCAAAGTTGGCAAAGAGATTGAACATAGGTAACATCGAAGCATGTTATTTTATAATTAGCAGTAGTTCCGCCAAGGCAGAACTTTTTTTATCTTTAGCGGTATCTATATCATAAAAATATCTTTGCAAACATTGCCAAACTAATGTCGATTCTTTATTAATTATTAAATATTCTTGCGATAGGGATGGAAGATTCTGTATCCTGTTTTCGTTTTTTTGTAATGCACCTGTCAGTTGATACGTTTCTTCTTTTAATATTTTTAAATCTATTAACTAGTTTCCCTGAAGCAGCATTACCATCTTTTCGAGGAATATAGTATATTTCTGGATCTTCTGTTTCAAATATATCAACTATTCCGTCGCTTATGTTTTTTAATTATTTTGGGCCAGGCATTACATACGAATTGTGTTCAAAATTGTAGAAACGTTCAACTACACAGTTAACAAGTTCATCTCTACATTTTTCATTCAATTTGCCGCAGCTTTTGTAGAATTTCAGTACACGTTCACCAGCTGTAGAGCTATTTAAAATATTTTGCACTAACTGTAAAAATGAATCTATGTTAGAAGGCATATTTTTTGTTGCTGCATTTAAATACATATACACAATTATATATGTATGTACAGTATAATTTTACCTGTTTATCTGATTCTATCGTGGGTGATTCTTGTTGGTTTAACCACGAATCAACCCGGCTGTTAACGGTAAGAGTGGTGACCGATTCCGACGTATTCTAGAAAAAATTTATTTTGGGAATTAGATACCTACATTCAGATGTACATTCATATAAATGCCGAAAACTATTCATTATTTCTGATTAACAATTCTACATTTATAAACCTTTCGTTTGAATTGAAAAGTACGTACAATCATAACTACATAAAATAAATTAATATAATAATTTTTAAGCATAAATAAGCATAAAATGAAATGTATATTTTCTAAAACCTGTCATATTAGAAAAAAAAATTCCAATAAGATAATAGAATCTACAAATTTAACGATAATCGAATAGCGTCAGCATAAAACTACAGTAGATTTAGTCTATTTAAAATAAAACATTGTCAAATTTTTGAATTGGTTAAGGTTTTATTAACGGTTTTCTATAACAGAAAATTTCAGATGGCTTTCCGCCTTTCTTCTCGACTAACGCTCCAATTGGAGAGATTATACAGAACAAGGCTAAACAACTGAAGATTTATTTTAATTGAAGTTTTGTGATCAAGAAAAGTATAATATTATCCTCAACAAATAGCCCAACAATTTCACAGTACATACTTCATTATAAATATAGACAAAACTCGCTGTAGTAATCTCGCGAACTAGAACTATGCTTTGTAAGAACACAGCAAATATAAATCTCGATTTAAAATTAACGTACCTTTGTTTTCCAAATAAAAAGCTTTTCGCGTATTTCACAACATAAACCTATATTGTTTGGTCCTGGAAACATTTCTTTTATATCATCTTGATGTACATACTGTATTCTATTGTACGTAACGCCACATGCTGTCCATATTAAGATATAGATTGTTTTTATATGCTTTTTTTACACGCTTCATTTCAATTTTTTGCAATATATTATTACCTGATAACGTAGAATATATGTATTCTAAATTCCATTCCTTTAACAGGTTGATTAGATCATTATCTAAGCTTACTGGCGTTGATGTTGATACCATCAATGATCCATCCGAATTCAACATATACGTTTGGAAATCCTTTTCTTAAACAATATTAATAGTATTATCATCACTTTCCACTGTGTCGGACATTTCAAATTACCGATAATTTAAATTATTTTATTTTATTACTAAATTTGTAATAAAACCCACTATTTAGAAACCACAATTTATTCACTATACCATTCACATTGAAAATCACCAGACGATTGAATCTGTAAAATTATTGAAATAATAAAGAAAGTCCTGTTATAAATACAATGTAATGTATGAACAGAGTCAATTTGACTTTTTTTTAAACGTTTTGCTCATTTTGTTAGTACATTTGCATTACGAACAAAGGTAAAATAACTTTCGTAGAAGTTATTAGGATGATACATTTTATTTAAATCTGTACGTAGAATAACTTTAGATAAAATAAATTTAAATCAACATTAAATATTACACTAATTTAACATTATAGTGTTACATCGTTCATAAGTTTATTAAAGCCAGAATGGCTTAGTCAAACTTATCTTAACATAGCAAGCAATTAATTTAACTTTTTTATAACGAAACGGAAGTTGTAATAACTTTTTTCTTTGATCAATGAGTCCAAACCGAAATACATGATCTCAGGTAGGGATAATGGCACACCAGATTTTAGTAGTGGCCACTACACGGTTGAAGGAGTGAGGAGGATAAAATATTTGGATCACTGACGATAACATTGTGGGTGAGGATATTAAAGTGCTGTTGGCAGCTGCCAGCCGTGCTCTGTATCCTCTAAGGCCACTGCTAAAATCTAAACACCTATCAAGTGCCGTGAAGCTGAAGCTTCACAAAGCGTTGATCAGGCCCGTTATATTCTTTGGATGTGAAAGTTGGGCGCTGACGGATTAGTGCGAGAGATGGCTCCTTACATTTGAGAGAAGAATCATGCGCGTGTGGTTTACAGAGATCTGATGAAGATCCCCGATATTGTGCTTGAAGATTTAATTCACAAAATGAAAGCATTTTAGTATAAATTAAATTTTTACAATATGCGTAAGCGATTTAATTCACCTTAACAAAGTAAGATGTAAAACTAATTATTGAAAATTATGAAATGAAAATTCTAAAATGTACTTTTAATTAAAATAATTAGTTTTGTTTTAAATATGTGTTATACCGTTAGTATATTTTTAATTAAGTTCAAAAGCTTTCAATTAAAATGAAAAACTGAACAGTTTGATAATTAAAAACTTTTTCCATATATGTTAAGGAATATTTAATGGAATTAAAATAATTTAAAATTTAGTGAATTTACCATTTATAGGTGATGAATTAAAGTTGTAGAATATTTTGAAAATAATTTACCAATTTACTGAGAATATCCGCATATTTATAAATTTGGCGGAACTTGCTAAGAACTCCAAAAGGTGAGTATTAAGTTTGGAAAATGTGGCGACACAACCTTTTCATCTTTAAGTATATATAATTAACCTTGAATTAAATTATCGAAATACACCTACTTTCTTGGAACTCAAATAAACAATTCATCGTACCGGAATTTGGAAATTAGATAAAAATTCTGAAAATTATGTGATTTATGCTTTTCATATTGTATAATTTAATTAACGATGGTAATCATGGTATATTATGTATACACAAAATTAATTTAAAAGTTTTCAATTATCAATGTGCGGGGGCTTCGATTCAATATCAATTGCAAACCTATATATAGAGTGGAGCGCATCAACTCACACAAAACATGCTCATAAATATTCAAAAATATTTTTCCAACGATAGATTGAGTTAATTAAAATTCAACGATTTCCTAAGAAATATACAGGTAGGCAGCACCATTAATAATTTAGGTACTCGTATATACAATCTACCTTATTTCGAAGAATTCCTATACGACCTGTGCGGTATAATTAAATTGAATTCATTTAAGTTTGAATATCGAAAAATTGTGAAAAGGGTTCAATGTTCGATGATTTCTTTTATATAAAATTCATGATGTATGGCGTACAATGTTGCATAACATGATTTTGGGTTTTTTTTTTTACTTTTAGCTAAGTATTTTTCCATTCTTATACTATTTACGTCTAACCTCCCACTCAATGTCTCTGCAGCTGCTGCACCAACACCAAAAATCAAAACCATAACAATAAATATTTGGCAGCAGTTTTCCAATCTCAAATTAATAAAAAAACAAATAAAACTTTTTCTGTTGCCTTTCACATACGTACATACATATGTACATGCACATATACTAAAACTATTCAATGGATTGGCAAACGACCACAACAATTTTCAGTTTAGTTGTCGAACTATGTTAATGTTATACAAGACATAGTTCGGTTTCTCGTTATTGAAGTCGAAACAAGAATAACATCATTACCTAGCCAACCATCCTATCAAGAAAAAAAAAAGTAAAAATCATCCAGGTTAATGTGCTAAATTCATTATCAATTCAAATAATTTTATAGTTTCTGTTTGCATTTCCGAACTATGTACATACATACATACATATTATAGCAACAACAAAAATATAACTAACATGGAAAGTTAAATGGGAAATATTATTATTTTCTATGCTTCTTTGTATTCTTCGTTTTCTTCTTAATTTTATTATTACTGTTGAGAAATTTGTTCTCCTCGCATGTATAGTCTCATACATATGTATGTACAAAAATACAGGAATAACTCGTAAAACGTTGTATACACTCATTCCAATCAAATAATGGGCAACGGAATGCAATCGGTCGACTATAGGTTGAAGTAAAACATAAATTTTGGCCATAATCCAATTGGTCGATGTGAACCTAAAAGGCTGCTTTTATCGTGTTTGTTGTTCTCTATTCGTCAAACATATAAACCTGTAAGGAGTACGTTCAAAATATTAGCGCGGCTGCTCTGGCTAGGGTAATTTGTAGCAACGTTGCTTAACAATCAGCAAAAAACAAGAGTTCATGAAATGTGGGATCGACCAATTTTCACGGAAGGATGGCCCCTGAATTATTTAATAGTCAAATGAATTATATTCTTTTACAGGCACCACCCGATTTTGGTCCCGATTTTTATAACTATAAAAATTATTTTTCAATAGTCCTGATGGCAATTTGCGATTACAGATATCGATTCATAGGTATAGGGGCTCAAGGGCGCCCAAGTAACGGAGGGGCGTGCAAAGTTCGACAATTGGCAAACGATTTTTGTATAACACTATGAACGTCCCTAAAGATGCCGAATATTTTTGAAGGCGAGCCAATTTTGCCATATTACTTGGGTGATGGTGAGGCATTAGGTTTAAGGATATGGTTAGTCACACCGTATCCTGGTAAATCCAGTGGAAACTTGAACTTCGAATAAATAATAAAATATTTTTAATTACAGACAATCGCGAGCTCAATTTTGCTACCGTATGTTTGCACAACTTTTGTTCTATAAGACATGAAGAAAATCAAGCTCATCAAAGGAAGTATTGTCCAAGACGATTCGTGGATCGAGACAATACCGAGAAAAACAGAAGTGTACTTGGTGATTGACGAAAAACCTCGGAAATTTTGCAGGCAGGGTAGCTATAATTCTTCATTAGCCGCAGCGGAAGTGCGCAATGTTTTAGCAGAACATTTTATGGACAGATGGATCAGCACCGTGGCGGTGGAATTGTGTATAATTTCGAAATAAAAAAATTGTGCAGAAGCATTCTGTTGAACACATTGGTGACTAGTTGTTATAGCGATCCTAGGAACTCTGCTGCGGATGGAGATAGGAGGTAATCGATTTGTTGGAACTTTATGTCCGTGTCCTCTCCCTTGAATTGATTTTAATGCTATCATCTTAAAAATCAATGTACGGGTGTAAGAATAAGAAAAACGTAATTAATTTGAATTTGTTACCTAAATTTTCACTGTCGTTAGTTATTCGAGACAGTATTGTGGATAAGTGCTGGTAAGGTGTAGGTTAGGTTAGGTTAGGTTATGGTGGCCGTCCTAAAGGACTAGCATAGACACAAAATTGGTCCGTAGCTGTACCAAATTCGAGTTTTCTCCTCTTCACTCGCTGAACCATCGTGAGCTTACCAAGAAGCGTTTAAAGTCCCGGATCCCGATCTTACTAAGATCCGTGAGGTCGTTCAAAGGGGAAGTCCCCATAAATTTTGTTCTGCTGTACGCTAGACCAGGACAGGTGCAGAGCAGATGGAGCACATTTTGCTCCTCCTCCTCATCACCACAGCTGCGGCAGAAATCGTGGGCTGGGACACCCTGTCTGCGCGCATGTATCCCAATGAGACAATGTCCCGTTATAGCTCCCACGACCATACCAATATGGTGTCGTCGAAGCGATATCAGTTGGTCTGATCTAGACCGGTCAAGACCAGGCCAGATCTGCCTGGTTATTACACACGAACTTGCGTTAGACCATCTGACGTTCGTTTCTTTTATAGCTTTTTCCAGAAGCAACAGTTTACATGAAGCAAGCGGTATCTTTATATCCCGCCTGCTTTGGGTTATTAGGCGTGCTGTACCCTTGCGGGCCAACTCATCTGCCTTTACATTCCCTGCGATATTGAAATGCCCTGGCACCCACGTCAAGCGGATGTTGAACTGATCAGCCATCTCATTTAAAGATGCCAGACAGTTCTGGGCTACTTTCGACGTCAGGGAGTATGATTGTAGCGTTTTAATAGCAGCCATGCTGTCCGTAAAAATGCGAATATCCCTCGTAGATATTACATTATACTTCAACCAGTCCATGACTTTCATTATCACTATAAGTTCAGCTTGAAAAATACTGCAAAAGTCGGGAACACGGAAAGAGAGGTTGACTACTAGTGCCTCACAGAATACCTCACAGCCAAACCCTCTATCCATTTTTAGGAGCCATCGTGAATAAGTTTATCGCCTCATTGTCCATAACCGTTTCGTTCACCCAGTCCTCTCTGGTGGGAAACTCAGTTTGGAATCTCACCTCAGCAGATGGCAAGGGAATAGCGTAGTCGGTAGCTTCCGGAATACCCCTGTTGCATAGGATAGGCGAGTGCCCTGCATTGTTACAGGTCCACATAGATATGGATTTGAGCCGAATGGCTGTGCAAGATGCAAGCTGCTCGGCCGCAATATCCAATGGAGTAAGATGAAAGAGAATCTCCAGAGCTTGAGTAGGTGTGCTCCTGAGAGCCCCACTTATACACAAGCAGGCCGTTCTTTGGACTTTCATCAATAGTTTAAGGTTGGCCATAATTTTTAACGCTGGCCACCAGACGACAACCCCATACAGCAGTATAGGTTTGACCACTGAAACGTAGAGCCAGTGTACTATGTGGGGCTCCTTACCCCATCTCTTTCCAATGGCATTTTTGCAGGAGTAGAGCGCTATAGTAGCTTTCTTTACTCTCTCTACGATGTTTGGTTTCCAGCTTAGCTTGCTATCCAAAAGAAGTCCGAGGTATTTTGCTCTATCCGTAAAGATCAAGCGAGTACCATTTAATGTTGGCGGGTCACACTGAGGAAGCTTGTGCTTCCTGGTAAAGAGGACCAGCTCTGTTTTCTGTGGGTTTGCGTTCAGTCCGCAGCCGCGTGCCCACTTAGAAAGGTAACCAAGCGCGCACTGCATGCGCTCACTCAGCGTACTAGGATATTTACCGAAGACCGCAATAGCAACGTCATCCGCGTAAGCAACCACCTTGAAGCCTTGCCCTTCCAGGTTTAGTAACAGGTCATTTATGACCAAGTTCCAAAGAAGGGGGGATAAAACCCCACCTTGAGGTGTCCCTCTGCTCACGTATCTGGCGGCAGACGTCCCACCCAGATAAGCTGTCACGATCCTGCCTCTAAGCATATGATCTATCCAGCCTCTGAGTGACCCGTCTACCCCCAGACACGCAAGGGCCCCAGTGATTGCCCCCGGTCTGACGTTGCTAAAGGCCCCCTCTATATCCAAGAAGGTTACCATTGAATATTCTTTATATTCAAGTGATTTCTCAATCGGACCAATAAGGGAGTGGAGAGCTGTTTCCACCGATCGTCCCTTACGGTATGCGTGTTGAGATTCCGACAGCTCGCCCGGCTTGATTGAGCCTCTAATGTGAGCCTCTATTAGTCTTTCCAGTGTTTTCAACAGAAAAGAAGATAAGCTTATAGGCCTAAAGTCTTTGGGATAGCAGTGAGAGCTTTTTCCCGCCTTAGGTATAAATATTACTTTTATTTCAGTCCACTTCCTAGGAATGTGACAGAGTTCCAGGCTGCCTTTGAAGATAACTTCCAGCCAGGACAGGGTTAAGTCAATAGTTCGCTGGATATCCGCAGGGATAATGCCATCAGGCCCTGCCGACTTGTATGGCTTAAAGCTGTTTATTGCCCATAGGATATTCCGCCTGCTTACTATATGGCTTACGGAGTTTACACCCCTATTTATCATGGGTCCCTCCGGAGCTAGTACCGAGCACTCCGGGAAGTGCGTTTCTAGTAATAGCTCCAGGGATTCCTCACTACATGTAGTCCATGAACCATCCGGTCGTTGTAGATAACTCGGGATGGAAGGACTAGAACAAAGTACCTTGCGTAGCCTGGCCGCCTCCGAGGACTCCTGTATATTGCCACAGTAGAGTTTCCAAGCCCTCATTTTGGCTGCTCTCAGCTCGTACTTATAGGTTTTGAGGACTTCCTTGTAACAGTCCCAGTCTGCAGCAGCATTTGTGTTCTTCGCTTTCTTGAACAGTCTCCTGCATTTCATACGAGTACCTTGGAGTTCCTTCGACCACCAGGGTGGCCGAGATTTACCCAAGGGTCTACTGATAGGACATGCACCTAACATGGCCTTGTTAAAAGCATCAGATAGCTTGGCTTCTAGAGCCTCAAGCTCCTGTGTAGATGCAGGAGGTTTTGGAACCGATACCGGTAATAAGTTACCCAGAATGGTTCTGAAACAATCCCAATCAATTTTCCTCCTATTCCTGAAGGGTGGTTTGCTAGTGGGTTTTGTATCCACTTCGTATTGGAGATAACAATGGTCAGAAAAGGAATGGTCTTCGGACACTTTCCAGTTCAATACCCTCTCCTGAATAAAATCCGAGACAAGTGTGATATCCAGCACTTCTTGTCTATTTTTAGTAATAATGGTTGGCTTGCACCCGATATTACATATATTTAGGTTAGAACTTAAAATAAAATCAAGGAGTAACTCACCTCGCCTTTTGATATTTGTACTTCCCCAGATTGAGTGATGTGCATTAGCATCACTGCCCATGATGACTCCTACTTTTCGTTTTTGAGCCTCCATTATTGCACTAACCAACCTACCTGGTGGTATGTTTTCCTCCTCGTACGGTAGGTAGGCCGATATTAGCCAGAGATTTTGCCCATCCATCTCGATGCTAGCCACCACTACATCAGCGTTGCTGTAATTAAGTAGTATAAAAATATTCAGATTATTTCTAGCGAGAATGCAGGAACGTATCTTACCTTCATTCTTCGCATGTAGTATTTTATATTTGGAAGTTCTGAGGCCCAGCACCCGGTCACCATTGACCCAAGGTTCCTGAACCAGAACAACATCAATGGACTCAGATTCCATTTTGAGCAGGAGGGCCGCCGAGGCGGCTTTAGAGTGATGGAGGTTGATCTGAAGGATCTTAAGCATTAGATATTGCTTACCTCCACCACTGTTGAATCAGAATCTTCTGACGTCGATTCGTCCGGTAGGAGCGCACAGCGTAGTCCCAATGATCTCGGTATCTCCGAGTCCAGGGATAGTGTCTCCTGAGCGTCTTCCGGGATGCTTTGGACATCTGGGTCACCAGCAATAGGCGGGACACCACTAGTGGCTTCCCCACCTGCTGCAGTTGCCCCAGGTCTGTCAGCCTCATCGCGCTTATAGATTTTGAGCGTAATCGCTCCAAATCCATAGCTGACCAGGCCTCCAGATTTTGCCAAAGCACCCACGGATTCTCTGTCGATGATTATGACGGCCGATCTGTGATCTGTTTCCGCCTTAACCTCATCTAACCTGGCAACCTTCCAGGTGGCCGTTGGCAGATCCGGATTGCTGATTTTCATCATTTCCAGGATCTCCTTAGGATCAGTTGGCTCCGCAGGAATCCAGGCTCGTGCCCTTGGCCTGCAGGGAATTTCTTCCCTAGTCACCACTGCTAGTTTGGCCCCTGGCCAGACTTCCCCCAGGCTGCCGATCGCCTTTTTATAGATGGTCACAGACCTCTCATTGGCACAGGCAGTCAGTTTTACGTGACCCCGGTGCCACCCTCCGTCTCGGCAGGACGGAGCAGGTCCTGGGTTCTCCCTCATGATTTTTAGGAAGATGGCGGCTAAGGCCTTCTCCACCTTCCTCCAGTTAAGGGTCGTAATGCTCCCATCTTCTTGTGCCCTGTCAACGACTGCCATGATCAGGTGATCCTTTAGCACCTCGTTGAAGGGCCTGGTAACATTGTCCGGAACCCGTTTCTTTTTAGCCTCCGTAGGCGGTTCATCATCAGATCTCTGCCTTTTCGGCTGTGAGATCACAACGGAACCCTCCTGCTTTGGCTCAGTGATACGTCTTGCCCACGCAAGCGTATCCTTGTCTCTATCCGTTCTCTGCTCCAACGGAATGTTACAGATCTTAGAGATCGCGAATCGGCTCGTCCGTTGCAGTATGTCATTTACGTTTTTAATATTGTGTCAGCATTCCATGTCCCTTTTTTATTATTTTCCAGTTGTTCCGGTGATACAGTTCCTTCGAACTGATCCTCCTCTAAGTTCACTTGGAACTCATCCTCCTCGAAATCCTCATATTGGTTTCTTTGGGAAACACCATCGAACTCTTCCTCTAGAACCTTAATATCTTCATAATCCCCAATGTAAAAAGTGTCGTTGGTCATTTTGATGTAATTGATCTAAACTATATTTTTTTATTATACAAACATCTTAACTTTATATTTATTTTTTAAATTATTCAGATTAACGAAATAATTTATTTAAACTTTAAAAGGTTAAACTTCTTTAACGAAAACAAAAATATTTTAGTAACAGATTGTGTTTAATGAAGGGTTAACTTTTATTGCACATTTATTGCATATTGTTTGTAGCTAACTAAATGGGCTATACGTCGGAATATTTTGAATGATTCTTCGTCAGTGCTCATGAGACAGATGAAAATGGTCTAGCCGAAATTTGCCAACATTATAGGTAAAATCATAATTTGTCGGGAAACAACAATTCCAGACACCAACACATTCGACCCAAATTTTCCGATTTTATATTTAAATCAAAATTATTTCAAAAAAGGTTATTACTATAGAAATCGGATACGTACTTAGACATAGTAATAGAAGAAATTCAATGGCCAATGACAGTAATGGTAGAGATGTCTCAATAATTGTGAGTATGCCATCATTTTGGTATGTATACGTGGTAAAATATAATCGATATAATCGATCGTATCTTTTGAAACATTGCAAAACGCTAATTAAATTTTTGATTATGGTGCTTTAAGTCATATACATATATTACATTAGTTTCTGAAAAGTTACGGGTGCGCCCTTAAGACCAAAAGGCATCCTGCTCCAACATAACGTTCCCCAAGGCGAATTAAACGGAGTTTTAGTTTTGTCACTTGCAAGTATTGGAATTTAGTGGTAACCATTTGTTAAATACAGAGTGGTGAAAAAATTTGCTTTGCTCAATTGGTCCAAAATCTCTGGTATGTTGGACAATGGGAAAATATCATCTACTGTCACTTGGTTTAATTTCCGAATATCTACAACTAATCTCCATTTTTTTCATTGCCCTGAGTTATTTTGGAACGATTAGAAGAGGTGAGTTATAAGGACTTGGACAGGATTAGGTTATTTTGTCTGTTAGTATTTCATCTAATTGTTTTTTATTTCGTTTTTAACGGCTTCTGGATGTCGGTCAAACGGGTGTTTATCAGGAAGATGAAACACATCATTAATTTTTTAAAACGGGATTTTTCTCTCTCTCTCATTTAAATGACTCATATCAATTTCGGAATCTAGTAGGAATGTATGTTGAAATACTGCAGGAATTATTTACAGATAGAATCTTGACTGCCAGTTCAGCGTAATCAATTTTACATTTATTTGTTTCCAGACAATTTTGCCCAATTATTCCGACACACAGGGCAACGGAAAATTATTTGGAACAATCTGGAAATCATGCGAAATTAATACGTTATTAGGAAAATATATTACTAATTGGCATGATGCACTCCGGAGAGATTCAGATTGTGAACCAAGGTAACCTAGGTAACCAAAGTATTCAGAGATTGTGAACCAAGGTAACCAGGATGCTCACTTTCTATCTCTCCATGTGCTCCCTTAGCATCTTTATGCTTTTCTAAAGCACACAATTGAGATTCTGTTAAGACGATGCCCTTCTGGGCCATTTTAGTTTCTAGCGCTTTCAAGCGTTGCTTGAAATTATTCAGATCATGTCGCAAATACAAATATTTGAACCTTTATCTATTAAAACATGATTTTTATGAGAATTTAGAATATCTAAAGCTAACTCAATAAATGTATTATTTGGTTCCGTGTCATTAAATAAAGGAAACTGATAAAATATTTCATGAGATGGAATTATGTTTGAATTTGAGTGAGAATTGTGTAATTTACATTTTTGAAAAATCAATAAAATTAGAACTAAAACGATATTTAGGATTTGTAAATTTGCATTAGACATGAAAGCAATTTGGTTAAAATTATTCTGATTTGAATGCCGAATGTTTTGCAACTGCCAATCCTTCAAGCTTTTCATGAATACATGTATTCATTTATAATACATAAAGTTGAAATTTAAAAACCTCATGTAGTCTGATGTCTATATATTGTTTAACAATTAGAACAGAATCAATATTGTTAACCTGAAGGCGGATAATACTCGCATAAACAAAATGATGGTCATTTATCATGTAATTTGATAAAGCAATATTGTTTATTAAAACGGAACTCTAGACCTTCAGAAAACTTGCTGGAAATGGATTTATAAAATTATCAGAAATGGTTTATTTACTTAGAACATCAATAATAAAATGTATCCAAAACAAACAGTATATTATTATATCTATATAGTATACGTCTGCAGTACTAGGAAAATTCATCCAAAAAGATGGTCTCAGAAACAAATGAAAGTAGATAAATGAAGTGAATTAAACAATAGATCAAATCCAGGAAACAACAAAAATTTAACAGCTTGTGTCCGTCTAGCCATATATCGAGATCACATCACACCACATCACCTAATATTTCAGTAAAGACCGTAACCTTCGGTATAGTATCGCTGACACATATTTGGTTATATATCAAAGACCAAGTACTAATCTTATTATCATCTACTTTGCTATTTTTTAACTGGATTTTAGTCGGTCACTTGTTTATCCTTAACTATAGAAGTACAAAATACAAAACAACAATATACAAAAAAACACATAAGTATTAAGTTTTTCAAAATCATTTTAATAATAATATTCCTCACACCAGCAGATATTGATGCGGCGGCAGAAAATCAAAAAGATGTCCTGGCATTATTAGCTGAATAGGCTACACCTGTCTTAAACAGTACAGAAAAAGTTAATAAACTGTCAAACAATATACAGAAACTAATCCAAGAAAAGCGGAAAATTCACCGCCGATGGCGAGAAACAAAATCACCGTTGTTGAAATGGAAATTAAATCGAGCTATTAAAACAGCTATTAAGAAGAAAACCAAAACGTCCACAATTATTTAAATGAACTCTCAGCAACCGAGAGGACAGATTATTATTTGTGGAAGGCGACAAAAAAGTTAAAAAGGCCAACATACTCGAGTCACCCGATTAGACTACCAACAGGAAATTGGGCGATAAGCGATGAAGAAAAAGCCAATGCTTTTGCTGCTCATCTAACAACAGTATTCGCACCACACGAAGAAACTAATAATTTCGTGCTATACCCGACCAAATGGATGATGGTTTGTCCTTTAAACCCATAAAATATAATTGGATGAAAGTTAAAAATACAATTAAAAATAGTATAAGCCCAAAAAAAGGCACCAGGACATGATCTTACTACCGGAAAAATGATAATGGTATTGCCAGACAAATGCATAAAACAAATAACATTAATATTTGTTCAACGCAATCATGCGAACTGTATTCCTCAAAAATGGTAGATATTTCTAATCACAATGATATACATAAAGCTGGAAAAAATGAAACACAGATTTCGTCATATCGTCCAATAAGCATGCTGCCTACTATTTCAAAGTTATTTGAAAAAACGCTATTAACGAAATTGAAATCAGTATTGCGTCTTGGATATTGCACAAGCCCTTGATAAAGTGTGGCATGATGGGCTAATACACAAATTTAAAGGACTTCTACCGAAGAAATTTCACTCAGTTCTGGGAAACTATCTTTTTCAAAGGCAGTACATCGTTAAACAAAATAATGCAACTACTTGTTTAAATGATATCAACGCAGGTGTTCCACAAGGCAGCGTTCTAGGTCCAACATTATACCTGTTGTACACAGCTGCTTACCTGTAACCAACAAGGTAGTCATATCAACTGTTGCCGATGATAGAGCCGTCCTGGTGTCACACAATAATCCCGAAACTGCATCAAAGGAATTACAGAATCATCTAAACAAAATCGAGAACTGACTGAAGACGAAAAGTGAACGAAAACAAATCAACTCACGTCACATTCACGCTAACAAATGCACTTGCTCACCAGTTAAATTAAACGATATAAATATTCCTCAACAAACCAAGGTCAAATACCTGGATAGATGGCTAATGTGGAAAAATCATATTGAAGCAAAACGCAAACAAATTAAAATCAAATTTTCCAAAATGAATTGGTTGATGGGAAGAAAATCTCAACTGTCATTAGCCAATTCATTATTCAGGTAAGGGGACCCAGCAGCGCGTCAAACAGAGAACTCCTGCAACGAACCCAAGCGAATATACTTCGTAGTATTACCAATGCTGCGTGGTACATTCGAAATTGTAATATACACGATGATCTTGGAATTAAAACTATTCAAGAAGCCATTAGAGAATTCAGTTCGAAATATTACTTAAAACTAGAGACATATCCCAATGAATTGGCCAGGGATATATTAAAACAGCCGCGATTTAGGCGACTTAGAAGAGCAGATCCACTTGGACTGATGAACCTGTGAATATATTAAATATTTAGGTTTTACATAAATGTAATTTAAATTAATTAAATAGTGAACTCTAATAACAAGTATTATGGTTAAGACTTAAAATATGTAATAATTTTAGCTTAAGATTTGAATACTTCTTGTTAGTTTATTTTGTAGAAAGATTCAATTTAAATAAGAAAAAAAGAATTAGAAGATAAATAAAATATTTCAAACTAATTGCAAAATAATAAAAAATAAATTAAAATCTTGCTTAAATTTTGGGTGTAGTTCCATACTCAGCCCTAGCATAGAAAAACTCTGCTGCATACATTGATACTAATTTTTGATTCATATTCATAAGTCCCTCTCTTATATTTATCCACCCTGGGCTTGAAATATTAGACGCTCTTATAGGGGAAAACAACATTATTCTTATCTAGAACCATAATATTATGATCCTCTATTGTAAAACCAGTATATTCGACAACCTGAAATTCTCGAGAATATATTCAAGACAAGTTCAAACATTTTCAGAAACGAAAAATAAATTAAGCTTTTAGATACTATGAAACCATAAAGCAACAAAAATTTTAAAAAAATATTTAATGAGAAAAGCATGCACTAGAGAAAGTAGGTTTTCAGTAACAGAAGAAATGTGTGGAAATGACTGTTTAGATTTAATTTCTTAAGTTAGTTATAACCATAACCAATAAAATTTTATCCATTTAGTTGACTTATGAAACATTTAACTAGATTCTAACAGACAATATTAAGAATGACTTATCTGACAGCTTTTAAGCCTAACTTTAATTTCGTTCAACTTTTAGACGACTTTAGTTTAGTTGACAAAATAATAATTTGGAAAGTAAAATAATCTAATTTCTGCAATAACGGGAAGTTCTTATTCTCAAATTATACATGCAAGCTTTCTCTTTAACTTCCGTATAACCATCTTAATAATAATTGAGCTTTTGTGCTTATTGCCTTTAAACCATAAAGCTTTTGTTAATATAAAAGTAGTTTTAAAAACAATAATAATATCCATTATCTCTGGAAGCTTTTGTTTCCAAACTTTTAATGCAAGCTTTTTGTAAAATCATAAAAATTATATTTTTAATTGAGCTTTTATATGTATTAATTGGAAATTCACGTACTATGTTAAAATCTTACATTATAATCAGAAAGCTTTTATGTTTTAATAGACATTGCTAAATAATTGTGTAAACATCATATTTACACTTATTTAATTTATTAAGCTTTACAGATGCTTTTAAAAAATAATCATAATACAATTAATCTGAGAGCTTTCATGCAAGAACCGAAAAAAGTTGTATAATATATTTTACATATTTTATAGTCATAAAGCTTAGATTTAATAGATACCAAATTATTATTTATAAAGCTCAATTGCTAAATTCCATAAACCTGATAAACTTCCATTTATAATTAATCCTATATACTGTGGTGGCCAGAAAATTAGGGACAGCGGCTATAATATAATTATGGCTCTCTGCTTAAAGCTGCCCTTTATTTTATTCAACTGAAACCTATTGTTTACTAGTTATACTTAGCCCTAGCATTAGAAAGTAGCATTTTGAGGAACTTTATTATAATCATATTTGTGTGATTCCTCTTTAAAGTTGAAAACGTCAAAATAGTAGTGGACAAATAATTAGGGACACGTTGTATTTCTAAAATATAAAATTCATATTCATTAAATCCGTAATACTGTTTTTTATTTATATTTATTAATAAAAAAAATTCTTTTTAAATATTTTTTTAAAAATGGGACGCGGGGTTGATAGTTCACCGGAAGAAAGATGGTTAATTTTAAATTTGCAAAATGAAGGAAAATCGAACCGCAAAATTGCTGAATTAATGCAACGCGTTAAAAAAGATGGTCGTATATGCGATTAAAGGACAAAAATTCCAGAATAAACGGGGTGTAAGGTGAGTTACAACGTCTCAAACGGATCGTCTCATTTCAAGAACAGTCAAGAAGGACCCTTTCTTGACATCCAGAAAGAGCTTAATCTGAAAATTATTGCTCGAACAATTCGTAGAAGACTCGTAGAGGACAATCTTCACGGCAGGCCAGCCCGACGAGCACCGCTGTCAAGTAAAAAGAATGTGAGAGATGGAATTAATTTTGCAAAAAACCAATCAGATTGGAAAGTTGACCTTGGTATTAAAAAATGGCGAAACGTATTGTGAAGCGACGAAACAAAAATTAATCTTTCTGGTTCTGATGGCAAACAATATGTCCGAAGGCCTGATAAAACTGTGAAGCATGGCGGAGGCAATATTAAACAATGGGGATGCTTTTCATATTATGGTGTTGGCCCTATTTATTAGATCAAGGAAATCATGGATCAGCACATCTACTTGGAGAATATCCTACACAATGTCATGCTCGGGTACGCTGAATATAACATGCCTCTTCGATGGGTGTACATGAAGGTTAACATAAAAAAGACACACCTCAAGGAAGGCTAAACAGTTTTTGGTGGACAAAAATATCAATGTCATGACTTGGCCAGCGTAATCTCCAGATCCCAATCCAATTCAGCATCTTCGGAAAGACCTCAAAGGAAGTGTAGGCAGTCATCATCTTCCTCAAGGCAGTCCCCGCAAATAACATCATGAGCAAAACACATACGATGTAGATGATCTTTTAAACGGCCATGTCCCGTAAAAATCGCTACAAAGATTCTTAACTTAAGCCTCAATAACACTGCGTGTCAGTGCTAATAGTTCCGTCTGTAAAATAGTACAATGCGAACCAAGACTACCGAAAAGTCTCAGATCCGTCCAAGTACAGTAGATTCCAAAACCTGCACTGAGGTTAGAAAAAAAGACTATGGACTCATCTAGTTTTCTCGAAGGATAAGCCACCAAAAAAGGATTTGACAAACGGGATTCGGGTAGTAGTTGGTCATTAACCATATCGATTTCTGGTAAACATGAAGAATAATTTTTAAAAATTTGTCAATGTCAAAGCATCCTAGGGCTTAAACCCCAGGTTTTCCCAAAAGCTCTTCTACATTGCCAAAAAATGGCAGTTGCTTTCTGAAGTTTGTAATCCAGGTGATTCGTCCAGGAAAGTTTACTATCCAGGACAACACCAAGGTGCTTGACGTGTTCACATTTAGTGATCATTCTCCCAAAAAGGGAGGGAACAGATAGGTCAAGGGTATTCTAATCTCTTCCTCTCTAATCTCTCTAATCTCTTCCTTGTAAAGACAATTAAATCAGTTTTAGAAGGGTTGACGTGAAGACCCTTTTCAACACACCTTGCCTCCACAATAGTTAAGGCATTCCGAGTTAGGTAGGATAAGACACTGAGATGTTTGCCTGAGACTGAGAGCTCACCAATTTCCTTGTTGGAAGAGGAAAGCCGTCCGTCCGGTAGACGAAGAGAGTCAAGTTTACACATACTGTTTATAGCTGAAGCTTAATTGAGCCCAGCAACAGCAGATAGGCTGTTGATTTCGCAGAAGTTCAAACGAGGCTCTTAGAGCGGATCTTAAAATTATTTTATATTCCTTTTATGTTAACAAGAAGTTATCCCAATCAATCTGTTGCTTAGACCTTTTTGCTTTGTTTTCTTAGTAGATTTCTTTAATTTTTTAAGGTCAGAGTAGGTTTGTTCCGAATCTTTTGATTAGTGATAAGAGAACACGAGTTTTCGAAGGCTATCGTAATTGCTAATGCAAGTGATGCTTGATCTTCAATGTATTTCCTCGACCGAATAACTTTCGGAGGCGCAAGTAAAGAACCTAGCTCGAGAGAGAAAAGACCCCAATCGGTTAATTTCCGATTGCGGTAAGGTTTAAGAGGCGGCCGTTTAAGATTAATATTAAACGAAATACACCCTTGATCAGAGGTGAGGATGGCATCCGTGACCTTCCAGTCTAAAATTAAATCAATAATGGACATGGAGCATAGACTAATGTCAGTATTGAGAATTTCAAGCTCAGAGGACTTATATAGTTAAGCAGTTATGTATTATCATCACAGCCAATCACCAAAGGGGTATACTTATTCTTACACCATGTCACAAGATTAGTGACTTCCTCAGATGAAGGAGTCATACGGCAAATAACCTAAGGCAATGACCAGCTTAGTGCAGGAGTTAGCGGATACCAGAATAATGAGCACAACCGCAACATCGGCCGAACTACACCCGTGAATAAGAACTGCATTGATATTATTATTGCCAATAGAAATGCACGCTCGTTTTTTATTGACAGAATTCTTACAGAAGATTCTGCCATTAAATAAGTTCAATCCAGAGACCGCATTATCAAGAAGATATGGTTCCTGGATTAGACAAATATCTGTATGCATTACAGAAAGCAACTTCCTCAATTCAAATGAAGCAGACTTACTGTTTTGCAAGTTGATCTGTTTTATTCTAATCATGAACGAAATTATAAAGTCGGATAAAAAGGAGAATAAAATAGATCCTCCCAGACTGTACTGCAACAACAAATCGATTGGCGATTTGCTTCATATTTGCAACGGACTAGGACCATCAGCTTGATGTTATTGGTTATACTATATATTTTTCATTTTGGAGATTACCTCACAAAACCACTTGTAGGTCTCGTCATTATTGCGTCGCTGGCGACGACGTTTGCCTAGACGTCTTGATCCAGTGCAATGGCTCGGCTCCGCTAAGAGACTATCGCCAGGAAGGGAAGGTTTGATGGCCCATTTAGAAAAATTGTAAAATATGTATATAGAATTAAAAATTAGTTCAAACCTCTATAATTTTTAATATTCTAACTGTTCGATAGCAAAACTTTGGTAAGCCAACAATTTCGTGGAATAGATGAAAATATACAAAAACCTAAATTTCTATAATGAAATTGATCATATAACCGATAATCTATTTTGTTGTTAATTTTCAGTAATAAATAATTTCATATTTCATCAGAATCTTGTCTCAATTAGAAAATAAATTCTTTATATTAAAATATTTGTATCACTCCCACGCCGTTCCAATTTCTTTGAAAAGCTCATTAAAATTATTATAAAGTACTTTGCTGTAATAACGAGATACCACACATTATACTATTGCCACGTCATTTTAAGTACCGCGTTAACGACTATATGCTAATATATGCTCTATACTGCTAGATTAAATTTAAAACGCAGCGCATATAGAAAATATGTATTTCTCGCATATACATATTACATATAATTGAACATAAGAGATTTCGACACACAAAATTAGCGACGTTCAAACACATTTTTCTCGTTTGTTCGCGCTATATACATATAATATATTTATATAGAAGTGCTCATCAACTTAAATACCATAAATTTTCAGTTCTATGAAGTGTTAGTTACCACCATATACAGCAATGACGACGATGACGACGACAACGACGTCGACTATTCCATATAGAAATTAAGCAAAACTGAAATAAAAAATTTGAACAAAAAAAAAACTTTTATATTCCTCATTGTTATGTCATTTAGCATATTTTTGTGCGAAGTGCGGGGGTGTAGTACGTACATAAGTATATGTACACAGTCACAAGAGGACTCTCATGGGAATCACAATATTTTTTAATCTCTTAACTAAAACAAAAAATCCAAACTATTCTTTCTATAATATTACATATTTTCAAAACAACAACCACTCACAGATAAAAATGACTTCGAAATAAAATGAAAAACTTTCTATTCTCGAATTCATATAAAACTTTTTTGAACTTTTTTATTTGATAAAAAAAAAAAAAAAAAAATTCTCCAGAAATCATAAAAATTTAAATACGAAAAGTATAAAAAGACGGAATATCTCTATATATACGAGTATGTGTATAAGACTATCCCATTATCATATGAGCGAGATTGTAACATTTTAATGTCTTAATATATTATAATGTTGTGAATATGTGATTACCAATCAACGAACTTTTTTTTCTTTTTTTGTATGCTTTTAGTGCTGAATCACATTATTTTTATGTTGTTTATGTCTTCGCAATGGTTCAGAACAAAAGAAAGTCGATTTTATTTCTTTCTTTTATCTAAGTAAGTCTAAGACAGTAGAAAATTTAAAAAAAAATATATGTGTTTAAAGCTGCCATATCGAAATTAGTTAATATTTCGTCGCGATTCGGAAGTATACAAAATTCCGCAGCCTTGAATGTGTGTATTAATATAGGAGCCGACTAAGCCTTCGAATAAGAAAAACAAAAAATCGATGACAATAATGGATGTACGAGTATACATGTATACATATAATAAAATCCTTAGCTATGGGATATACGTATAATAAATAATAAATGGCCCAAAATGTCAGCTACAGCAATGGATATATACATATATTAGAATATCGGTTAAATATGCAAATTACGCTTTTCTGTATTTTCTGTTCTGTATACATATATTTATGTACTACTCGTATATATACATATGTATTTATATATACGACCTGAAACGAAATGTAAATAAATTATCTGAATATGTATATGTATATTTTATTTTTTGGAGAAATGACCAATTTCTTTTTAGGTTAACCCAAAAAATAATTATTTCCCGGAAGACACGTGTTTCTAATTTCAAATTGATCAATATTATGCTAAAAAACTTTCGACAAAAACACAAACAAACTTATATACTTTAGAACTATAATATTATACAATTACGTAATATATAGGACCAAGCATAAAACTATATAGATTGTCAAAACATCTTGATATCGATATTTTCGAAATTCGTTATGGAATAATTTCATAGATGTGCCAAAAATATTTCTAAACTATAAACTTAGGAAATTCCATTTCTACATTTCGCCATCTCACGCTATTATTATTATTATTACAGTAGGCTTTACTAACCCAAGCAGGTTCCGCACTTAATGCCACCACAGGATTCTATCTCAATTCGCAAATGCGCTCCGCGGCTACTCTGGCAAACTGTAACAGCTTAAACCAGGGTAGAGATGATAATTGACCTACATTCAAAGATCTATGTTTGATTAAGAAATCGGGGCCTAATTACCTCGAAAGCAGGACAGCCACAAACAAAGTAAATGCTGTCATCGTCATCTTCAAGACAGTTGTCACACAAGGAATCTTGAACAAGTCCCATTCTTTGTAAATGGAGTTTAAAACGGCCATGGCCGGTGAGGATAGCGACCAAAACTCTCAGTTGGTCTTTCATCAAAGATAGAGTAAACTTTGTGAGCCTCAGATTAGGTTCTCAAATGAAGTACTTAGCCAATCGGCATTTTAGTCAATCAAATTAATCAATCAAACAACCCGTGTTGTCTATTTACTTATTATCCAAACAGAAGCATTTCTGTTTACAGAGCTGTTACATCTACGAGGTCGAGGGAAGGCAACGAATTAGTGGTCACATCTTAAAGGTGCAATAAAAATTCCACTGTACGGGGAAATACAAACGAACTCAGTGTAGATAGGGTGGTGGAAGAAATGGCGATCGATAGATCACCTGTTGCATCAGCTTCGGGCCGCAGCAAACGTGCTCGAACTGATGACAACGAGGCTGTGGAGGATGGATCTCAACAAACCACCACACAGCCTGTAGTCACTGACTCGGCTGTGAAACATTGGAACTTTAAATAAAACAGATCTCCAAGATTCACAATGGGGAAAGGGCAAAACTTCAGAATTGCCTAAGCACCATTGTAGACGCAGGCCATTTGATGAGCCTTGAAATTACTGGCATTAAAGGCCGACGTCTCGAAAGATCCGAGATAGTAGAAGCAATCAAAACGGAAAAAAGGTCGTACGGGGGAGTACCTCAGGTCCCCGTCCTATCAACGGGAGTAAAAAGCAAGACTCAGTGACAACCATCAAAGGTTCTTATTGTAAAAGCCATGGAGGGTAGGGAAATCTCTTTCGCACTAATAGTGAGGAGGTCAAAAACAAACTGCGCGAAATAATAAACCCGGCAGTGGCTAACGTTCCGGTTAGAAAGGTCACCAACATCAAGGATGGCGTTCTAATCGAAACAGGAAGAAAGGAAGTTCTGGATTTCTCCCTAGCGAACAAGGAGCTCTCGAATGCTGGGCTGGTAGCATCGCTACCAGATAAACGTATGCCCTGGATAATCATCTATGATGTGGACAGGGCCGAAAAGATTGAGGCAATCAAAGAAGCGTTAGTACAACAAAGCTCTGAATCAATAAAGCTCGGGGACTTGAAACGAAGTTTCATGACTAGACCAAAAGAGGCCAAGGCAGTCCATTGGGTAAAAGAGATGTCGCCAGCTGCGAGGAATATCCTCATAAAAAACCGTCGTGTATATCTAGACTGGTCCTCATGCAGAGTAACAGACTTTATCAGGTTGACTTTTGTCAACTTGTAACTTGTTGTTACAAATGCCTGATATTTAAACACATTGCCAATCTCTGTAAGGAACAAGAACACATTTGTGGGCACTGCGGCGACAATGGGCATGATCAAAAATCGTGCACAAAAAAGAGTGCATGACGCTAAATGCGCTTCTTGCCGTAAGGCAATCAGGGCTTTTGACCATTCATCACGTAGTAAAGTTTGTACCTCATACCAAACGGCTTTGAACCTAGTGATTAAGCGAACTGTTTATGATAGTTAAAAATAAAAATAATTATCGATTGAAGATCGCCCAACTGCAAAATGCTAAAGCAGTTGGGTATGAGATTAGACAATCTATTGAAAAAAAAGCAATCGATATACTCTGCATGCAGGAACCATACGCGGTTAAAGGGGTCATAGAGGGAATGACCACGTCCTCAAGGATAATCAGTGGAAGCAAATAAAACATTAAAGCAGCAATTGGCATACTCTGCTAGGTCTAAATTTTGGCACAATAAGGACCCAAACGAGAGAGGAGTCCTCGTTGAAGAATTCATTGCAAGAAGTAACCTATTCGTTAAAAACGAAGAAGGGCAGCCAAGTACATATTCCCACAATAGAGAATCAAATATTGATCTCATTCTCATGGCGGGCGGTCTGTTAAGAAAAATTTTAAGTTGGTCCGCCTATAAAAATTGGACATTTGACCTGACCTAAACGAATCAAGAAAATTGGTTCGTTAATTGCGCAAGCAATATCAAAAAGATGAAAATCCCGATTATCGGGAAACCAAAAGGCTTAACTATGTGGCACACCATAAGGCGTACTTCAAGAATATTAGAGACAAAAGCCAAATGAGCCTAAAAGAGTTCATAACAGAGCATGGCAATGCTGAACCTTGGGGCTTTGTATATAAATCACCACATATTGCTTTCTTAACACCTTACTACCCGACGACTATGAGGAAAATGACTCTGAGAGGCAAACAGAAATCCGCGCCGATCGTAGCTCTGCACCAACTACACCAAACGTGAGCCACTTCATGTATGAAGAGGCCACTTTGGCTATCATGTCTATGAAAGCTGGTAAGGCGCCAGGCCTAGACAACATCGAAATCTAACTGATACAACGTGGTTGGCCTATTGTAGGGCCCTGTATCATGAACTTTATGAATACTTGTTTTAGTAAAGGAATATTCCCCAAAGCATGGAAAAATGGTAAATTAGTTATCATTAGAAAAACTGGAGATAGGTGTCAAACCGATCTCAAATCTTATCGACCAATCATGCTGTTGCCTGTCCTGGGTAAACTATTCGAAAAGTTAATTGCCGGCAGGTTAATGGGGATATTTCAAAACAGTGGTACCTATATATAGTGACAAACAGTTTGGCTTCAGAGAAAATAGATCCACAGAGGACGCAATGATCAAATTGATCAATATGGTGAAAGAGTCGGACCAAAAGTACAATCTAGGAGTATTCCTAGATGTATCTGGCGCGTTCGACAACCTATGGTGGCCCAGCCTAAAAGAGTTGGAGCTAAAGAGATTCAATTGCCCACGCAATCTCTATAACATCCTAAACAACTATTTTTCTGAAAGGAAAGCCACTGTGATTTCAAGTCATGGCACAATTGAAAAAAAGGTCAACAAAGGAAGTCCTCAAGGTTCCATCCTAGGTGCACATCTTAAGAGTATTTTCTTCAACGGAAGCATGAACCAGGAAGTCCAAGAATTAGAACTCGCGAATGATAAGGTAAGGCTTTTTGCTGGGCATTCAAGACAAAGTATTCAAAAAAAAGTGCAGCTTGCCATAGATAGGATGGTGGACTGGTGCGAAAGCTACAAAATGGAGTGATCCTCAGAAAAGACAGTAATGATCAAAAGAGTCGCGGAAAATAGTAAGCAGGTTTTCACTGTGCTAAAACGAGTTGCTAAAGAAAACTTGGGCCTCAAGCAACGAACACTATCATTAATATACGAAGGCCTTGTGGTATCTTCATTGACAGTTAGTGCCCAAAGAAGTATTTTGCTCGGTATTACCAAGGCTTACAGAACGATGTCAGCTGACGCCGTCCCTGTCTTCCTATTGACATACTCTTAAATGAGAAAGCTCTCCAGTATTCCTACAATCCCTTCTCTAGACACCACTACAACTTGGAGAGGGCGTTGCATTAGGTCTGATAGTACATTAAGGTATTATCTCTGAGCAGTGAAACCAGATTGCTGTAGTTTGACAAGTAATTCGTTAGTAACTTTAATAACTTTAACCGAAATAGTGGAACTTTTGTGGAACTGTCTTTTCGACCTTATTCGATTAGTATGGCGAACCGAAGTTATGCCTGACGAATGGAAAGTGGCCGCGATATGCCCCATCTTCAAGAAGGGAGACCGCTTGAAGTGTGAGAACTATCGCGGTATAGCTCTCCTTTGCACATCATACAAGTTACTGTCATACATTGTATTGGATAGAATCACTCCTCTGGCGGAGGGCTTGGTTGGTGACTATCAAGGAGGATTTCGTCCGAATCGATCAGTCACTGATCAGGTCTTTTCGCTGCGGATGATTCTATCTAAATATTATGAGACATCCATCTCCGTACATCAGGTGTTCCTGGATTTTCGGCAGGCCTACGACTCGATCAATCGAGAGAGTTTGTGGTCTGCCCTGGAATACCTAGGAATGCCAACAAAATTGGTACGACTGTGTAGGATGACAGTGACGCAGTCTCAATGCTGTGTTAAGGTTGAGAACAGGCTATCGAAAATTTTTGCAGTTAACTGGGGTGTTCGGCAGGGAGATGCTCTGTCCCCGATACTCTTTAATCTCATGTTGGAGTACATCTTTCGTAAAACTGAAATACCTCAGCGCAACATCTTATATCGCCAGTCCAATCAAGTGCTTGCATATGCAGATGACATATGCGTGATTGGACTGAATAGCAACGGAGTGAAAGAAATACTTGATCCGCTTGTAGAGTTTTCAGCTTCAGTTGGACTCCAGATCAATGAGTCCAAAACGAAATACCTGATCTCTGGTTTTAGAGACAATGGCACTCCAGATTTTAGTAGTGGCCACCACACGTTTGAGGGAGTGAGGAGGTTCAAATATTTGGGCTCTCTTATCACTCACGATAACAGTGTGGGTGAGGATATTAAAGTGCGGCTGGCAGCTGGCAGTCGTTCTTTGTATCCTCTAAGGCCACTGCTAAAATCTAAACACTTATCAAGTGCCGTGAAGCTGAAGCTTTACAAAGCGTTGATCAGGCCCGTTGATATGTTTGGATGTGAAAGTTGGGCGCTGACGGATGAGTACGAGAGATGGCTCCTTACATTTGAGAGAAGAATCATGCGTGTGATTTACGGCCCTAAACGCGAAATAGATGGTACATACCGAGCTCTGTACAATTTCGAGATCAGAGATCTGATGAAGATCCCCGATATTGTACATGAAGTTAGATCCCAGCGAGTGCGCTGGCTCGGTCACGTTCTGCGTGCTGATCCGGAACGAATTGTGCAGCGATCTCTGAAAGGAGAGCCACCATATGGTAGGCGCAGAGGCCGTTGCAGGCGACGATGGCTCCACGATGTAGAGAACGACTTGGCCTCTTCTGATTGTCTTAGACAGTATGAAGACCAAGCTCAGGATCGAAACCGTTGGAGCCAGATTGTTGATTCAGTAAGGGGCCAGTAATGGCCTTTAACACTGTTAATTATTAACCGAAATAGAAAGGGAGTCCAGCTCGGCCACAGCAATTCGCAACCTCAGCAAAGATCCAATCCAAGTAACAATGGTTTGGTCAATTCCAAAAATTGAGCAGGCTTCAGTGTTGGAAGTGAAAGAAGTACTATCAAAGGCACTCGCAATATTGAGGAAAGTGCTCACCAGAAACTCCTTAATACTAAGGGATCTTTCAATCCAAGTTCTAAGTTCTTTCAATCCAAGTTCAATCCAAACAAGTTGATGCAGAGCAGTTTCACAGAATTTTGTCAATTCTTTCCGGAGTTTTGAGAAAAGTTGAAGAAAGACTAATATGGTGAAATGCCTTGGGATCGGTATAATCCGTCTTCCCAGCTTTCCGGACACAACTCTACTCCTGTTCTAAGACTGTGGAACAAATCCAAACGTAAAGCACGCTTGACAGAGTCGAAGTAAATGTTCCTGAATTAGGGGCATCTTATGCTGTAATTCAGCTGGAAAAACATCCGGACCACTTGATTTATAAGGTGAGAAGGAGAAAACCAGCGCACAAGCTAAGTCCCAGTCGGGTGAACCATTGGGCTGGGCGTCAGCAACATAATCATGATTGATAACATTGCACCCAGTGACATGAATAAAAAGTTATAAAGTAAGTTATAAAAAATTTACAATGTTTTAAATTTAATAAATTTAAAAGTCCAAATTACAATTTGAATTTTAAAAATTGTTAGGTCCAAAAAATTTGAGCTCAAAATTACATCGCATTTTAATAAAATTTGAAATCCGTAAAATTTCTGTTGAACTCTATATACTTTAATTTCATAATTACAAATAACTCGAAATTTCAAAAGATACATAATTTTCAAAATTCAAATTGAAAAATGACTGAAAACTTTAGAAAACTTCGATTATGGAATAGGGCGGTTGTTAATAAATTTGGTGTTCAGTTTTGAAACGTGCAGAATTGTATTATTTTATAAAACCGTGTATTCCGATTATTTTCATTATATGTTGGGGTGAAGAGAAATTCGCGTGAGTTTTGTGATCAGTGTAACGAGACTTAAATACATATGGGATCCCTGATATACGCGTTCCGAAACTTTTTCACATTTACCCTCTTGAAGTTAACCCAGGACTTCATCCCAAGAATTTTACAAAATACCCTTGACAACACAAACGTAAAAAATTCATTCCACACTTTTTAAAAATATTTAATTCATATACAGTTGGTTCATTCCAGGATTTTAGGCAATTGACTCTTTTCAGACCTTTTGCCATATACAAAGAATACAGTTGGTATACAAAATCTCATCCCAGACTTGGGATGTTCTCCTCGGAATATTATTTGGGACTCTTGTGCGCCTATGAATAAATTATGCCTGCAAACATTGGCCAGAATAATTTTTTTATATGCAAATACTTAAACTTACGTCGGGAAAGGTCTGGGATGACAGGCAGAATTTATTCATCTTTGGCTCAAAGGAAGAGATTAGAGTTTCGAATAATGAGATATCTCCTGACCGGTCAAAATTTTGGCCAGAATAATTT
Source organism: Tipula unca (assembly GCA_951394425.1). Taxonomy (NCBI): domain Eukaryota; kingdom Metazoa; phylum Arthropoda; class Insecta; order Diptera; family Tipulidae; genus Tipula; species Tipula unca. The sequence continues at coordinate 201,717,295 of OX596380.1, forward strand.
TTTTATATAACTTTTTAAAGTTCCCTTAATAAAAAAGCTTGAGATGAGTTTTTTTTATACCAACTGTATTCTTTGTAAATGACAAAAAGTCTACCGTGAGCCGACTATATAAAATTCTGGGATGAACCAATAATCTAAATTAAATATTTTTAAAAAGTTTGGGATGAATTTTTTACGATTGTGTTGTCAGAGGAAATTTATTAAAATCCTGGTGTCAAATCCTTGAAACGAGCTCTTGAAATAGAAAAAATGGATTTGTAAAAGGAATGCAAGTCCGCAGTATATAAAGAAAAAGATCATGTTTTTTTTTTTGGTTCCTCATCGATTAACAAGAGAGGTTCTATAGAGTTGTCAGTGAACTCAATAAAATTTGTTAGTTTTTTTTTGTGATTAAAATTCCAAAAAGACAATTTTTTTTAAATATAGAAAAATAAATAAAATAAATAAGAATACTTAAACTAAGAAAAACCATATAAACTAAGTTTAATTAATGGTTAAATAATTAAATGTAATGGAAATAATTAATAAAATAATATAGTTATAAGTGCAAGGTGTTAAAGTGTGTTGATCAACAAAATAATTATCGATAAACAATATTAATCGAATAGGTTGACAACCAATTAGATAAGTTACTTGTGTTGCTGTATATTTTTGTAACGAAAAACAATCACTGAATAAAAAAATATACAAATATTATATATATATAATTTAAGAAATAAATAAACAGGGGAAGACACCCAAAACAACAAAGTGTCAAAAGTTACCAGATCATAGTAAAAGCACGAATCTAAAATATTCGACCTCGATCGAGAAACACTTCCATTTACGATCACATGTGTCGCAATATTAACCAGATCGATTGATATGATGCTGCCAAAATAAATTAATGAGCCCATAAGTGTAGTGGAGACGAATCGAAACGCCATATAACACTGTGCAACTCAGGAATGAACGTACATGTAGATAAACTCTTTTGGAAGTCGACCACGCTTTTGGCAGCTTTGTCGGAATTCTTACTGTTCCATTTTGTAACATAATTTTCTATTTTTCGAATTTAAGAGTTAATAAAATAGTTATGGCAATTTTAGGAAGCTTTCTCAGAAAATCGCTATTGAAGCTAATACACAAAATTATTGTGAATGTTGCCAAATTCTCATTAACATTGGTGGGAAGTAATCCCCGAGGCAAGCCTAATTAAAATATCTATATATATATATATATATATATTACAGAAGACATCTACAGAATACATCCCAGAAGAGTGGAAGACAGCTCTTATATGTCCGCTTCATAAAAAGGGAGACTGGTGAAACTGCAACAACTACCGCGGTATAGCTTTGCTGAATACAGGCTACAAGGTTTTGCCAAAGTAGTCAGGGCAAAGTTATCAGCATACTCCGATAGGATCTTGGGTGATTATCAATGCGGTTTCCGTCCGAAGAGATCAACAACCGATCAAACTTTTATTCTGATGATGGTGCTAGAAAAATGCTATGGACAAGGACATTCATGTGCACAGTCTATATTCGTAGACTTGCAGCAGGCGTACGACAGCATTAAGAGGATTACGTTATGGAACGTCTTGTCCTATCTGGGCATACCGTCAAAATTGGTTACTTTGTGTCAGGTTTTAATGGATGGCTGAATATGTAAGGTGCAGATAGAAGGTAAAATTTCGAATGCCTTCGAGATAACATCTGGAGTGTGGTAAGGAGACCCGATAGCTCAGATTCTCTTCAATTTATCATTAGAATATGTCATTCCTCAGCTTAACATAGCGCAGCTGCCTATATTACAAATCATCCCAGTTATTAGCGCACGCTGATGATATTTGAAAGAAGTCCTCCTTTCGTTGGAAAGGACAGCCCAACAAATCGGCCTTCAGATCAATGAAGCGAAGACCAAATACATGGTGATTGCCAGAAGGCAGCCACGCGGTGATTTTATTTCTGGAGATACATAGTTGAAGAGTTCAAATATCTCGGATCCCCGATAACTGAGAAAAACTCCGTTTCTGTCGACATTGCATTGAGGATTACAGCAGGCTACCGACCATTTTACGCCAACATTAAGGCGCAAAGTGAAACTGGATATCTCCAAGGCGCTGATAAAGCCAGTTATCACCTTTGGTCGCGAGTGTTGGACACTAACAGCGCAAAACATCAAAAGCTTCCTGTTACTGAGCGTAAAATAATTGGTATAATTCACGGTCCCATTCAAGAGGGAGCCACCTACAGGACGACGTCGAGCGGGCCCTGAAAACAGTCGGTCATCGTGCCTGGCGTTCTCTTGAAGTGGATTGAACTATTTGGAGGAGCATCGTTGAGGCGGCCAAATCCATCCATGGGATGTAGCGCCAGCTTAAATAAAATAAATATATGTAATGCAGTACGAAAAAAGGTAATATTCGAATAAACGTCATTTTCATCATTTTCAAGCGTTTGATATACGATGCATAGTTTCATGACAATTCCTTCAGCGGACTTAAACCTGAACTCTTTTAAGAATTGTTTCGTAGAAGGTGGGCGAGTGCAAGATAATTCAAGGTTGATAATATCATTACAAGACGGTTATTGTTCGTCGTACCAATCAGATCAAACAATCGAGTAACTATGCACAATCAGATCCGAAATATTATTACCCAACCAACAGAGAGTATACTATATTTGTTTTATAGCCAAACTATAGATGCGTGGGAGATAAAAATCAATTCTACAGTTAAAAATTATAGTTCCATTATAGTTTTTGGCTTGATTTCCAAACATAAACACTTCCTAACACCGTCATTGTTCTTCCGCAAGACAAAAATAGTTTCGTACAAAATAAATCCGAAAATAAAATACAAAAAAACTTTCTCCTTCCTCATTTTCACCACGCTCTACAAAACAACAATAAAAAACGAGAAATGAAAAGAAAAACAAACACCAAAAAATGTGATAAATGTACAAACAAAACTCATAAAAATAAGCATAAAACAAAAAACTTTAAAAGCTCTGTCAGACATTGTGTTGCATAAAAAAAAAAAGAAAAACTGAAAAACGAAAAGAAAATTATCTTTCTCTTTGTTTTTATTTTTTTTTTTTTTTTTTTCGTTGAATGTGTAAAATTATTTTTTTGTTTTTCCTTTTTCTTCCTATTTTTATTTTCGTTGAGAAGTAAAATTAATACAACAACATTAAAAATATATGTCAGAGGATAATTTTATTCGTGATTTTTCGTCCTTTCGTATCATATTCGTTAAATTTTTGATATATAAACTCATTTATGATTATGTATATATATATTTCCACCTTTCGGGTGTCACACTCTCCTTCGTCAGTATTTTTATATACTCGTCCTTACGCGCACACGAACCAAATCGAGAGAGGGACGGAGAGAAAAAAGTGATACACTCGGCAAGGGAAAAGGACGACGATATAAAAAAAAAAGAAGAAAATCAGGAAAATGAAAATATACAAAAAACGAGGTTCCTTTATATTCTCAATCAATTTTCATTTTAGTTAGTTTGATGCAGTTAGTTCTCTGATCTATATCGGAATTTTCGGTTTTGTTCAGTTTTGTCGTTTTTATTTTAAGAATTTTTTAAGTTTTACAATAAAATAAGGAAAATTTTATTTTGTTCGGGATTTCCTCTTTAAACCGGAAAATAAGGATTTAAAAAAAAAAAATTCAAAAATCGGAATAAAATTGTTCTAATATGTTTTTTTATGTGATAACTTTAATTAATACTATTAAAAAATAAAATTTATTAGTGTATGTGTGTTATGTAATATATTGTTGTTCTCGTGACAAAATTTTGATTTTTTTTTATCAATATGACAAAAAAATGGATTACAATTACACCAAATAGTGTTTGTGCTTTATTTAGTACTTGTTTCTGGCAAGTAGAGACAATATTTAAATTAGGATCCAAAGTGATGATATAACAACATACTGAATCATAAAATTACAAGAAAAACAACAATAAAGAATTGTGTGTGTGTGTGTATATGCTATAGCACAATAAAATCAGGAGAAGAACAATTTATTTCAGTTTTCTTCCTTTTTCGTTGGTTTTGTTTTTTGTTTTTAGTGACTGTGTCTCTGTGTGCGAGTGTGTGTGTGTGTGTGTGCGTGTGTGGGTTTTGTGGTTTACTGTGGAAAATGATAAAAATTTTAAAATTTTGTCAAATTATTTTTATAATTTTATTATTTAAAATTATCAAAACCAATCAATTAGTCGACGACCTAAAACTAGTGAAAGAATTATCGTTGAGCAATCATCCGCACTCGAATCATCACAGTAGTAGTACGACAAGCATAAATTATGATGCGCCCGATGATTGTAAATATCAAATTGTTAATAATAAATACGATATAAAATTGGTTTGCTATTTGCGTACAGTGAATAGTGAATTTGATACGACCAATTTTAGTGTGATACCCGCAGAAAATACCGTGTCATTGGCGATTAATTGTGATGATGATATTATGGTTAAAAGTTCTCTTGAATCAAAATCGTTCGTACATTTAACGTATTTGAACGAGCTATCGCTTGAATATTGTAAATTTATAAAATTAAAGAAGGATGTACTGTTCGGGATGGATGGCCTGAAAAATTTAACAATACGCACGCATAATATTAATTGGCCAGCGCTGAGCTTGGAAATTGAGGCTGAATCATTTTTATATACAAAAAACCTAGAGAAGTTAGACTTGAGTTGCAATAATATATGGTCATTGCCTGAAAATTTATTTTGTAATCTAAACGCTTTAAAATGGCTTAACGTATCGGAAAATCGTTTACAAGATGTGAACGACATTGGATTTCGGGAAAAAAGTAACGCACACAGTGAATATTCTTGCTCGCTGGACGTTGAACTCCTGGATATATCACACAATCATTTCGTTTTGTTGCCGAACAATAGTTTTGGCCTACTCAAACGACTCAAATATCTAAAACTGCAAAACAATGAGATTTCAATGATAGCAGACACAGCACTAAACGGTTTAAAAACTTTACAAATCATCAATCTGAGCAGTAATCGAGTTGTTGCGCTCCCTCCAAAATTATTCGAAGATCAATCAAACTCAATCCAGGAGATTTATCTGCACAACAATTCAATAACAGTCTTATCACCGGGATTATTTTCAAATTTGGATCAACTACAAGCACTCGATTTATCACAAAATCAATTAACATCGTCATGGATCAAACCAAACACGTTTGCGGGATTAATACGTCTCGTGCTGCTCAATTTGTCGCACAATAAAATCACAAAACTTGAGTCTGCCATATTTATTGATCTGTATCAGTTGCAAATATTAAATTTGTGCTTTAATCAAATTGAAATACTGCCGGTGAATACATTTTCGCCGATGAATAATTTACACACACTGCTCCTGTCGAATAATCGCATAAAACATTTGGACGCTGCCTCACTAAACGGATTGTATGTCCTGTCGTTGCTGTCGCTCGACAACAATCAAATGGGTGACATACATTTGGATGCATTTAAAAATTGTAGTTCGCTGCAGGACCTGAATTTAAATGGTAACCAACTAAAACGTATACCACAATCATTAAACGATTTACGTTTATTGCGTACGCTAGACTTGGGCGAAAATCACATAACGTACATAAATAATTTTACGTTCACCGGTATGTTTAGTCTGTACGGGATACGTTTGATAGGCAATAAAATCGAAAATATTACCAAAAACACATTTAAAAATCTACCAAATCTACAGATTCTAAATTTGGCACGAAATAAAATCGCCACCGTTGAAAATGGTTCATTCGAAATTATAACGACGATACAAGCGATACGATTGGACGGTAATTTAATTACGTCTATAAATGGACTATTCGAGAACATGACGAATTTACTGTGGCTGAATATATCCGATAATAAATTATCGGAATTTGATTACGCGCAAATTCCGCGAAATCTACAATGGTTGGATTTGCATAAAAATAATTTAACCGAGCTCACCGATCGATTAAATCTCGAACAGCATTTACATTTACAAACGCTCGATGCGAGTTTTAATCGGATCACGAAAATTACATCACACTCATTTCCCAATAGTATTGAGTTGCTGTTTTTAAACGATAATCTTATCACCGCCATTGAACCGTACACATTTGTGTTGAAATCGAATTTAACTCGTGTCGATTTATATGCAAATCAGTTGACAACATTGGATATAAAATCATTGCGGCTGGATGTGGGGAGTGCAAAAGATAAATTTCTACCTGAATTTTATATTGGTGGGAATCCATTTATATGTGACTGTAATATTGATTGGTTGCAAAAAATTAATCATGTGACAACGCAACAGTACCCCGTTGTCATGGATATCGATACGGTATACTGTAAACTGTTGTATAATCGTGACCGCTCATTTATCCAGCTGGTTAAAGCGGAACCAAAACATTTCCTATGCTCGTATCATATTCATTGTTTTGCATTGTGCCAGTGTTGTGATTTTGATGCGTGTGACTGTGAAATGACGTGCCCACACAATTGTACCTGTTTTCATGATCAAAGTTGGTCAACCAACATTGTGGTGTGTTCACAATCCGGATACAATGAAATACCATCGAATGTGCCGATGGACACGACCGAATTGTATATCGATGGGAATAATTTCACAACACTATCGGGCCATAGTTTTATCGGGCGCAAAAATTTAATCGTACTGTACACGAATAACTCGAACATCGAGCAAATTTATAATACAACATTTAGTGGACTGCGTCGCTTAATAATTTTACATTTGGAACAAAATCGTATACAACATTTGTACGGTAATGAATTCACCACAATGGAAAATTTACTCGAGCTGTATTTGCATAAAAATTTAATCGCGTCCATAAATAATCGTACATTTATGGCACTAAAAGCTCTCGAGGTACTAACACTGAGTGATAATAAATTAGTGCGCTATGATTTAATGTTTGTGCAACAGTATAATGTGAATTTGAAACGTGTCACGTTGAGTGGTAATTTGTGGACGTGCGATTGTAAATTTTTGATGAAATTTCAAAAGTTTCTGAATCTTAAAGGTGATAAAATATGGGATTCGAGCCAAATTGGATGCGTTTATAATAATGCGACGAATATTGTTAAGGAACGGAACGGTGAGTGAAATTTTTGAGTATTATTATATTATGTACGAATATATGTTTACGGAAATTACTAATTATTGTATATATGTACGTATAAACCAGTAATTTAATGCTAAAATAGGCACACACGCATAAATCCACCAAATTAGGATTTACATAAAAATGTTAAATCCAGAGAAAAAAATTATTATTTTTTTTTTTATCATTTATTATTATTATTTTAATACTATCGGTTTTAAAATAAACCCATAACCACAAAATTCGTTGTTATTAATGTGAAACGATTAGTGACTATTATCGATTTGACATTTTTATTATGGTGTGGTTCCTATCTATTTTGTGGATAAATTTTGTTTACGCAATTTATAAATATTTATTGCGCTGTGGCTATCAATTTTTACTGGCTTGATAGTATCGTGATAGTTATCATACTATAATGATAATGATTACTATCATGACAATATAGTGCTTGTTTTTATATTGTGATCGTTATAATTATAATCGATAATTCAACTACCTACTATCACGATACTAAGTAACAATAATAATTATACTGTCGTGATACTTTAAACTTTTCCATTGCTATATGACTACATATATTTAGTCCGGTGGTTGATTCCTAACAGTGGATGGAACCTTGGGTAAAGCTGTTTGGTTGCTAGTTTGCGGTAGTATAGGATTATTAAATTCCCGTAATATTCATGATTCTTCTATAAAGCGTGAGAGAACATATTTTAATTTGACAAATAAAATGGTAAGCCTATAACTGAGTCTTAGAACAGGTGATTCTTAACAGTCCACCACCAATTAGAAAAATAATTATTTACGTGATTCAAGTGAACGTACAAAAATTGACACCAGCTGAATTAAACTTGATTACAACTTGAAAGCAACGATACAACTAATTTGCCACTACAATTTAGTAGAATTTAAAATTTGAGGTCAGCCACCAAATTTAATTAAACTCTACTTAGAATTGATGGGGGTATCAAGTCAAAATTAAATATATATTTGAGTGAAATTTGAAAATGAGTGGAAGCCCAGTTTGAATGAATTATGAGATAGGTAACAATTTTGATTTAAATTACCAATTTGTGTTTCCAAGTTACAAAGCATGTGCGCTACTCAACTCTACCATCGAGGACGATTAAATAATCTGATTACAATAAACTGGAACTGAAATAAAAATTTGAGTGAAATTTGATAGCGGTTGTATTTTTTTGCCACTAGAGTTATTTTTAAAGTAGATTTTATCAAATTTGACTACAAATTGGATATCTCGAAAATTTAAATAAATTTATGAAAGGAATCGGTTGAGGAAATTGGAATCTATTTGACTAGAACTTGATTACGATACCATATAATGTTATTGGCTTTGCAAAGGCTGTAACTTAAACTATTTGGATTAGAAAATAATTTATATAAAATTGAGGCTAACTTGAATCAAATTTGAAATGTTGAAAGTTATGAGTTATGATCTTAATTAAACCCGGTATATGTACAAGTTGAAAGCAAACAAATATTTTTACAAAATTCTGTATTTCTATACATTTGAGAATTTTACTCAAATGTATAATTTCTTTTCAAGATTAGTTTATAACAATACAATTGTTAACTAAACCTATACACATTTAGCTTAATTCAAGTAGAAAATTTTATTAAAATTAAAATTCCAATCTAAAACTTCGTTGCAATAAAAAAGATAAGCTTTAAATAAATTCCCTAATACATATGTGGTAGTTAAGTATGTGTATATGATTGTAGATACAAATATATATAAATCGAATTTAGATTAACCAAAAATTGAACAGAATTAAATATGTTTTAAGTTTAGGATTAAGTTTCGAAAAGAAAATATTGAAAAATTATTCAACTCAGTTTCCAGAGCGAACTCTTCATTTAAAATTCACTCAACTTTTATTTCTTCATCTTACTTAATATGTGTGTGTATACGTACATTTATATACGTTAACATTATACAATTGAAATTGAAATAAAAATTCAAGGAACTGAATGTGAGCATAAATTAAATTAAAGTAGATTCTTATTTTTGTTTGATAAATTCGAATTGATTAAAGTTGAAATAAAGAGAAAATTATTTCGAAAAACTTGGGTTTTATTTAAAGGTTAACGGTCGCAGTTTCATGGCATTTGGTTAAGAAGGTTATTCTTTGCGGTTGATGAACCGAAATAGCCGTGGATTTTCAATTGTATTCGATTTAGAAATCTAAAAAATAAATTGCTTGCTTTTGGCGTATTGAGAACTTTGAACATTTTCTCAAATTCGCATAATGGAAATGGAAAACAACAATTTTTAAATTTATTATTAATTTAAATTGATGCAGATTTGACAAAACTCTGTACGATTTGAGTTCGGAAATTCTTGTTCAAATTTTTATTTAAAATAATTCTGGTACATAAAATTTAATAATTTCTAAAAAATTTCAAAAAATTTTTAAACGTTAATATATTTTAAAATTTTAAAAAAATGGAGAAAATTTAAACGTTTATGATTTCCCAAAAATTAAAAATCGTATAAATACTTACTAACTGCCTACATACAGCAGCTTTATACAAACAGTTTTAACCTTAAACGTCGTTTTGAGATCCATATCACACGTTTCTGCCACTATTTGTAACTGAATGTTTTGGTTCGGATTGGATTAACAATCCGATCGATCAAATTTTTAATTCGGTTCGGAACAAGGAAAAAATCTCACATAATTTGCACTTACCAGTTGCCACATTATGGTATTCCCCTTACTCCTTTCCATTGTCAGTGATTAAGAAGTACTCCAAGGACCATGAACTTGATTTCATTCACATCTGGGCCATTGATACAAAACTCCAGCCTAATATCATTAAGTTCACATCATGAATCACGGATGCCTCGTTGTGAATAAGATCTATAGTAAGTGACTATTGATTTAGTCGCTTTTCTATCTACTATCGGGGTCGCAGGTTTATTTTCTTCTTTCTAGTCATTCATTGCACATTTACGCCCAAATGCATATTCGAAATAATGTTTTGCTTCTTGAAGTAGTTTCCAACGTATGATGGTGGCAATTTCATTGACCACTCTTGTTTGTGATTCTGTTACTATCTTATACATATCTCCAATTAAGTAGATTTGAAGAAATTTTGTATTTTTGTTGGCAGCAATTAAAATGATCCAGCTGTGTGGTATATTTGCCTCTTGTATATGACCACCTGTTCCAAATTATGTATTTCAGAAGGTTAGATTGTATTTCGGACTAGACATTAACTCTGGCTGTGACACAGGTGAAATCAGATTCCGTTTTGCTTCATACTGGGAAGCATTGCAAAATTTGCACTTAAAAACATTTTGCCAATTGAAAGCTCGCATTTCTGTTATAAGATCATTTATTAGGTTCCAAATTAAATTGGAATAAATAAACGGAGATCAGGGAAATAAATTTAAATCACTCACCCAACACAACATATCCAGAATCATCAAAACAAAAAACTTATGTAAACTCTACATATGGTTGCAAAGGCCTCTTCACCTATCGGCTGTCATTTGGTATAGATAACCAAATTGCCTCTCTAAACCTCGATTTCGAGAACCATGGTACAATAGTAAGTTGACAGGCCTTGAGAATCGTCGTAATAAGCTCAACACAGGTTGCTTGCCAATCAGTATTATCCTGCTTTCACTAAAACTCGTAAGGAATTTAAAATTTTAAACAGTTTCCTATATTATAATTACGTTCTGCAGATTGAAGTGTAGTTGTCTTCCAACCCACGAGGTTTTTGGGAGTTCATCAACACTAGAAGGAAGATTGATGGAGTTCCTTCTCTTATGACCTTTAAGAGCTGCTCTGCGAGGCTTCCCATTGATATGTGCAATTTATTTGCTAATTTTGTCGAATCAGTCTATGAACCGTATCATACACCAAGTGAAACATTTTGAGCTTGGAAATAATCAGGAATTCACTCAACTATCGTTTACCACAGAAGAAGTCTTTGATTGTATATCCATCATTGACATCAATAAGGGTGCATGTCATGATGGTTTTCCTCCCATCCTGATTAAAAATTGAGCGGAGGGCCTGTGTGATCACATTACTGTTATCTTTGGGTAAATGAAGCGAGATCATCATCTATCGCGGGATTGCCATACTTTCTATCATTCCAAAGCTCTTTGAAACAATGGTTCATCGATTTTTGTTTTTCCATACAAAAAGGTATATTTCGTCATTTCGAAAAGCAAACTCCAGATTCCAATTTATCTTGACTGCAAAGTGATTTAAACAACTTTTGTTGTTGGACTATCAGCAACAATTTACGGTTAAATGTAAGCAAATGTGAGACTCTTTATGTCGAATTTATGTCGAATTTATGACTGATCGTGAGGTTCTCTTCTGATCTAACATTTACCGGAGGCACATTGACTCTGCTATTTCTAATGCTTATCTTGTGCTGGGTTTTATCAAGCGAAACTGTTACGTATTTACTGATCCGCTAACATTAAAATCTTTGTATGTGTCATTTGCTCAGGTTTGGTCGCGTCCATATCTGTGCCACTCGGCCAGGATCGAGTCCGTTCAAAAGCAGTTTGTCTTATTTGCCCTCCAACGTCTACCATTCACACGTACTAACGTATACGAACTCCCACCATATCGCCATCACTGCAATTTATTGGGATTGGTACAACTCAAGCATAGACGAGAAGTAGCTGCAACGCGATCTTTTAATGTTGCGTATTGATTGCTCCGAGTTACTTGCTCGTGTAAATTTGTATGCTCCCGAGCGCCGTTTGCGTCGTCGTGACGGATTTTTATTTTATCTAGAAATTCATTCATAATACATTGGAATGTATTGCTCAAGCAAACATTATTGGGAAGGAAAGTGGAGAAGATGAGCAGAAGATCTCCTTTTTATGAGAAACGCTAAACAACATTTAAATGTGTTCGGATCTAGGATGGATTGAGTTTACTTTTGTTAATATAATTATAAGGTCCGGGTTAAGCTTTCCTAAATTTATAATTGCTATATGCTACACTGACGGTTGTCGGTCACATTCTGAAATATTAATTAGTGCTGATCCTGTATGATTTCAATTCTATAGATTTTACTTTTTATTTGGAATCGGTATGGATTCGATTTAAATTTGGATCATTGCTAATTTGATGGTGGCACGCGTTACAAACTTGGCACGTTAAATAATTTCGGCGGCACTTCGATAAATTCAATAATGTATTTAAGATAATTTTTGTTCGTTGAAGAGAGTTCAGCATTTTTGAAAATTACACGATATGCCCAAACAGAGTCCAATCACAATTAAGAAATCCAATATTACAATATCTGATGAGGCAAGAGGGTTCTTATCAAATATACAGGGCAAACAAAATGTTTCAATTTAAATTAGACATTTTCGTTAGAGACATCAAATCTATCAAATACGAATATTTCACAGAACTCGAAAAAATTTCGACAGAAATATTATTATTTGAGAGCACAATATTTAATCATACCGATTAGTATTCAAAATACCTCGCAGCAACCCAAATCTTACTCCTTTCATCTTTTTGTAAAATTTAATTTATGTATTGTATCGATGATCTACGGTTTATTTCTATTATGATTTCGTTTTGTCAAAATTTCGCGCAAACGCATCCCCCCCCTAATGACAATTTGCAAGACTCACGTCAAAGTCTAGTTTTCTAACTAACCTAATTATATTTATTGCGTCAGATGCCCTTGATTCTATTAAATATTCGGTCTTGTGGAAGTATTTTTTCAAAAAAAAAACACTGATATACTGAGGTAGACGACAGGGATGGGCCTTTAAATTTACGAGCTTGTCAATGTCGACAATTAAGACAATATCAACAACTTACTATATTTAACCGATATGAAATAAAATGCGATATTTTCTAAAAGAGCGATTCAGTTAAGCCGTAAAGAAATTAAAGAAAAGGTTCAAATTAAATCGGGAACCACATACCATACTATACCTTTGGAAGTATATGTTGAAATAAACAATCAAAAGGCTTAATTAAAGAAAGTTTATGCACTAAATGTTTGTCTAAATTTCAAATTTGTTATAACGGATAAAGCCAAGAACATATTTCTCAATGCTCCTCATGAGATTCTACACAACTTCTGATATAATTTATTGAGGCCAAAACTTTGGTTCTACACTGGTTTATCACAGGCAGTTCATCGCAAACAATTTAGCGTTACCATTTGAAAACACGGTAAACAATAGCAAAGCAGCGCCATCCATCACGATAATGTTCTGATATTTGGACTACTAGATGAGGATTAGGCTATTTCTTGATCGATTAGGATAACTCTCAACATATTGGATGGAAATGCGATTTTAAATTGATTTTTGAATAAAGTTCTGGATGACTAATTTTGATAAAACTCAGCATGTTGAAGGGCAATGGGATTATAAAATGATTTTAGAATGAAGTTCTGGCTTACCTATGCCGAAACTTAACTGAGCTATTTCTTAACCGATACTGATGACATCCGGCATGTTGGATTGAAATGGGATTTTAAATTGATTTTTGAATAAAGTTCTGGAATATTACTAACTGTGGGGAATAACTTATTTTTGTATCATATTGTGGAATAAGGCCAACTGGAATGAAACTATGCTATTTCTGTAAAAGTTAAGATAAGGTAACATGTTGAACATGTTGAATTACGTCATAATTCATTTTTAAATCCTGTTTCTATCGAACAGATAAAATTTCGTCATCATCGGTCGAGAAATCGACTAGCTTTCTACTAGTTGGCCATATTCAAGAATAGTATTCAAAAAATATTTAATCTCACTTTTTTCAAATCAAAAATCACTTAAAACCCCTATTTTCATCCAACATGACGAGTTTCATTATAATCGGTCAAGGATTAGGCTAGTTCCGTTGGTCATTTTCCATACCTTTAAAATATCATTTATATCCAACTTGTCGAGTTCTGTCATACATGACTATAGTCAAGAAATAACATTGTTCCGTGGGCCAGTTTCCATTCAACATGTCAGATTTGATAATCATTTAATGGTAAATTGTCGCACTGAATTGCTATCACGATTCGCAATGAACTGCTTGCGATAAATTCCTGTCGCGATGAATTGTTATCGCGTTGAATTGATTGCGACGAATTTCTTATAATGAATTTCATACGATAAATTACTTGCGATAAATCGATCGGTTACCAAAGTTTACTGGTGAATCGTGTTAACGAATTATAATCAAAATATGTTTCTGTTTGTCAAAACTTGGACATAGAGCAATCTGGCAGGTTCAGCGGACAAAGTTCTGTTTAGCTGAACGATTTGATTATTTAATAACTCAGTAGCTCATAGCCTTCTTGAACTCGAATTCGTGTTTCCTTCAGAGATCTCCGAATTATAATTTTAATAATTGTGGATTTTTTCCGATTTTTATGAGCTGCTCTTTCTACTCTGATGCCATCTTTATACAATTTTAAAACAATTTATATCGCTGTTTTGCATTTATACTAAATAAATTTGGTCACCTAGTTTAGAACTAATTGACAAAATCACTCTAGGACATTGTCTACATTATTGACGTTGTCTACCGGTTGTCGACACGTCGACGTAGAAAATAATAGATGACGCGTAAACGCCTATCCCTGAGGGAGACGTCGAATGCTTTACACGTTTCAAAGTTGCATTACCTTCCGGATTATTATGGCACGTGGATCAAATTTGCCTTCCCTGTAGCATCCAATCCAAGGTTTGCAATCCTAATTCAAACTTTTGAATGCCAATGTCACCATTTTGCAAATCAAATTCAACCTTTTTCAAATTAATTTGTCAACATATTCCTATATATGACACATTCAAGTCTATACGGAAGGATTAAAAATTATATAAAATTTTAAAAATTTCTATAGAATTCAAAAGAACGAAAAGCTCAATTTGGTTCAATCTTCAATTTATTAAATCCAGTTACGACTCTAGGCCAGTAATAATCTCTTTAGCATTTTCCAGATTTATTTAAATGGATTTTTTTTAGTACAATTTTTATAAATGTCAATAATTGCATTAAATAATCACAAATAAAATAAAAGGGTCGGGATTTCGGGAACTATTTTTAAATCCCTCTCCCCCCTATGACAATTTGTAAAACTCACGTCAAAGTCTAGTTTTCTAAATAACCTAATTATATTTATTGCGCCGGATGCCTTTGATTCTATTAAATATTCAGTCTTGTGGAAGTATTTTTTTTAAGGAAAAAACTGATTTACTGAGGGAGTCGCAGAATGCTTTCCACGTTCCAAAGTTGCATTACCTTCCGGATTTAAATATAGTGACACGCGATTTTATTTAAATTTTATTATTTCCAGTTCTATCTAAAATATGATGGCGGTCTGGTGTAATAAATTATTACAGGTGATTTTTATCGGCATTTTGGTATTTTTCTTTGAATTTCAGAAGGTTTTTATTAAAATAAGATAATTTTTACACAAAATAATTACATTTTAATTTTTGGCGACTTACCAGTGAACTGTTATTAATTTGTAATAAATTCTGGCCCAAGTTTTATCTCGATATCACAATTATTTGAAAAGTTACAAAGTGGCGGTGTAGGTTCAATTTGATGTTACTCCACCCACGATTTTCTCGCGAACGGCAAGTACATATAATAAAATCGGGACTTGATGTAATAAATTGTAATAAAATTGTATTAGATTATGGGTTAGGTTTCGTTGTGGCGGGCTGATTTGGCTGGTGCAGCTTCAATGAACTTACAAAAGGTTGAATTAGAAGTGCAAACCCTAAAGAAGTTAATTAATAATGAAAAAATTATTATCTACGGCTAAGTTAAATTATCTATAAATAATGAGCTACCTAAAAATGCAAATTAATGAATTTTATTTTGTAAATAATTTTCACCAAGTATTTTCATTTGTACGTGTATACATACATAAATAAACTAAATGCAACCATTACAAATGTGCGGTTTAAATTAAAACTATTTTCGTCTGTATTGAAAGTGAATATAAGTTTGGTGTTATGCAGGATTCCTAAATGTATCTACCATATATACTACAATGCAAATGGTTAAACCATTTACATGCATACATATGTATATATACACAAATAAAATTTAGATTTAATTAATTCGACTATAATTCAGCTCATGATAAAATAAATTATTTTTACCGTGTCTGTATATAACTTTCGGTTTATTTTATATACCAAGTCTAACTAAATTATAGGTTTTCATACTATGTATGTATGTATAGATATGTACACATGTACACTATATACATATATGTATATAAATTTTCACCACACAACCAAACACCACAAACGAAAGAAAATACCGAAAATATTATCTCAAAAAATAAATTTCATTTTATATCCTTGAAAACTTTTGATCCAACCTGTATATTATATCTATATATTCTATATCTATATGGACCTATGTATGGCATAGCTATAGAAATAAATACACATCATACATATTATATGTATATATGTATAGGTATATAGAGAACTTTACACATAAGGCGATATACATACAGATATACACAATTTTTATTGACTTTGTAACCACAAAAATAAAAAATAAATTTATTTGGAAAATGCCTTTTCCAAAAATAAATTTATATTTTAGGTATTCCAGTGATTTCCTAAAATACATAAAAACGATTTTTATTTTTTTTTTTGTAATAATATAATTTATTTCATTTAGAATTTTGATTTGTGCTCCTTAAAACGTACACATGTACATACATACGTACATATGTACACAGTATACACATATTATAGAGAGAAAAAAATGAGCAAAAATATATAAAATTTAAAAAAAAAAAAGGATATAAATTTTTCCTGTTACATATTATAGCAAAAACTGCATTGCTGATATTTTCCTTTTTGGTTTTTTGATTTTCTTTTAATTTTTTTGTAGTTAACAATTTAAAAATATAATTAAATTGTTTAATTTTTTTTTTACATACATGCTACGAGTTTTTAAGATTAAAGTTTCAATTAAAAGGTAACATATGGTTACTTTGTATGTACATACTATGTATGCAATGCACTCGTATGTGACTTTTAGGTGCCGTTTAAAATTTGCTATAGGGTATAATGTTATATTTATTATGTGACAACGACAGGAGGAAATGTCTATGTTCTATGCTATTACATACATATGTATACAGTAGTAGGCGTTTTCTCAATGTATAATGAATAAAGAAATTGCATTATATACGAGGGTGCATCGGTGCCTTCCAAAATCTTTTAAAATCGTATTTCCACAAATCCCCGTGCCGGAAAAAGTTTCCTATGTTTTCGACTTGACACAATGTCGACTTGCTGTGATAAATCGTTGAGCACCAACAGTATGTTGTAATTGGCGCAATGGGCTCATTTGTATATGGCCCCATATATAAGAAATGCCGATTTTAATTAATGGTTCTCGAGAACCATGAGTGCCGGAAAAAGTTTCTTTTGTTTTCAACTTAACATGATGTCGACTTGCGATAAATCGATAAATCGTTAAACACCAGCCGTATGTTGTAATTGGCGCAATGCGCTCATATGTATATGGCCTATGGGGCCCATTGCGCTCATTGCGACAATTACAACATATACGGTTGGTGTTCAACGATTTATCACAACAAGTGGACATCATTTCATGGATGTCGAGAACCATTAATTAAAATCCATATTTCTCATATGGAGCCTGGTGTGTTCAACGATTTATCACAGCAAGTGGATATCATGTCAAATTGAAAACAAAGTAAACTTCTTCCGGCAATCAAATTTCTCGAGAACCAGTAGTTAAACTCCTAATTTTATGTTTGGGCCATATTCATATGAATTTCTGGGCCTATTGTGGCAATTTCTTCTTACGACAAGAATATATAAGCTAGTTTGCAAATTTTTAAAATGATGATATCAAATTTTGGAAGGATTTTTAAAATCCTGGGATGGGATGAGAATAGTATTACTTGATGAACCTTTTTAATTTTTCTAGGATGGAATACTGGGTAACTTCACACACTTTAAAAAAATTATCTTCGAAAGTTTTCAGAATTTGCTTTACCTAACAGTCTACCAAGCCCAAATACATCAAAGTGACCAGTGATGTTCGCGTGGGTTACATCCCGTAATCTACTTCAATGTTTACAAGTAGGTTACCCATGTAATCTTCGTCAGATTGTTTGCATGTAATGCAGACAATTAATTAAAAGTAATTAATATTAATCTAACTAGTAACTATTATCTTGAGTATGAATCAATTTCAATAATCATCCAATTTTTTGGAATTCTCGAACGTTAACCTATTTGGTAAATTAGAGTGTACATACGACCAATTTGAAAAAACCCTTTCAATTTGAGCCGATGATGCCGGAATTTTTAGAAGTTTGATCGCCAAATCGTTAAATTGCTTATACTCAAGCTCAACTGTATACGAGTAAGTAAGAGGATCTTTAATTGATTTTGAATTTATTTTTTCAAAGATTCCGATTCCTCTTCCAAAATTACATCAACCGTATTCGATGATAGTTTGTAATTATCGTACCCATTATGCAAATAGAAAGCACTCAAGCTATAAATGTTATACGCCATGTCCTTTTTTTTTTAATTCATTCTGGGATTTTCTGTAAACCCGAGAAGGCATCAGCTAGCGAGCAAGTAAAATTTTCTGTCTGTCTTAATAAATTACAAATTGGATCAAAGAGCTGCAAGTTATATTCAACATTTTTTATAAATTCATCATCGAATAACAATGCTTAATTTTTTTATATTTTGTATCGGCAGCTATTATTCGCATATAGGGCAGATTCCTTATTAAGCATGCCAATGAATCCCTGGAAGAACACCATCTCGTATCGCACGGGACCTTCAGCGATTTACACTCGGATCCTAAATCTAAAAATTAAAATTAAATAAATAAATTGAGTTTAAAATCTGATATATTGGAGAATATCCTTTTTTTACGAATGAGTCAGGATTTGGATTAATAATAATGCAATTTATTTTGCCAGTGTAATAACTGCCTTACTGAAAATAGAATTCTAAAACTTGCTAACTGCTCTGCGTACTCTGTTTTTTATATTCACTGTGTTGAGTTTATTTACCTAATAGCCATGAACTTATATCTCCAGCTCCCCATACATTGACGTTATAAATATTCACAGAAGCTACTGAGACTTCAATCCAGTGGATCATGGATATGACCAATTTAGTAATATTGGGTAATATTCCATAATCCAAAAAATAATATTTGATTTTAAAACTTATCTAATAACTGCGGGGTGTCCAGTTTTTTGAAAAAATCTATTTGTGGCTAATTTATGGTGCTTTGTTGAAATAATTGCTTAAAATTAATAATTCAATTTTTAGTATGAAAAGTACTTTTTATTTTATTATTTTAATCCTTTCTGCGGAAGATAAGAAGAAGACGTTACCTTTATACTTTTCCTGTCAATTTCACCAAACTTTAGTTTTGACTGTACAAAAATTCGCTTATAGCGATAACAACGAATTTCTGCGGAATTGTTGATAAGCCTCCTGGAAAGATGTGGATATCAGAGACCAGCACGGGCTTCGACTAGGCCCGTCGGCCGTACACCCGGATACGAGGACCGGCCGAGCCGATATTTTCGTATTTCATTTGGGTTCGGGTCGGGCTCGGGCTTAATTTTAAAAATTAATCAAAAGTTGTTTATTTTAATATAATTTTATTTGCCACATTGATGAATGAGTTAAAATAAAATTTACGTGAGTAAATTCAAAAAGTTCTAATTTAATTTAATTTTAATTGACGGCATTTCGATACCAATAAATATGATTTCGTCTAATACGGTCTTTATGATTGAGCTATATTATTTTACTAAACTAATAGAAAGAATTGTTGTTATGTAACGTTAATGTATTTCTGCGGGATATAAATAAGCATACGTACTCCTTGCGTTATATTGGATAACATTCATATTGGATAATATACAAATAATCTACGATAGATATTTAAATACAAAATAATACAATTATTTTTTAACTGGAAGTAATTTAAATTTAGTTTTGATTTAGTGGTTCTGGTAATTAATACATAATTATTGTTATATTTAGCGAAACCCCCGTCTTGATGAAATTAATAAAAAATTGAAAACAGAACAATATGTTTTAACTGACAAGAAGAACCCGAAGAATGATCCCTGGAGAAATTTCAAAGAGATCGTACAATGTATTAAGTGTGAAACAATTTTTAGTTATTGTGCCAAAAGAACAGGAAATTCGCATTTAAAGCGACATTTTTATAACAAACAGGTTATTACAAGCAGCACTGATATAGGAAAATTCTATCACCCACAACCTATAACATTACCGAAGGTCAAAAACCGAATTACAAAATCGTGTGTTGAATTGTGTAGTAGAGAGTTTTGACCATTTGACATCGTAATTGGTACCGGGTTTATAAACTATTATACACAGGAATTGATTCGAATTGGACCTCAAAATGGCAATTTGAATGTTAGAGATATATTGCCACGCGCTTTGTGGGTATTACTGTTTCTCGTAATACCCACAAAGAAGCGGATCAATCACGGGCAACACTAATTGAAATAATGCAACCATTGATTGATTCTAGGCAATGTAGTGCCTCAACCGACATGTGGACCGATGAATATAAACATCTTTCATATACGACATTAACAGTTCATTTTATTGACAAAATTTGGAAATTACAGTCAAAAGTACTTTTTACATGTGCATTTCCTGGTGTGAAAAAACAATATTAAAAATGAATTAAACGGTACACTTATAAAATTTGGAATTAAGTCGCCCTTGTCAAATTAACTTTTGTAACCGATCAAGGTAGCAATATAGTGGCGGCATTGGAACATTCAACTCTAAAACCACTTTTCTAACAGAAAACTTACCTTCGATCAAATTATTAACAGATTAAGTTTTAAGTATGTGGTTAAATATTTTAAAATTTGTTCAATTTGTTCAAAAATTAATTTGTCAATTAAAATCAGCTCTTCGACAAGAGTGTGAAACGCGATAGAATAGTTGCATTGATATGTATGAATCATTTGAAACTAATTTTACACAAATCGGTAATATCCTCATGGAACGCCAAAAAGAAGAGAGAATGGGAAATATAGATCAAAATACACTAAAATGTTTTGGCACCTAGTGTGCCAAATTGATAACAAATTGCCCATTTTTTACATGTTGGCTGCATTGTCTGACACAACCGCATATATCTCCGTTCCGTATACTTCTTTTGCCAATTTGATTGATCGCTCCACAATATTTTGAAGCGCTTCATCCGTTTCAGCTAATTGTGTGAAATCCCATGTATCAAGAAAAAAATGTGTTCCGCTGCCACTGGGACAGTTGGCTGCATTATTAACAATAGTTACGATCAATTTCGAATTGCTGGCAGTATTCTTACAACCATCGATCAATAACACGGATTCCAATGAAGCTGTTATATTTGTGGTACATTTTTAGAATTACTATTTTTAGACATACATTATATATGCATTTAAATCACGAAATATGTTTTAAAAAATTTAAATAACTACATATGTACATCGAAATAAGCAAACTTACCGGTGAGATTTTAAACGACTTTCCTTCTCCTGGGGCCCTACTATGACTTTCGACTACGATTTTCGACGACGGTCGTGTTCCTATAGTAGGCAAAGGAAGAAACAGGAAATCAATATTATACATTTACTATATTGTTTACCTTTTTCTTCCTTTGCTTACTATAGGAAAACGACAGCTGTCGAAAATAGTAGCCGAAAGTCCTAGTAGGGCCCCTGTTTATTATATTAAGTTTTTTATTTATTTCGTATTTATCATTTTTTACTTCAAAGCGAAAGAGATGAGACGAAAAAAGTGCATTTTTATAACAATTGTCTACATACATCTAATAGTCTATATACATGGTTTACAAAGTCTACACAATCTAACGTAGTCTACGTATTGTAGATAATGAATTGTCTACGCGTAGAGGCACATCACTGCTTCAAATACATTGTTTTCTCGCAGACTTCCAATTTTTTGTGATATTCCAACAACTGAACACAAAGGAGTAACTGGTTCAAGTTGCGTATTCAATCATCATATGAACTTATGCCTGTGCAGTTAGCACGAAGAGTTAGCAC
The DNA here is from genome assembly GCA_951394425.1 of Tipula unca. NCBI lineage: Eukaryota > Metazoa > Arthropoda > Insecta > Diptera > Tipulidae > Tipula > Tipula unca. Next base: position 201,739,556 of record OX596380.1, read on the forward strand.
GAAAAACACACTATTCTAGTGGTTTGTGTCATGTTTATTATACATCCTATACTAATGTTAGCACGGAAAGTAGTTGGTGCAAATAAGAAAGTTTTTAAGCTAACACGAAATCCAACCCATCTATAATTAGGTTTCAAAATATTTATTCTTTAATATTTTATACATAACTAAATTATTATAATATTCAGTTTAATTTTGTTCTTCACAATGAACATCAAATCTAAAATTTACTATGGTACATAATGTGAAAATACTAAAAGCTCAATTTGGCCTTAATTTTTGATTGGTCAAGTCTAGTTTTGATTCCAGGTTGAAGAACAACTCTTTAGGGATTACCATGCCATTAATCAGAATTTTGCTATGGCGTATTTTCGAATACGGAATTATTCAAATTTTCATCAAATTGAAAAATTTATACTATGGGACATGATGTGAAAGTATTCAAAGTTCAATTTGGCCTTAAACTAGAGTTGGTCAAGTCTAGTTTTGATTTCAGGGTAAGAACAACCCTTTGGCGTTTCCCATGCCTGTGATGAAATTACCTGAAAATTTTTAATTACAATACTTTTACTCAGCAAAATCGAAAATTTTATTTAAATTAATCTTAATTGTTCAAACTCTACAGATTAGGCCGCTTTGGTTGGAAATCTAGCGTATACCATAAATTAAAATAAATTTAATATTTCTAGAATCTCTAAATTTAAATTCTAAAATCTCAACAGTAATCACAAACTAAATTTCAAAAATCCTGCACAAATCCATGCAAATATAAATGAAATATTAAGAAATAATTTCTTTTTCTTTTATTTTATAATATCTTAATTGTTATCTAATACACAAATCATTGTTTTAGTACAACAAACAAAATATCCATGATACAATCCACTAGAACTTTTAGTGTCATTTTCGTGCTAACTTCCCACCAGTTATGAATTTGACCACTCGATCTAGGTCTCGTGCAACATAAAATCTATTTTTATCATATTTCTTTGCACTGTCAAATTTATGATAACGTTTTTTATAGATCGAGTGGTTTCTGTTGTTGGCCTCTATGGTCTAATGATCCGTATACAAAACCTTCATGCCTTATGTGAAATTGAAAGACAACCTCCTTCGTGGGTTAATGTGTTATGTGGAATAATCGAATATAATTTTTTAAACAAGGATTTGTGTAATTTTACTTTAAGAAATATGCAGGGTTTTCTAACATGTTTCACATGAATAATGTTTCTCTATAAATTTTTATTGGTCACGTATGGTTGTTGTGCGTACTCTACATGAACCAGCGTATGGTTGGTCACGTATGGTTGTTGTGCGTACTCTACATGAACCGGCCATATAGAAATATAATATCGGACTGCCGTTTTTCGAAAATAGCTCCTAAGGAAGTAGTCAAAATAAACTATAAACCTAGCCAAAATGTGTCATAGAACGGATCATATGGTTTTAAATGTGAAACCGAGGATATTGTACAAAACTTACATTGTATACTACGTCTTTTAATAAAATTAAGTCCTTCAAATTGTCTATCTCGTCAACATAATAATTTTGTTCAAATCAATATCAGACAAAATTCAGAAGACAATCAGCACGAGCCTTGTGGTCAAGTAGGACATATTTTGCAGGTCCTTATCTTGAAAAAGAGCCTCTCTGTGAAGTGGGCTATCACGATTCGTGCGTTGCTTTAAAACTGGCTCTTTCAAATTAATGTCTTCTAATACCGATACGCCGCTCTATTAATACGTCAAAAAAAATTAAAGATATACGGATTTTATCAACTGCACAGAATTTACAGAATTTACGACTTTAGTCAGATATTGATGAATGAAATTTTAATCAATACATCTTATATTCTGTTTTAGTCGAAGACTTTAGACATTCGTTTTCGAGAGAGAATTATGTTTTCGATCACTTTACCTGGTGCAATTATTGTTAAGCATAAATTCCTCTGTTCATAAATTCTTTACATCACAATACTTCAACTTTGTGTTTTCATACTATATTTTGGTATATGGTTCGCGTTTTGGATTCTTGGGTTACACCTACGCTTTAGTGTAACCTTTGCCTTTCCTCACTCTCTAAAAACTGTTCGAAAAAGTAAATAGAAGTTTGTCTTAAATAATAAAAAATAAGCGTATAGTTTCATTAAAAATTGTTAATAATCTATTCCAAGACTTTAATATATTTAATTAATATATTTTTTCGAGTTCGCAATCAATTTTGTGGAATACCAAAACTTTCAACTTTATCTAGCTATATATAGAATTATATTAAATCCATTCATTAATATTTTAACATTCCAACAACTTTGTTAAGCTTTGGTGTGTTTATTCCAAACAACAAAATTTCTCAGAAATTCTTTAATTTTTGAAAATCAAATAAAGTTCTGGTGTGTGCACCACATGACTTTATCACATTATACATAGACGTGTATACAGAGTGATTAATTCTCATTGCTGAGAAAATATATTAGAATCTACAGGATATAATTACCGTATGTAAAATTTAATTTACAATAATTTATATTTATAAAAAATACATCTAAATATAATTTAGACCATAATGGAATTCCAAGTTAAACATTTTTTTGTATGCAGATTTATGTAGATATATGAGATATTCTCGAGTTTTCTGGGTAAATTTGTACCAAAAGTTTATCAGACCTGCATTTTAACACAAGGATGTCATATATCAAAAATATTGGTGTATTTAGAGTTTCCATTGACCGAAAACTTATCACGGACACGCATATTAAAATTTTTCAAACTTTATTATTTCACTTCATCCTTACGGACGTACACAGTTTTGGTATAGAACGTCCCAAATTGTATATACACCCAGTTACATATATTTCGAATTTGTCACAGTTGCTTTAAAATTAAAAAGTACTAAATTTATGTAATAATATAATTAATTTAATTAAAATTTAAAACTTTAGTTAAATTTTTTATCAAAAATTCGATTTGCAAATTCTGAAACCGATGGAATGTAAAATGAATGCTCGAATTTTTTTTTTAAACTAAAACTATTGCATTTAGAATATAAGATGTTTTGAAATTAAGTTTCTATAGATTTGCGAAAATCATATTTTGTTACGTTAAATGTTTCTTAATACGAGTTTTAAGCCTTAAAGTTACATCATTTGATGTACATAAAATGAAAAACAACTTATGAAGAACTTTGTTGTCCGTCTGTCTATTATGTCACTTATTTGCGCTTATCACAATTCAACAATAATATCACATGTACATGTATACAATTCCCTTAATCGTGGTCGTGTCATCTATCAATTGAACAAACATTAAATTTTGAAATTCTCTTAATCACCTGTCACTTGTACCGACAGTTAAATTTTGAAATTGTTTTAGGCGATTGAAGTGACAAATATCGTATTCCCTTAATCATTTGAAAATTTGTTTTTCACCTGAAATAACATTTTTCGTCACGCAACCAAAATATTATAAGTTAAAATAATTTTATAAATATTTTAAATTTATTTGAGTTTCAGTAAAATTACAAATTTGTGCTTGAGTTGATGAAAAAAACGTACAATTTGCTTTGTGTGGGACAGTCTTTCTTTCGTAAGAAATTTTCTCCATCCTCCACGGGTACAAAAATGTCCTCCATCAGGAAAATAAATCATGGACGGACTGTATCAATCAATCAGTTTTGAGATAATTTGGAGAGTTGGAATTATTTAATGGAATATCAATTATGGATTTAGTTTTTAGACGCTTTCAGAGTATTTAAAAAAAAATTGAAAATGACAATGATTTACACAATTTTAAATTAGAATTAGATGGATTTTGTATCTTTTAAGATTATATCTTGGCTTCTTTAATGGTGGCTTCTTTAACTATATTGAAGGCGATCTATCTTTCGATCCTTCCTCGCAGTGCATTTGGCAAAATGTAGCACTTTATTAGTGTTCAGACGTCAGAGGTCGTTGGTCTTATGAGATTTACATTTCTGTTCATTCCTATATTGGCTTAAGTTTAACGTTGATTGTGCTACGTATGCAAAATTTCTTATAAATCTGTCCAAAAAAGCAACAAAATCAATTTCTGCATATATGCATTGGTGTACAAAGCAAACTGTCTCGATATAATGAATTTTATCGTTGTGACAACAAAATTTAGTACAACATGATTTTTTGAATTTTCTAGGGAAAATCGTTAGAAGCTAAGATGTCTTTCGGTTTAAGCTAACCGAGAAAATATATTTTTCGGATAGCTTAGACCCAATGACATCTTGACATATACGTCATTATGGCGTTAGCTACCTAGGGGTTTCCCAAGAAAATTTGGAATTTATTTATACAACATACATGAGTTATAAAAAAGCCACATAATCGGGATTTAGAACAATCTTCACCCGTCTAATATATGCATAATTGTGAATTTTGTTTTTAAAAAATCCTAAATTATTTTTTAGAACCGATTTAGGTTAAAATTCACGTGAATGATTGTAATTCATGTTAGATTTTCTTTAGTTGAAGAAAGTGTCATCATATTTTGCATAAATAAGAAGCTAACAAAGCACTTTTTCACTATTTTATTTACATTTTATCACGTGAATCGATTTCAAGTCTAAACCACACGGCAGTTAAAATCGAATTTGCTTTATTTGAATAATATAATTTAGAAATATCACACGTCGCTTCAATAAATTAGAGACTAGACTAGAAAATTTAAATAACTGAGCCTTTGAAAATTTAATAATTTAAATTAAGTTTGATGAAGTTTCTTGAGTTCGGTTTTCAACATAATTTGATTTTCTAAAATTATAATTAAAACGAAAAGCAACCTCTACGAAGAAGTTAAAATAATGTTACGTGTTAGCCTTGTCAAACAAAGTTCGATGACTGGATTGTGAATAAAATAACTAATTTAAATAGATAACACTAAATTTATTTATTTCCTAATTATTACACCAAATTCTAATTTAATTAATTTACTAATTCAACTTTCACTTTTTCCTTTTTATTACTACTAGCGCTATCACGATTAAAACACAACTAACTAACTCCTAAAATTGCATATCGTATTTATATCACATATTCTAACCTACTAGAATATCCCACAATATTCGAGAGTGTCTAGACTATTCCTAAATCTAATTTACTACAGTTTACATTTACGGCAGTGTCTCTAGTCAAATAAAGATGTTGCCACGATCGTATCATTACCCTAACAACTCACCGCCCCTGTAAAGCGGTAGTCGCTCTAATTCACCATCTTCAGTTTTCCTCGATGTCCTTTGCTAATCCAGTAAACTACTTAGTTTATCTTTTTGAAGACGATGACCGGTCTATTCCATGAAGATTGCGGATTTGCTGATAAATCCCTCTTCTTTTGTGGGTTGTTACGCCATACTAAACCAAAAATATTTTTAAATAACACATATTTATTGATAATTTCAATACATGTATGAGAAGTTTATTTACTCGTTATATTAAATTAGATTCAACGATTTATTATAAATACGTGTGTACATCTGAAACGTTATAAGTGAAGTTATGTACTTGAGACATACTTACTTAAAATACTTACATTCAAGAGGTGAATTTTAAGCAAAAGGTGACTGAAAAAAAAGAGCACTAAAATTTATTCAAAATGGAGCAGACCATTTTGAGAAACTGCAGCTATAAGAAAAATTATGCGAAACAACAATAATAATTTTAAAAAAACTGAATGATTAAATTCAATGCATTTTAGTGCTCAAAAGCTCTTTGATTTTTACAGCAGTCGCATTAATTCAGTGATTTAGATTTTCTAAATATCAAATAAAAAACATTAATTGTACTGTTCTCCTTTGGCTTTTTCAAAAGGTGGCAAGCATATTTGGAACGTTCATCAAATATTTAAATAAATAATTCGATTGACTAAAAGAATTCCAATTTATATCTGATATAAATTCATGTCAAATGAAGTGGCTGCTTCGAATAAAAATTATTTTTAAATATTATTACGTTTATGCCTTGTCAAACAAGGTTCGATCACTGGATTGTGAATAAAATAAACGATGTAAATTCTAGATCACAACAAAGTTTGTTTATTTCCGAATAATTACACTAAACATTAATTTAATTAACTCACTTATTTAACTTAATTATTTAATTTCACAATAATTATTTTATTACACTTTAACAACACTATAATATTACACTTTGATTACTCTTAACTTTCCCTTTTTCCTTTTTCCTACTATTACCACACTCACGGTTAAAATACAACTGATTAACTCCTAAATGTTTATCGCGTATTTATACCAAATATTCTAACCTTCTAGAAATTTCCACAATATTCGAGAGTGTCTAGACTAGTCTAGACACACCTACTTTATAACTGTTTTACATTTACGGTACTGTCGCTACTCAAATAGAGATGTCGCCACGTCGTAACAAGATGTCGTAACAATATTTTTAGTTTTTGAGAAAATAAAAATAGCACTTCTTTAATATTATTTATACAAACTGTCAATAATTCCTTGCTCAAAACCCGAATTTGACTAACACCGGTAGCCTGAAAATTTGACGGGCTCTGTACTCCCAAATTGTCTACGTGTTAAAAATATACAGCAGTTTTTACCAAATTCCTTATTTCTACAATATTATCGTGTGGATGGTAATAACGCAAACATGTATAATACAAATGTAAAATTTAACAATTATATTATAATTTTATTAATTTATTTACATTAGTTATAGTTGTATTGTTTTTTTATAATTACTAATTTACATACTAATTATATGTATAGGATACACACATTTATTATTTTTTAATTTAATTTCCATAATTTTTATTATGTACATTGCATTAATTAGTCTTTATAGTTTTCCGAACTAAACACAAAAAAAAACTTATACACAACAATTAAAAATACATATTAAAGTTTTTAATTAAATTATTGTTAAAACCCGAAATAAAATATTATTTCAAATTACACATATTTTTGGTTATATTATCTTAGTTTGCTCGTTTGTCATTAGTGACCAAATTCAGAAAATTTTTACAAAAACTAAAACAAATTTAAAAAAATAAGAGAAACTGAAACTAAGGTGATGTGATTGAAAGAAAATTTACTGTATGTATCGATCAGTACTAGATAATTTTTTGTGAGTTTTACTATGTTACTAGGTGCGTTTGGCAAGGTCGTCTAAAATTTTGTAGTTTTAATAATTTAAATTACAGTAAACAACTTGACTTTTTTAGTAAAATTAATTTCTATTTCTTTATATTTCCAGGCATTAAGTGCACATCAAAGAACGAGTTGGCCGACTCGCTGAGCAGCAACATGAGTAATATTGAAAGTTTACTACCGCTCCTGCTAATCGTAACATGTTCCCTAATTGGATTTTCTGCGTTAATCTTTGGCCTATTCTGCTATCGGCGCGAACTAAAATTCTGGATGTACTCGAACGTGTGCTATCGGTCAAACGACATGCTAAATGATAAAATGCATGACGCGTACATAATCCATAGCCTCCAGGATGATCATTTTATCAGCCAAATACTGGGGCTGGTGCTCGAAAATGATATTGGCTTAAATTTATGTCTGCACTATCGTGATTTAAATTTAAACGCGTACATCACCGATTCAATATTGGACGCGGTCGACAATTCGAAACGTATCATAATTGTGTTGTCGAAAAATTTCTTGTACAACGAATGGTCACGGTTCGAGTATAAAAGCGCCATTTACGATATACTGAAGAAACAAAAGAAAATCATTTTTATTCTATACGGTGATCTGCCGCAAAAGGATATCGATCATAATATGAAGGAGTATTTAAAAATTAATACGTGCATCGAATGGGATGATACGAAATTTTGGAAAAAATTGCGCATCACATTGCCAAAAAGTAAATCGTCGGCGGCGGTGGCGGCTGCACATCAAGCCGCCGCTCTTAAAATGGCGAAAAGTAAAAATTTTAAAAATCAAACCCAATTCATTAATAACGCCGGCGGCAACATAATTATCACAAAAAATAATAATATTTCGATATCGATCTCGTCGACGCCATCGGTATCATCGTCCGCGCTAGGTTGTGACCTAAACGATATAAATAATTGTGGTGGTGGTGGCGGAGGTGGTATAGTCGTCGATAGTCATCATGGTAATAATATTATATTAAGTGGTGGTGGTGATGAACATAGTGGCCATTGCCCATACAGTGATTACAATAATTACTCAACAATTAATTGTAATAGTAGTAGTATTAATAATAATAGTAATAACAAAAGTATTTTTAAAATAAACTGTGATATAAAAAATAATATAATTAGTAATTCAACAACGAAATTAGATAAAATTTATAATATAAATAATAATAATAATAGTAATAACCTAATTAATAGTAATAATTGTACTTTAAGTAATGAGTATGCATCGATACAGCCACGTTCATGCATATATGTTAATAATAATAATAGTTGTAGTACGCTGGACAAAAAACGAAGTTGTGTTGGTGGAAATAGTGGTGGTGGCGGTGTTGGAGGTATTTGCGGTGGTGGTGGCATAGCTGGGGATTATAACAATAGCATTGATAGTGTTGATATTAATATTGTAAATAATAAGGAACGTGATAGATATTTTAATTTTAATTGTAAAAATTTTAATTATAATTTAAATTCATCGCCATGCAATAATCAATATAAAAACGATTTATGTAATATGAAACAAATATGCAATGATACGATGCAACAATGTAATAATGATACCGCTTAACATTGGATGATTAGTTGGTAAGTTTAACGATAATATTTCACTGTAATAAATTATATAAACATTTATTAGTATGAGGTTGAGATTTCCGCAAAATTCGGGAATATCCAATTTGAAATTCGGTATTGCAATTCTCCATAAATTAGAAAGATTAGAAATTTTTGAACAAAAATCTAACTTGGAATCATGATGTTAGGGCATAAAATAAAATATGGTTCGAAGAGCCAAAACGGGCTAGATTTTGGATAAGAAATTCCATAACATTCTAGTTCATACAAATTTTGTAATTTTCAGTAAATTTATCATATTTGGATATCAAATATCCAGTAGTTTTTTTTTTAACACCTTTGTTGGTTCGTTTGAGCCGCCTTATTTTGTTTGTACTATCCAGCAGTTGCACGGCCTCCACGTTGGTGAGCATGAGAAGCTTCTTTTCATGTTTGATGGCACATTCGCAGATGACGTCATCTATCAATTGTATTTGTAAATCATTGTGTATTTCCCTGCTAGTCACAAATCGATAAGCATTGGTGACCATTCAAAGAAATTTATTTTGGCTACGTTGGATAATGTCTCTATTGGATTTATGAGTACATATTGGTTTGAAGATAGTCTGGTAAATTATAGTATTTTGCAGTACAGGTTGGTTTTGAAATGATGCCCAATTAACCAGTACCTTTAACGTTGTTTTAATCGTATCTGTTTAGCTTTTTGTCTCACGTGATGTTTCCAGTTTAGCCTTGAGTTAAGATGCAGACCAAGGTATTTCGCCGATTCATCCTGCGGCACTTGCACCCCGTTTAGGGGATGTCACATGGGTTGATTTAAGCTCATTAAGCGCGATTTTCCAATTAATCGTCCATTTAGTAACGTTGTTCATTGCTCGTTGAAGATTTTTCACTGCCCTTTGTTGAGATTCGTCTATTGCCATAATAACAGTGTCGTCAGCAAACGTACCGATGAATGTTCTGTGCGTTGTAGGTAGGTCTGCAATGCAGAGAAGGTAGAGGGGGGGGTCCTAATACGCTTCCCTGCGGAACTCCCGCTAGCGTCGGATAAAAGTCAGAACATGTTTCTTCATTGCGATCAGAGAGGTATGATTCAAGCAGTTGGCAATAATTGTATGGTAGCTCATCAAAGGCCTGGGATACGTCCAGTAATACAGCGGGGCAGTATTATTTTTGTTCTAACGCTTGCTCTATCACCGTAGTGATTCGATGGACTTGATCTACTGTGGAGTGGTTACTTCTGAATCCAAATTGAAAATCAGGAACGTTTACCATTGGCTTGAGACGTTTCAGAAGTAGTTTTTCAAATAGCTTTGATAAGGTCGGAAGCAATGAGATTGGTCTGTACGATGTTACTTCTTCATCTGGTTTCCCTGGTTCCTTCAGCATAATTATTTCGGCCGTTTTGAAGCATTTGGGTACATACTTCAACCTCATACAGGCATTAAATAAGTATGTGGTCATGATGATTGTTTTACGTGGTAGATTGGCGTGACCATTTTAAAATCCTGGCTTGGTTGATAAACAGGTGTTACGTCGATGTTGGATTGAATGTCATGGGGTTGAAATAATGTTGCTAGGTGTTGCGCAAAGAGTTCCGCTTTTTCCTTGTCTTGCCGAACCCAACTACCTTGAGCATTTCTTATGGGTGGTATCCGAGCTACAGGTTATTTACATTTTCTGGTGGCTTTTCATGACGAGTAGTCCGTATCCATTTCTGGAGCTAGCCGGCTTAAGTAGTTGTCGAAGTAATCTTGTTTAAAGTTTTTCATTAGCCTATTGGCTTTGTTGCTTATTCGATTGAAAGCTGTTTTGTCAATGGGATTTCTGGTGAGATGTCATATTCTCTTTGCATTTCTTCTTTCGTTCCAATTCCTCATTACTTTTGATACTCACTTTTAATTCAACTAGCTCTTCTAAGTTTTCTCTAAAGAGATTCCAATCCGTAAGTTTATTAGTAAAGTTTCGCTTTTTTTGTTTTTTGATTACTATAGCGCTTACTGATAACAGTACAGGAATGTGATCAGATGTTAAGTCGTTAATCCATTCGGCTCTAGTGTAACTGGATGAAATGCCCTTTATGATAAAGAAATCAAGTAGATCTGGTATTTTTTCTGCATCCGTTGGCCCCCCTAAAAACAGATATTCACATTTGTTTTCATGGATGGCATTGAACAGAGCATTTCCTTTTCCAGGAGAAATTAGCCTGGAACCCCAAGCTGTTATTTTTATATTGTAGTCCTCTCCAATGATAAATCTTGAACCGAGTTTATTGAAGACGTTATTAAATTTTAACTTCGTTGGTGTATGCCGTGGAGGACTGAATACTGCAGCAATATTTAGATCTGCGCCATTATATTGGATTGAGGTAACCGTTGCTTGCTAGGATGGTTTGTCCCAAAGGAATTGGATCCTTTTATTCTAATAAAACTTTTGTTGAAGATGTACGTTTCTGAAATCAGCGCAATATCTATATATTGTTTGTATGGAGAAATATTTCCAGTTCCTGGGCTCGCTGGTTGAGCCCATTGGCGTTCCAAGTTACAATGCGTAGGAACGAGCTAATCATTTTTGCGTATGCGGACTTTTTTGCTTGGCGGATAGAAATTGTCTGTTGAATTTGTCTGAGCATTTTAATGATTTCAACGTTATTAGACTCGTTATTAACTAATGTGTGTTTGTGGTTTTGGTTTAATTCATCTTATTTGATGAATTCCGCATAAGATAAGCCAACTTTGGATGGTGTAATGGTTGTTTGAGGTTTAGCTGCTTTGGTTTGTAATCGATGTAATACGCTTGTTCTATTACTCTGTTGACTTTAAGTTTTGTTCAGATATACAGGGCATCCTTTATAATTTGCATAGTATGTCCTTCTTGATGACAATGAGGACATGAAGGTGCGCTATCTGGTTGTTTTTTGCATTTTGTTGTGTGGTGGTCTTCAGCACATTTCACCCATTTGATTTGACGATACCAAAAACTCTTGGTAGTTGATGACAATTCGTGCATTGTGGAATGCCCCTTTTCTTGTTAGGTAGCTCAATTTTAACTCCACAGTATGCAAGTTTCTTGATGTTGAATACTTCTTTATTGTAATCGGAATTTGTCCTGCCACTGCGTTTTTTTTTCAGTGGAGACTGCGTCTTTTGCAAATATGAATTTGTTATTCTTCATTGTAGATCTGAGCGTCATAGAGCTCCTTTGGAATGAAAATTCTTGCTCATTACTCATTTGAGCGTTGATACCCTTTAACTTATTTTGGCGATCATTAGAATGTTTTAGCAATGTTTAGACCTTATTTACTATAAATGACGTCATTAAGTATAAAATTAGTAAAAACTTCACGTCCATCCTCAGGGACTCCTCTAAAACTCGCAGTAAACAGATGTTTTCCGATTTATATTTCAAAAAATGTTGTTTTACTTTATTTGTAAATCTTCGGAACCTGTAATGCTTCAACCGGTATACTTGAAACGTTTGACCAATCATTTCGGATTTATCAAAAAATTCCATTTTCCATAAATTATTAGTTCTTCTGAAGATACTTGTTTAGATTGCTTTTTGGTGAGCTTCCTCTGAATTACCAAGTTCAAAGGGTGGTAGATGTTGTTAGAACTTTTCCAGAAACAACTTAAAAGATTAACTATAGGCACCTCTTAAAAGATATACTATATAGTGTGTGAGTGTAGCTAACATCCTTTTAAAGACCAGACTTCATAGGATCCTTCTTCAAGGCATCTTCCTAATGAAGCTGTTTAATGCTGAAGCTTGACAGAATCAATACATAACTGGTTGATTATCCTATAAAGGAGAGCTATATAAAGGGTTTTCCAATAAGAGGTTTCATTTTGATATTAAAAAAAACGAATATTTTTTAAGAGAAATCAATGAATGTTTATTTTATTGTAAAGAGGAAGGTATGCCATTAACATTTGAAAACGATATCAGCCAAATGCCCGCCACAGCTACGCTTGCAGCACCATATCCTTTTCATGAAATTTTCCATGACCTATTCGCACATTAGGAGCTGCATGTCATCGAAAACTTCACGAATTCCATCTTTGCTCAAAATAAACATCGCCCACATCAATATCTTCCAATTCCGGTCATAAAAAACATTAATCATAGCTCGGTAGCGCAATCCATTCATCGTAACAGTTGCACCAGCCTTATTTTCGAAAAAGTAAGGTCCAATCACACCGCCAGCCAAAAAACCACACCTAACAGTGACGCGTGAGGATGGAGAGGCTTTTCAACAATCATTTTTGGAATTTCTGGGCCCCAAATGCGACAATTCTGCTTATAAACGTAGCCTCCGAGGTGAAAATGGGCCTCATCACTAAAGAGGGTTTTTCGATGAAAATCCGGATCATTTTGATGCATTTGAAGGACCCAATCGACTTGAGTGATCAACCGTCTTGAGTTCTTGTGTAAACTGAACTTTAAAAGCCATAACCTATAAGTCTTTATGCAAAATGCGGTGTAATGTCGTTTGTGGAATGCCTAATTCCCAGATCGACGAGGAATCGATACACCAGGGTTTTCTTCAACACTACGGGCTACAGCAGCATTATTCTCAGTTGTTCTTGAGCGACGCACACGGTTTCGATTCTTCACATCACTAACTTGTCCCAACACGTCAAATTTTTACACCAATTTCACTATTGCCGGCCAAGAAGGTACTTCACGACGACCAAAAAGTGCTTTTATTTTGCGAAATGTGACTGCAAAATTTTCACCATTTTTTAACAATTTCAATGCCTTGTTGATGCGTGTATCGTACCATTTTTAGTAATCGCGTAGTTTTTACTTGTCAAATGTCAAAAGATGACAACTTCAAAATTGACAGCTGCCCAAATATCAGGCTATATTCAAAATGAAACCGCTTATTGGAAAACCCTATAGTCAGTTTTCTTGAAGTTTGATTCATAAAAACTGACTGACTCTAGCCGATAGATCTAGTTGATTGTGCCTGATGCTAACACTCTTACTTGTTAACCTTCATTGTGCGTATTTAGACAAAGAAGTTTCTGAAAGTGATTTGGGTTGGAAACCATAATTACATCTGTCAATTTCCTCAGTTACTTCAATTCTTCGTTGAGCAGCTATTTTCAACCTACTGGTCGCAATCCAAAAGAGGACCAACTACCTAATGGACTTTTTGCAAGTTTACAACCTTATTGAATTTTCGAATCCAAACATCTTTATAAATTTTTTAGAATTATTGAATTTTGAAAACTATAAATGTTTTAAAAGTTTATAAGCAGATTATAAAAAAAAACTTTAAATTTGAATTATAGTCAAATTTTCTAAAGATCGTGGTCGAACACCCACAATTTTCAAATAGTTAATTTATCGATTTTTAATTTTTGTAATGAAATTTTAGAAAGTATAAATATTGAAAAATAATTTGAACTTTGAAAATTTAATGTAAAATTCAATGGAAATTCAGAAAGTTGAGTTTATCGAAATTTAATTTCGAAATCAAATTTTGTAGTTCTGAAATTAGGCTATTTGTAAGTACCAACAAATTTTAAAACGAGATTTTTTTTATATAAGATTTTGAAATTTTGAAATAATATAATTTTAATTTTTTGGAACCGAATTTATAATTCGGAATTCGTAATTTTAATTTTGTTACACAGAATTTTTAAAATTTTGCAATATTTACAGATCACAGGAGTTAATCAATTTAATAAATTTAAGAATTTTGTTTAAATTTAAAATTTTATTTTGAATTTTCTCATTTGTAATTTCCTAATCGTTATTGTTAAACGAGTTATTAAATTTCGATGTGATATGTGTAATTTTGCCACTCGTACACAGTAGGTAATAGTCAAATTTCGGATGCCAAAATTAAATTAAAATATTCAAATTTAGAATGACACTACCCAGCTATTTCTACATTACATAATGGGAATATAAATGTTTACATATGCCTTCTGGCCCGAATACGTGTTTAATGTTCTTTAGTGTTTTTTGAGAAACTCATTGCTCATTAACAATTTCTCTTCCAAATGTTGTTTACCTCCATTTCATAAAATTAATTTTAATTTCTTGGGTTTCTGTTGTTTACATAAAATGTCCTTCTTTTCGTATAAAATGAAATCCTTCATCCAACCGTGCTATACAAACGAGCTGCAGAATACTATTACTTGCAAATGCTTTTATTTGTCTAAACTCGAAATCAGAGCAAACAAGAGACGAAGAAGAAGAAGAAAAAACTCCTAACACAAAATTATATCCTTGAATAATTTAACTTTCCTGTTCCTTATATAAACAATACGTAAAATGTTTGTTTATAAATCATTGGCATATATTGTGTTATATATGTACATATGTATATGTTTATATTAAAATCAATTTAGAAATAGAAAAAAATTTGCTCAATGTGCTTATCCGGAAATTGAAATGAATCAAGGATGGTGTATTGATAATACAGCAAATAGTAATGTTATTTTATTTTCTATACAACTAAACTCTCTTACATTGAATAGAATTTGGATTTTAAAAAAAACAGCAACAACAAATGGAACACATATATATAGTTACTCAATGAATGTAGAGATGATATACGCTTTTCAATTTCAGGATTTTTCTTCGTCTCTGTTGTTTGCATTTTAAGGGGTTTGCTAAACACGATACATATTCCCGATACATCTATACTAAAAATACAAATAAAAGTCATTTTCTATGTAGATACAGATTGGAAATAGAAAAATAAATATTCAAACAATTACGAATTTTCATTTTTTTTATTTTTTTAAAGTTTTTCCGTTTTTTTACTACAAAAAAAAAAATTCACCGATATGAACTCTGGGTAACAATGGCTTTTGAACATGATAAATGGAAATGTTTTTCCAGCAAACAAGAGCACTTTCAATACATACATATATAAAACACAAATAATAAATACGCAGAGCAAACTGATATTGAGTAATCGATTTGGGCGCGCGATAACGTTCGGTATATAGGAACGAGATGTGGGAGAAATTTCGTTGCTACAAAATCATTTGATGACGTTGAATACGGAATTTTTTTTTGTACTTTGTATGCTTATGCTTTTTTTGTATTTTCATTACAGTTTAACTTTTTTTTTCGATTCGATCAATTTTGTTGTTGAAATGCTAATGTTGAGCTTTATCATCAGTAAACAATAGATTTAACCCTTGAACGATTTTACAAATCATTTTGTGATACGGTTAATCGGTATTGAACACACACACACATACAAAACACCGCACATATGATATCTTAATCGATTCTATATAATCTAGATGTAGATACTCCATGTGTGCTGTGGCATGTTTAATAATCATTTCTTATATATACTCGTATGTACGTACGTACATAATGATAATGCTATTTCATTAATATACATACTCGTATTACAGAAGGCATTGTTGTTATAATATGATGTGATTTTGCTCTAGTCTACCGGTCTACTATTTTTTCAATGAGTTCACCCTCATGATTTTGATATTTTTATTGGTTGGTTGGTTGGATGGTACAATTTTTATTTTATTTTACTTTAATTAATTATTTCAATATTTATTTGGCTGCAAAATGGTACATGTGCTCCATTCAGCTGGAAAAAATTTGTGTATTTTATGTATTTTTTGGAATTAATAACAAATGATTTTTTTTTTTTTGGATTTTATGTATTTATTGTACATTTACATAATATTATGTTCTCAACGACAGTGCAATTGCCAGACTACAGCGAGTATATACGGTAGGGTAGCTGGAGCCTAATCCCAAATCAGTTTTAAAGCCCAAATATTATTTATTTTTTAAGTAGGTTAAAGACACTCTCACTCTTTAAAGTGGAGCTTCGAATGAGTGAAGCTAATAAAGGGATACATTCAATCAGTCGACTGATGCATTCAGTTGTACGGGTGTAAAACCCGGAAGTCACTTGTCTGCAGATACTGGCATACTAAATCGTATTGCTATCCTAAACACCATAGGTGTGTGAAATGTACAAATCTCACACATTAATGTGAAAAGAAGAAATGGAGTACAGAGGTGAAATGTGTGCTCTGTAATGGTAGTCACCCAGCCAACTATAAAGGTTGCAGTATCTATAAAGAAGTTCAAACCCGCAGGTTTCCCCCTCACAGGAAAATGTTTTTGCAGAAGCCAATTATCTAGTGGGGCAACATATGCCCATAACCTGATAGATTCAATTAAACGTCAAACTTCGAAAGTCATAACAGCAGCCTGAGCAGTCTTCCACACAACGGTTGGTAAATATGATGGAAAAGTTAATGGTCAAAATGGATACTATTCTTAACTTTTTAACGACCACTGTCTCCAAATCATTCAATGTCTAGAACTCTTAAACTAGCAATCAGGAAAGCCAACGGCTTGTCACAACATGGACAAGAAGAGTTTTTTGATAGAACAAACGCATAACACCAGCAGAAGTTTCCTAAAAAATCCAAGATACACCATTTATGACACAAACCATCCTGATGGGGCAGCACATGGTGGCACAGCAGTTATAATCAAAAATATAATCAAACACCATGAAGTGGAAAAGTATGAGAAGGAGCACATACATAACTAGGCAGATAGGGCCTATAACAATTTTGGCCATATACTGCCCACAAAAACATGCTATAAAAATTTAACAATTTATTCATTTTTATTATTCTTTGGGTCAACGCTTTATAGCAGAAGGTAATTATAATGCGAAACACCAAAAGTGGGGACCAATATTAGCTACAACGAGAAGCTGACCGTCATTTAAATCAATTCAAAGAAATAATCTGCATCATGTATCCCCAGTGATCCTACGTGCTGGCCTAGTGGTAGGAACAAGATCCCACACGCCAGAGATTTCTGCGTCACCAAAGGAATCGCAAATAATTACATTAAAGCGACGCCATATTTGGACCTGTCATGACTTTGACTTGCCTGTCATCACTTTGGTTACACAAATAATGAATACACAGAAATAACCGATGTTAAGCAACAATAAAACTGAAACAAACTAAACGCAAACATTAAATTAAAGACGGAGAGTGATATAGATCTAGCCGAGGAACATATTAATGAATGTATTCCAGTCGGCAGCTTGAAAGTTCACTCCAGTACAAAATGAGAAAGAAATGAATGTGGAATGTTCAATTCTTGTCCAGAAAATGATTAAGGAGAAAAGAAAATTAAGACAGCAATGGCAATGATATCGACTAACGAAAGATAAACGCAAGCTAAACAAAGCGGTTAAACAGTTAAAAGAACTACTGCTCAATGAAAAAACCAACCATTTCAAGAAAATTTATCATGGCTCTCACCAACAGAAAACACAGACTATTCACTGACGATTCGTAAAAGTGACGGTCATTTCGGTATTCGATTTCTAACGTACTTATTCAACGAAATACTTAGAACTGGATATTCTAATACAATGGAAGGTTTCACAAGTAATATTAATACCAAAACCAGCCAAGCCTCCAGAAGAAGTTGCGTTGTACAGACCGATAAGTTTGTTACCAATTATGTCAAAATTATGTGATAAATTACTGCTTAAGCGTCTAAAGCCTATATTGCTGGAAAAAAAGTTGATTCCGGACCATCACTTTGAATTTAAACCAGAGCACTCAACAATAGAACTAACTGGTACACATAATAGTTCAAGTAATTCAAGAAGCGATTGAGGAAATAAGATATTGTGCTGCTGTATTCATGAACATAGCAAAAGCTTTTGATAAGGTGTGGTATGTGGTATGATTACAATACAAAATTAAGCAATGTTTAACACATGATTTCTACAGAATATTAACATCGTATCTAATGGACAGATACTTTATTATAAAACATCAGGATGCTTGGAGCAAGTGTCCGCCCAATTAAATCTGGTATACCACCAATGAAATATCTGTCGTAAATCCCCCAACAAAGCGACAGAAGTTTTACAGGAGAATCTTAACAATATTCAAGTATGGATGAAAAAATGGCGAATTAAAGTTGAATAAACTGGATATACCTCAAGCTGATGAAGTAAAATATTTAGATATTCACTTCGAAAAACGTCTAACTTGGGGTAAACATATATGGGCAAAAAGAAATCAATTGGGAAAAAAACTGGACATACTTCAACAATTCCAGTCTAAAATTCAAAGGATCATAGTAGATTCGGGTCAAACGAACGATATAATTCACAGAGACTTACAAGTCTGAACAATACGAGAAAAAATTCGTTAGTACAGTGCCAGGTATCATTCAAGATTGACAATTCATCCAAATGAACTGGTTAATAAACTTCTCACTACCACAACGAAGGAAAGTTTAAAAAATAACACAATTTTTAAATTCTTAAATTATCAGCTTACCAAATTTTGCCAGTTTGTTAAATTTAAGTTGAGACTTCGATAAATTTTTTGATGTTAGGTTTACGTTCACTGGATTTTAATCAAAAATTTCTGAAATTTCTGAGAATACAGAATATGCAGAATTATATGAATTTCAACCTTCTTAATATTTAAGAACTACTGATTTACTAAAGAATTTAGGAATTCGGATAATATTATAGCTGTTTAACAATTTTAGAAAATTATAGGAATTGTTTTGTTGGCTTTCAAAGATTTTTTATTTATGAGTTTTTAAATTCAGAAGGATTAGAAATTGAAAATATTAGCATACGATTTAAAATGGTAAGAAATGGATTTGTAAATTTTAAAGAATTTTACAGCATTAGAAATAAGCTCGGTCACGTTCTGCGTGCTGAATCGGAACGAATTGCACCGCGATCTCTGAAAGGAGAGCCACCATATGGTAGGTGCAGAAGTCGTTGTCGGCGACGATGTAGAGAACGTTTGGCCTTTTAAGATTGTGTTAGACAGTATGAAAAGCATGCTCGGGATCGAAACCGTTGGATCCAAATAGGTGATTCAGTAAGGGGCCAGTAATGGCCTTGAAAAAATGATTATTATTATATTATTAGAAAATTGAAGAAATTTACCGGTATACCAATAGTGCCTTAAAAAAATTGTAAAAATTACAAAAAATTAAGAAATTTTTATTTTGAAAAATCCGGGCCCTTCGATATTTTTGAAATTTGACCACACCGAAAAATGTTTGTCATATGTGACTTAATTGGGATAATATATAAGCAATTGGAGGCTGCTCATGTTTTGTATACTTTAAATTGTGGTACTTATGAGACCGTATTGCGATCCACGGCACTATGCACACTGGTGAATAGAGGGAAGCTAACTTAAACAAGAGTTCTGACTTTTTAATTTTGTTTGATATGTTTAACTTGGTTTAGTGATTTCAAACGTATTTGATCAGCCGCATTTTGCCTCATTCTATTTATATATAACAGGAACCGCTGTACTTTTTGTAGTCTAGATAAATACAACCTATACGACAAGTTTGGGATATGATGAAATCTGGCGTTTCATTAAAATGCAGACTCTTCATTAATATGGGATATTGAAATGTTAAATGGAATGATCCAATTCAAAAATTCAACAAGTATCTGATGGTCCACTGTAAGCTTCTGGTAATAAGGTATTACTATAATAGTGCTCTTGAGCGGTTTGAAGTCCAAAGTGCCCAAACAAAAATCATAGCCAAACTTCTATGTGTTTCTCTATTTTGCTGAACTCACTGAATTCTATTTCTCCGATGAAATTATCCAGCTGTTCTACACTTCCATATTTTTTCGTGCTTCTTGGGCAATATGCTAGACTGCATCGTTAATTCGTGTGGCAATCGTTTACATATATTACCCTTCCCAAGCAGATTGTAGCTACGGAGATTTCCCTTTAATCTTCTTCGGGTTATATAAGACCACACCCGATCTATTTGACTTCATAAAACGTTCCCTCATTTTGGCACTGGCAATCTTGATGTAGCCATATTAAATTTATTTATTCTTATCCTTAGCTTATCTGTATAAAAGCCAATCTTTTACAGCCAATCTAATTTCGTCTTTTTTTGTAACAATTACGCCCAAATATATCGCAGTTCTTAAAAGGTTAAGCTTCAGGTAAATATTTTAATACTTCCTCGATGTTATTTAAGAATTCCTTGAACATACGATTCAATATAACGGTGTCGTCTAAGTAGCCCAGGCAAGGCTTTATACAACATTTAGCATGATGTCGTCAACCTGATCTGCTCATCGTTGATTCAACGAAAGAATAGCAAGAATCTTACATTGCCGCGATAAACGTTTTGAACCATATTCAATTTGTTCACAGGATAGTACATCATTTCTTATATACCCACTCGCCCACCAGTAGCTATGTTGGCTATTGAGCATATTAGTGACTTCTTGTCTGGATAGATTTATAGATAAAAATAGAATCAATATTGCAACCGTTATGATATGAAACTCATATCAAGAAATGCTACTTATGTACATACTTATTGTGAAACAAATGATGGATCTTAGTGTGGTTAAATGCTCATGTGTATATACATATTTGTACGTCATTCCCTAACCACAATGTCCCTAATCAATTATTTTTAATTGCAATTTCATACGGTTATTAATCGCCATATAGCCCGAATCACCAACAAATAAAAATGTTTATGGCCAACAAAATATAAATCCACCAACGTCTTTTTATTTCCCTATATAATATAATAATGGTACTAAATAACAAGCTTTATATTATGATTCAATCTGCGCCCAAAAACCCATCAATTAATATTTTATTTCCGCAAATCAATTAAAACGAAAAGAAAAACGGAAAATTATACAGATTCGGTTATGCTTCTTCTTCTTGTTTTTCGTTTTTTTTTTTGTTTAATATCAAATAATCTCAAAACTATAGTAAAGTAAACGAAAACATGTAATACAAGCACTTTTATGTATATGTACATACATATATATGTCATAAAAAGCTTTTCAAAAAAATATATATAAAAATGTTTCTAAATAACGTTTCAACTTATATTTATATTATATCACGAAATAAATAAGAAAACACTTGAGAGACAGAAGATAACACGAGTACTGTACAAAAGCTAAAAAAAATAAAAAAACTGTGGAATACTCATGAAACAATCCTTTTATTTTGTTCCCATCTCCCGCAATCTCACGGAAATCGCAAAATACAATTTTTTGTTTTCTTGTTATCTTCCCATTCACGAAGACAAAGAGAGTAAATAGCATAAGAAATGATTTTCTTCTTTTTATTTTTTTGTGTTCTGTGTTTCTTATGTCAACATAAGATATTACATTTCAATTATTTTCGCGATTTTAATTTTAAAGATAAACGATAACAAATTGAATTTTTTTTTAGTTTCCAGTTCTTTTGTGTACATACTCGTACAGTAGATAATTTTATATCGGAATTTTCTACATTTTTAAATTAATTTTCTATCTAAGGTTTTTTTTTTTTTGTGGTACAATCCTTTTCTGAATTAATTTTTTTTTGTTGCGAGGGTGGTTATACTCGTATATATATGTATGTACATATATTTTACAAACCGAAAAAACCACTTGAACAAACGCTTTATGTGCGGAATGGAAGGCAAACAGACACAAAAAAAACTGTTATTGTATATAATGTACAAGGATCCAGCAATACTTTGCTAATCCTTTTCTCTGTTTATAATTATATAATAAAAATAAAAATAACACAAAATCTCAATTTTCATGGAAAATGATATAATAATAATAATAATAACAACAACAACCTACTCTTTAAGGATAAAATAAAAATATACAACACAAACAAACCAGCATAAAATTAAGGAGAGGAAGAAAAAAAAGAAAGGCAACAGTAGTAGAAAACGAACAAAAACGAAATCCTTTTATGTATGATTAATTTTTAAGATGAGTACCTATTAATTTACTTTTCTTTTTATTATTTATTTATTTTTAATACGAAGAATTTTCCGGTATGATTTTCTACTATGTATACATATTATATTATATACAGGCATACCTCGTATAGCGCATATCCTTTAATAAACATATAGCATTCTTTTCTAAATTAAATTAAAAAATTGTGGAACATAATGTTAAAAGTGGAACATAATTTATACGGACGATTGTGGAACCTATATGTTAAGCTTATATTTTTCCTCTCGTTACTGAATGATATGTTACAGAAATGCATGACTTTATTAGTTGAGTGGATTATTCCAAAAGTTGTGGAAGCTATCTCATCTTACATGCATTATATTAAACAACCCGAGTACGAAGGTTTTGTTTATAATACTTCTGCTCAAAATAAAATAAATTGTGGAACATATGTATATTTATTTGACTTTCTACTTTATCATTTTTGTGCTCACTATACCATACATTCCTTTATATGTATACGATAGAACTTGTTTATCACACCTGGCTATCATTGGGTAGTATGAAATGAAATTCATGAAATCTAAACGTATAAGCAGCATTGATTAGTGCAGCTTCTAGTGTTGATGATTCGGTTTAGTTGTATTTAAAAATATTAATAATTGATTTTAAATTTTAATTAAGTTTAAACGTTATTGAAAAAATTACAAATACCTTCAGAATTTGATTGCATGGCTTGGTTTTCATACATTCTTATTTGGGATAAATTGACAGAGCAAAAAAAAATGTTTGGTCTTAATGCCGGTGATAATAGCCGTGTTTCTTGGTGTATGATCTGATCCGGATCAGATCATATCTGCTTTCCTTTCATTTGTATAGCCGCGTTTCATGAAATAAACACAAAAATTGTACTATTTTTTGTTTCTGTATCAAAATATTGAACCAAAATGCTACTAGGATCAATAAAATAACCTAAAAACAAAAAATAATACAATTTTTGTGTTGATTTCATGAAACGCGGCTATACAAATGAAAGAGAAGCAGATATGAGCTGATCCGGATCAGATCAAGAAACACGGCTAATATTAGAAAGAAATATAGTTATGTATATAGAAACAATTGTGGTTACAACTTTATACTAAGTTAGCCGACAATTTCCAGCCGAAAGTTATAAAAATTGGTAATGTAGATTATAATATTGATATGACAGCCGATAAGAAAATTTATATAAACGATGTATAGCCGAAAGTTCTCAGCCGTTGGTGTCTAGCCGACATATCCAGTCGATAACGAATATTTTTAATTCTTGGATAAAAATAATACGATAAATTGAATTTTGATGCAACTGTAAGACAATTTGATAATAATAGGAAAAGCTCCTGGGAAATTTATGTAGATTTTCCAAAATCTTATGTATATAATAGAAATTTATTTTTTCTGTCTGCAGATGGATTGATTTGAAGTTTTCTTCCAATAGCTATGACTAGAAAATTCTTTTAGTCCAAGTTTCATGTGGTGATCTTGAAGGAAATCTAAATTTCCCAGCACCCCCACATGAAACTTGAACTAATGTAATTTTCTAGTCATAGCTATTCTTCAAATCAAGCCGTCTCCAGACATAACACTAGACTTGTCAATTTATAAAAATTTAGCCTCCATCTTTTGATCCTTATGAAGGTTTGTCATTTCTAATGTACCATGGTGAGTTCACAATGCCACGTAAAACTTTGTTTTCAAAGGTTTGAATGGGGTACAACCCCATAGTTGTATACGATATGTCCATATAGATTTAAGTATCTGCCGATATAATATCAGTTTATTATATGTATACTGTTAGCTCGGATTTTCTACCAAAAAGCCAGTACATTTTCCTGTATTTTATGTTTAGCTCTTCTTTTTTCGTTTTCACGTACTCTTTCCAGTTGAGTTTAGTATCAAGTGTCATGTCTAAGTATTTGGCCGTATTTGCATGCGGGATTTGCTGTTCAGATGGATCGGTATGAAGTTAACGTTTTTGTTAGTGAAGCTGACGTGTATAGATTTCGTTTCGTTGAGCTCAATGCGCCATTTCTTTGTCCAGCTACTTATTGCATTAGTGGCATTTTATAATTTACCAGTTGACTCTTCTATGCTATCTCCAATTGCTAGGATTGTAGTATCATCCGCACATGTTGCAATGCTTGTTCCTTTTGTATTTGGTACATCTCTCGTATAAAGTACAAGTACACTTCCTTGTAGAACTCCAGCTGATATTTGTTTTAGATCAGAGTACTGATCTTCAAATTTAACGCGAAAGTATCGATCAGGTAGATACGATTATCTGGTAAAATTGCTTTGGCAGGTCTCGGTGTAGTTTATACTGTAGTCCTCGGTGCCTTACTTTGTCAAAGGCTTGTGCTACGTTCAAGAAGACTCTTGAACATATTGCAATATATTATTATTTAATAGTTCTAATTGGTCATCGAGTTGTGCTGCAGTTTTAATTGGTACTTGTAAGACTGTATTTTCTGCGATCAGCGGTCGGAAAACATCCCAATTTGTTTTATTGTTTCTATCTAGGCAAGTTTTCTTTCTTGATTTCTTGATTATGGTTGCACTCAGTGTCATAATAACTGGTGTATGGTCTGAACATATTCATTCATTTGCGTTACAGAGAAGTCTATTAAGTCTGGTATTTTATTATGATGGTAGGCCAATTTGATGCTGGTTTACCCCCAGAATAAAACTCACAGTTTAATTCTTGCCCTGCTGCAAACAGGTCTTTACTCTTACGTGTGGATAATCTCGATCCTCAGTATGTATTCTTAGCATTGAAGCCTCCTCTAATTGTGAAGCTGGTTCCAAGCGTGAAATGCTACATTCCTTTTCATTATTTAGTCGAACGTTAATGGTTGATACTTGCATGATTTCCTTTTCTATTTTAACTCCTTCGCAGTGTTTGATATTTTCCCTTACAAATACAGCGGTATCCATTAATTGCGAATGAAACTTCTGTAAAGTGGGATTCTGATATTATGGCATATGTCTATCTTTTCCATGTGTAAGAAAACTTCTGGCTCCCGAATATGGAGTAGTATACCCCATTTGCATTCCAGTTGGCAATTTTTAATGTTTTGCTGTTATGCATATTAGTACATCATAGAAGTGAATTCATTCACTACTTCTTGCTTATTTAGCCGTTTATGTACGGTTTCTATGCTTCTTTCAGTTTTCGCTATGCACATGTTTAAAGCTTCTATACTCCTAAGTATTTTTTCAAGAATAGGAGTTTCTTGATTTTTCTTCTAACAATTTGCGAGTATCTCTTTGGACCCGCAGCTGCAGAGGATTGTTGGGTAGCTTTCGGTAAGTTTTTCGGTGGTATTCTGTCGAATGGTATTTCACGGTTTTGCCTAAACTGAGTGTTTCTATTTCTCAGTTTTTGCAGTTCTTTAGCTGCATCCTCTGTTTGCTGGATGATCTCCTTTGCAGTTTACACATTTAGGGTGGTAGTTTTCCCCAGTTGGCAGGCTTGTGCTAGATGTCTTCCGGAGCATTTTACACATCTAGGCTCTTTGTTACAATATATCTGGGTATGGTTAAAGCCTTTGCATTTTCTACATTGGGGTATTAAACCAGTGGTCTTTCTTAATGCTTCAATTCTTCCCCTTTAAATCGTCTTCGTTTTCCTTTTCATAGCTACTAACTGAGGATGTTGGTGATCTTGGTACTTTGGAGCTACGTTCAAAAGGGTTATCATTATTTGACTTTGACAAATCATTGTGGTCGCTGGTTAACGACGACTGGGAGCCCGCGTCCTCACTTAGCCATGTCCGTATCCCTGCACCGTAAGTCCTTGTAAGTTCTTGTTCACCACTTTTGGTCCGCGGGTGGTATTTCATTTCACACCTACCCGCCGATGAATCGGTTCGCGAGCTTTCCCCTATCCGCCACTCGAGGACGCGCCCAATAGGAGACTAGCAACTCCCACGGGAGTTGATACCATTCGTTTGATACATACACTAACCGTTCCAAAAATAGTTATCACTAACTAAACTGAATATATTAATTATCATCAATAAACACAAATATTAAACTTCTATGAATAACAAATTTGAGAAGTAAATTAAATTTGTATGAACAATGAATTTGATAAAAGTAACTGTTTTTACCCATCAAAAAGATACGAATACGAAAATGTATGTATGTATATCCTTCTAAATACAAAATATTAAGATAAAAAACTACTAAACCCTTTGTACCTCACCCATCATCCATGTTAGGAGGAATTCGATTTGAATAGGTATTTTTAATTTTTTAAACCTAAAATCTGTTAATAAGTAAAAAATCTGTAAATATTCATTAAAAATCTGTTTTTCTGTTTTATGATTAAAAATCTTAAAAAATCTGTCAAGAATAGTTCAATTTGGTAATCAATAAAATCGGTTTATATCCGAAATGAAAAGGAAACCATACTGTAATCAGCCTACGACTCAAATGAATTTGCTGAGGAAGAACTAATAATAGAATACAATTACCTTCAGTCATGGGCCTTTAAATGTTTTCATAACCATCGATATCTTTATCTATTTGGATATCTTCCAGCCCTATTGTCAAATAAATATTAAGAAAATCATGTAGTTTGCAAATCGTTAAGTAAAAAATGTTCATGATTTTAAACACCTAACACAGCATTTTTGTTTTCCAAAATGGTTTAAAACGTGATAAATATCGAAATATAATTTAAATGGCGTATGTAGAAACGTGTTAAATGGTAAACGAGCCTAATTTTAAAATACCCCACTGACATCTATTTTACATTTTTTTTTTAAATTTTTTATTCGAACTTTTGATATACCGGTATATATACGTACTTACATATATTATGTCAAATATTAAGCTAATTTGGAATTTCCGCCAGAGTAGAGAAATTATTTGGGTATGCCACACCATAATCAAATAATCGCGCGTATACACATTTCAATGTGTGTGTGGGTATAGTGTAAAAACGAAAAATAAATTTCGAAAAAAATTTCAATTTTCAACTTTGAACTCTCTCGTATATCGCGCGCTCGCACAAAACCCATCCATATATATATATATATATATATATATATATATATATATATATATATATATATATATATATATATATATATATATATATATAAACATATCCATATACATACATACATATAATAATAATTCAGTTGTGAAATTAAATGAAACGAACACAACCAACACCATCTCAACTCAAAATTGGCTGCCCTAATCGTTGAATCATGAAAATTTTGTTGTATTTTATTATTTTTAAAGATTTATGACTCATAATCCGTGTTCATACATTTTATTATGTACGCCGCTCGTATATATGTATACGTATTTGATCGAAAAACTGTATCGGGGTGGAAAAATTAAAAAAAAATAAAAAAATTAAAAAAAAAAGCTGCGTGAAAATAATCGAAATAAAATTAACAATGGTACCAACATATAGAGGAAATAATTGAATTTTGTGTATATGGAAATGGTTTGGAATGAAATTTTATAGATAAAAATACACATACATTCATATAAACATTTTCATGGCGGTTGTTGTTATTGTGTTTAGCAATAAACAATTACTATATACAATTGAACAAATTCCAACTAAATTACAGGATATCCGCAACAGATACTTTATCGTTTTGTATGTCTGAGTATGAATCCATTTTTGTCTAAAGGTATTTTTAAATTGCTGTACTGTGTAAATATTTCTGTGCTTTCGCATCCATAAAGTGAATGTA
Organism: Tipula unca; assembly: GCA_951394425.1. Taxonomy (NCBI): domain Eukaryota; kingdom Metazoa; phylum Arthropoda; class Insecta; order Diptera; family Tipulidae; genus Tipula; species Tipula unca. The sequence continues at coordinate 201,767,827 of OX596380.1, forward strand.
TTTGTATGTACATCCTAAATATGGATTGGTAGTTTTCTTGCTAAGAAGAACCTTTTATTATTCAGAATGACTGCTATACGTAGCACGTTGCTATACTTTCATTCTAAAGTTTACAATCAGACCAATTTTTAATTCGAGAAATATTTGGAGAAAAGCTTATTAAACTGTGAAACTAAACTTAAAATATAAAAGCATTTGGGTGTAACTTTATAGGACAAAATAATATAAAAGCTTTCCTGATGACACTTCTGGTTGAAAAGCACTTAATGTATTAATTAGTGAATAAAGATTAAATTTCCTTGAATACGAAGCTTAAGAACAAAACATTCACAACAGGAGATTTGTACGCATAATAATTTGTTGAGTTGAAGTTTGTCATAAAATAACAAAGATAAAATATAGACAAACTTCACGCATCTTTCAAAAAGTTTGAAGTTTGTTCTAATCTCATACAATTTTAATTGTGTTAATAAGAATAATACATGAAATTCAGATAAACCGATAAATTATTTAAAGCTATTTGCCTTATAGACACATATAGACACATTTTCAATTCTACATGTTTTAGGATATTTTACTACGATTTGAGTGGTTTCAATATATTTTAATTTTCTTGTATTGACTTAGATACGTCAGTCCGGCGACATTTCCAAAATGTTTAGTTTTCTTTTCTACCTTGTCTATCAAATATAGTAAAAATATATACGAGTATCTGATAAATCCGCTGGTATTTTGCAAGTTCCTGTGATACTTTGTTTAAAATATTTTTTCGTGTTGACTGTAAACGCTACTTTGGCTATTTTGATGCAGGATAGTATTTTATATATATACATTTGTCTGGACTGCTGGTTCAACTGAAAGCCTTTTATAGTAATTTTGTAGAACCCATCAAAATTCACTTTCAGCTTTTGCTCGAACAGACGTCGACCGAAAATTTTAAACTGTCACTTTGAATTTTCGATAAAAATAAGATTGAATAAATAAATAAAATTTCGAAAGTTGTATAATTTATGAAAATTTGTAAAGTTTTAAAAAATTGTGAATTATAAATCCATAATTTGCAAAATTTTTAAAATCTCTTAAATTTTTAAAAATTTGTGTTCAAAATTCATATTTTCAATTTTTAAAAATTTAATTTTTTTGAGTATATTTTTGATAAGTAAAATTTGAAATTTTGAAATGTTAGAAATATTTTTGCAAATATTTTTCAAATTTCAAATTTGGCAATAAGAATTTTTAAATTTAGACGCACAATCTTTAAATTTTAAAATATATTAATTTAATCAATATACTGTAAATTTAGCAATAAAAATCATTTAATTACAAGTACCCGTCACAAAGAGTTAATCAAAGTTATATATAACGGGTGATCCAATAAGAGATTCCGGAAGTTTTTTTGAAATAAAACGCATTAAAATCGATTTATTAATCAAAAATTGTATTTGTGACGTAAGTTCGGGTTAAGACCTTTAATGATATTCCGTTAATTACGCGTGTTATGTTCGCTTCTAATGCAGGAATTGATTGTGGTTTATCGTTATGAACAAGTGATTTCAGATACTCCCAATAAAATTAATGTAACGGCGTCAGATCACAAGATCTTGGATGCCAATTTATGGGTCCCTTTCTTGATATATTGTTCTTATTAAAATTTTCTTTCAATAAATCGATGGTTTGGCCTGCTGTGTGGCATATTGCACCATCCTGTTGAAACCACAAGTCGGCTACACCAATATGTTGAATTTTTGGCAATAAAAATTCATTAATTATTGCTCTATAGTTTGCGCCATTGACGTGTACATGCTGTCCTTCTGCATTTTTAAAGAAACGCGGTCCGATGATGCCAACTGCCCATAAACCGCACCAAACAGTGCATTTTTCAGGATGCATTGGAAGCTCTTGAATCTCTTCTGGCTGTTAATCACCCCATATACGACAATTTTGTTTGTTGACTTATCCATTATGAACACCATAAAATGGTCGACGAGCACGAATACAATATTTCACTGAACACTGATTTTTGAAATTAATTTCCACAATTTGTAAACGTTGTTCTCGCGTAAACCTTTTCATGGTGAAATGTCAATGAATACTGAACACAAATGTCATATGAACATGACAGTTGTCACACATGAATCCCAATAAGAATCCCGCAATTGAAAAAAGTACCTCCTATTGGATCACTATATATTTTACATATATCTATATACATATATGAACCCTGTGCTTTCCAAATAATGAGTGCCCGAGCCTAGCCCGACCCAAAGTTCAAACAGCCCAACCCTGCAATTTGAGTATTTTCAAATAATTATTCCAAGAGCCTCGCCCGACCCGAACCAAGTTACATCCACTTATCCCGACGTGCCCTAATGTAAGCAATATCCGCGGCCCGTCAAGCCTCTAATATCGGGCCGGGCCGAGGCCCGTTGACTAAGCTCGAGCCCATGCAGGTCTCTGATATATATATGCATATTACATATGTATATAGATTGTAGAGAGTGAACAAAAAATATCCAGAATGTTGGAATGAATCTCAAAGGGATTAGATTGGATTAAAGTTCCGGATAAAAAAATGCTTAACTGCCGCTCTAGATCATCCTTAATTTTTTATTTCAGAAATATAAAATAGAAAACGGACACTTTCAAACGTTTAATCATGCAATGGGATTTAAATTACTTCTGAACGTAATTTCAAGTTGAAAATCATTTTTAAATCGAACCTGTGCAATTATTAGTTTTAGAAATTAATGTGAAATATGAAATTTAAAAGAAATTGTGACCTTGAACTTCAAGCACCTTCAGGTGTTAATTGCTCAAATTGTTCACTGTTTGGAAAGTGTTTCTACAGATGGTGCTCCAGCAGTGGTCGGGCGTCATTCTGGATGTGTTTCACTTTTGAAAATGATTTTAAACCGAAAATTATTGAAATAGCACTGTCATGTAGAAACATTAAGTTGCAAAGTTTTCCATTATGAAAATGTCAAAAATGCGGTGGTTTGTTGTAAAAACAAAATTCGAGCTAGAGATTTCTACATCGTCGCCAATTTCGTAATTTTGTAGAAGAGTTGGATGAAAGTGGGGGATTATTACTTTATTGTGAAATGCGTTGACTATCCAAAGCAATAGTATTACAAAGCTGTTCAAAATTAAGACATGCTGTAATACAATTTTTACAAGAAAATGTATGCTTCCGGATGAATTCTCTCAAATTAAGAATGGAAGGTGGTTGAATGATCAATATCACCAATCATTTGAATATCTTAAACTTACAACTCCAGTGAAAGGTTAACCAATTTACTATACGTTGGTAAATATAATTGAAGGGCTTAAAATAAAATTAACACTATTTTCGAGACAATTAGGAAATAAACATTTCGATCATTTTGAAAACCTTAAAATGCGAATTGTGCTTAAAATATGGATGAACAGAAAACCTCATGAAGATTTCAAACATGAACCGAAAGGTATAGATTTCAATTTATTCTTTAAAAACAGAATATGATTTTGAAAGAAGAGTTTCTAGCTCAAATGAAGAAAAATGCATTTTTAAAATACAATTTTTTGGAAACTATATAGGGCCTGCGGAAATTTAAATCTTAAAAAAATTTCTAAAAAATGAATTTACCGCTTTCGAAGAACATAAGTGTAAGCAAAGTTTCTCCACACTTAATGTAATAAAAAACCAAAATCGTAACCAGTTTACGGATGAACATCTGTCGAAACTTTTTCATTTGGGATCTTCTAGTTTACAGCCAGAAATCGAAAAACTAACATTTTTCCGAATTTTACATTTCTGAAGTCAAAACTATAGAGATTAGCATTTAAAAAAAATCAGGTTGATCTACTAATGACCCCTAAATTTACCCGAAGGGTTTTATGTGAATATTCTTGTGCTTCATATTCAATAAATTAAAGAATTTGCATACACTTTTACAAGACGCTCTCAACGTTGACAATCAGGATGGACAGGTGCAATGCCTTCAGTTGGTTACTCGGCTAAAACACCTTGAAAATAATGTAGATCGGTTAGGTTATTCTAAATCTGTTTCGATTGATGTTCAGGCGCTAAAAGGGAAGATTAAAAAACTACTCGAAATTTTGGATCGAACCATCAAAGAGCAATATTCATTGATTCAATAAACGCGGTTAATGTTGAAAATATTGGACCTTTATAGAAAGAAATCCGAATACTACGTGGTCCCAATTGAAAACAGTTATTATCAAACGTTTTCAAGGTTGACGTTTCAGGTTTTTGTTTATTTAGAGATCAGAGATCATCTTAATAACTTCAGAGATCATCTTAATAACTTCAGAAACTTTTGATGAGCACGTGAAGTTATTAACCATCGTAGCAGGATTATTGAAACGTGCCAAATTAATCATAAATATCGAAAAGAGCAAGTTTATTGTCCGAGAAATTCGTTATCTGGGATACGTTGTAGGTGACGGTATCTTAAAAGTTGAGCCCGATAACGTTTCTGCAATTACAGCGTACCCGACACTTAAAACCGAAAAACAGGTCATCCGATTTTTGGAGATGGCTGCGACATTTACCAATTACTGAAGTTAAAAAAACACGAAATTCGCTTGGGATCAAGCAGCTTTGAGCGCCTTAAGGAACCGTTATCTACTTCACCGGTTTTGTGTAATGCCGATTATAATCGCCATTTTTTTATAGAATGCGATGCTTCTACCACTGGAATTGGAGGAGTTTTATTCCAAAAAAATGATGACGGTGGTGAACGGCCTATCGCGTATGTTTCGGCAAAGCTAAATGCTGCGCAGCGTCGTTAACCTATTACTGAGCTAGATTATGCCGCAGTGAAAGCATGTTCGATCTGTAAGACCTCAGAGGCTCCTAATTATTCCACTTGTCCGCTTATGGATTCTTATATTGAAATTGATCGCCTGAGTCAGAAATTATTTATTGATTTCTTAGGACCTTACCCACGGTCTCCTTCTTGAAATACCTACGTTTTTATAGTCTTAGACCAATATTCTCGTTTCGTTCTGTTGGAACCGATTAGAGATGCCAATGCTAAAAATGTGATTCAGTATTTAGAACGAATTTTTCATTTATTTTCTGTGCCTGAAATCATATTTAGTGATAATGGGAAACAGTTTGTTTCAAAGGCAACCGAAAATTTTCTGCGCCAATATGCATTTATTAAGCATTTGCTCAGCCCCAAGCATTCGCCTCAAGCCAACGCGTTAGAGAGGGTGAATCGTTCCATTATTGCTGCCATGCGTTTTTCTCCGCATTACTTGATCGGCTCTCTTTGGTTCAAAAATAAAGTTCTCACTAACTTATATTCACACCAACATAATCTCCGGAGTCGCCACCGCGATTTTCAAATTAGGCAAACTGTATATGCTGGTAATTTTGCACAATGTGACAAGGTGCTAAACCAGATCCAAAGTTTATCGAATCAACAATCTTTAAACCTATTGGTAAAGTAGCGTTAATAAAACTTAACCTTGATAGGATAAGATAACAGCGCAGAGGATGAGATAAGTGGGTCAAGTGTTGGTGATATGGTGAGGAATCGTGCTTGCTTCCTGTCATTTTTTTTTTGAGTTTTTTTATCAGTTGTTATACGGTCTGTCAAGACTATCAAAAAAAAAAAGGAACAACCCATTCCAACCCTAAGTTATAGCTGGCTATAAATGACCGTTCCTAAGAACTAGCTGAGTAATATAACTTTCTGCTAACGAATTACGTGCAAGAGACTCGTTACACACTTTTGTAATTAAAATTATATCCTATATAACCAGAGATGGGCATTTACGCATCATCTATTATTTTCTACCTCGACGTGTCAACATTGTAGACAATGTCAACAAAGCAGACAAGGTCGATATTGTAAACCATTCCTACAGTGATTTTATAAATTAGATCCAAACTACGATGCCCAGGTTTCTTTAGGATCACAAATAATGTATCCAATTGACGATTTTTCGTGAGGTTCACTATGTGAGTGCTTGGCAAATTAAATTTAATTTATTCCATTTATTATTTGCATTAGACACTCTATAATTTATTCAACAAACTAGAATTTTATTCACATTCTCATTTAGAATCGGATAACCATATTTAATCGAAATACACAAAACGGATTTAATGATTTTATTGTCCAATTAAAGTATGTATTTTATAGTGCCCCACTCATCTTATCACCAAACACAATCTCTACATATAATTTCCTTTAATAGCCTGTAATTTGTTCTTTTTTTTTGTACATATTTTTGTTAAATGTTGACACTCTAAATATTGATATACTAATTGAAAGTAAACACCGTCATTAGGACAAGCAGAAGCAAACATCCAATCCCCTATTGGATTGTAAAAAAAAACTATTTCAAAGTCCATTTCGACAAACATTACCATTTACTCGTATATTAAAGTTAATGACTTTGACGCTTAGAACCTTTAAAATATCGTATATGTACATAATGTTCATACCAATGCCAGCAACAACAACACTACCGAACTAACAAAAAAAAAAAAATCTTCATGTTCAATTTAAGACTGAAAATTGGATGCCTTTTGGGAGATTTTAAGGATTTGTGTAATAAGAGATTTGTACCAAAAAAAAAAACGTATATTGGAAAAACCTTTTTAAATAATGAATTAAAGATGTCGGTGTTGTTGTATATACTGTACCAATGGATTGTTTATTCAACCAAATTATTTAGAGAGTGTGTATGACGTCCTTGACATCATCACATACAATTTTAACTTCTATTTTAATTGAAAAAAAAAAAAATTTAATTTACCAGACAATTGAACATGTTATCATCGCGGGCACATACCGAGAGAGTGAGTACCTGACACTTTCATTCAACAACAATAAAAATTCTATTAAAATATTTTTTTTTTTTATTCTATTATTTAATAAATAAAAGCAATAAGAGCGCACACATTTTCAAGTGTTAAATTACAAAAATAGCATTTATTACTATTATTACTATTATTATTATTATTATTATTATTATTCCTTCCCCTTTTGACAAATAATTTACAAAAAAGAATAATTGACACTTAAATTTTTATTCAGTTTTTCTTGTATTATTTTTCATTTAGAACAAACAAAAAAAGAAATGGTAAAAGACGATATTCAAGAACAAAAAACATCAAAGCTAGAAATAATAATATTCATACTACACTCAATTTACCATTAACATCTCCTTCATATTATGAGCATTCAAAACAAAAAAACAGAATTGTATACGATGAAGATGATGATGATGATGATGATGATGATGATGAAGGGAAAAACGAACGAAAGAAAATTTGCTCTGTGTGCGGGGAGGGCTCCATTATAATATTCGATAACAAAGGAAATTGAAAATTGTTCACGATTCGTTTTTTTTTTTTATTTTTTAACTAGAAAAATATTTTTGCATCAACAAGTATTTTTTGTAGAGTATTTCTTGTGTTGAAAAGTAAAAAAATAAAAATGAAAAACGGAAAATTATTGAGTAAAAAATGATTTTCATTTGTGTGCTCTATATATATACGTACATACATACTCGTATAATAATGTGTGTATGTGCAAAGTAATGCTAACGAACGAAAGAAATAAAACATGGTATGTGTATAAGCAACCAAAATGTATATAAATCACAGGCGAGACAAGATATAAAAAAAATAAAAAGGAAAATTTGAAATATTTTCTTGATGAAAATGAAATGAAAATTATTTAGAATGGTTGAATATGTTCGGGATTTATGTTCAAAGTATACTATACCTATATTTGTATATATAAATATACGTGAGCGCACATGTTAGATAAGAGAATCCACCGGGGTCTAGTTTAGCATGTTAACAAGTGCTTCCTGGAAACCAGAGCAAATTGACGGGAGTTGGGGTAACCAATCTCTGTGGAATATTAATGAAAAATGTCAGTACTTTTAAAATATTTCTACAGGGATGGTGTATACACGGCAGATGATGCTATATCGATAGGAGATTTTTATGTATCTAGTTATCAACTAATAAAGTTGTGCTCTGCAATATGTTTTTTCTTATAACTTTTACTGAACTTACTTCTGTTAGTTTTAATAGAATCCAATAAATGGAACGAAAAGAATTAACCTTTCCATAAAAAATAATTTTTTTAAAAATATGTTTATTAATATTTATCTTTCCGCCCATTAAGGTGGCCATTTTCGTTTTTCTATCTAAATTATTTGATATTATCAGGTCTCGAGAAATTTGTTCAGTAACAATAAATCCTCTTCCACCTCGGGGGATATTTTTACTTTAATGGAAAAGGTGGTCATTTGATAGATAGTTATCTTTACAATGATCTACAGATTTTGAGGAACGCTATAAATATGTTTATTTATGAATTGCCCTAAATGTCTCTCTGCACGAATATTTAATCAAAATTAACTTCTGCTGATGGTATATTCGGGTTGATTTCTTATTATATTATCGAATAATAATCAAGTACTTTGTATGTGTATGAAACACCATCGTTTCGCTTGGAATCTTTAGTAAACATTTCTACTGGGGAACCAGCTATGCCTATTCATTTTACCAACATAGAACCAAAACTATATACAGGATTGGCTACAAATGCAATTATTTAAACTGCTAGGTAATGAAGATTGATATATTTTGAAGTGTTCCTAACTATTATTTATGGTGGGAGCCAGATTGATGTCAAGATAGTGCTAGATTGACAGTATAGAGTGCTAAATAATTTCAATTCGTAAACTTAGGCCCTGATTCATTCACAAAATGTATAAATTCTTTATCCCTAATTTCACTGAAATTGTTTATGGATAAAACGTTACTATGTACTTATCTTCCCATGTTTACCGCAAATTTTTCAAAAATAAATGAAGCTACATATTTCCAAATTGCTCGACGAACTCTTTCACAAATTGAATGAAAAATTTTTCGTATTCGAATTATTTTTGATAATTTTATTAGATTGCCATTGCCATGTTTATAAATTGTTAGAAAGTAATTACAAATTGAATATTTTGCAATTAGAATAAGACTTTTTTCGGAATGAATATAAATTTGTTCACCAAAAATTTGTAATTTTTGTAAATGGTGTAAAAAAAATTTTTGTAATTTTGTAAATCTTTAATTAAAGAAGCCAATAATTACAAATATTAAAATTCAATTCAAAGGATAATTGGGAAACTATTTTTCAAAAAACCCATCTTTTCATAAAACGACTTTTAAGTCAGATGAAATCAAATCAAATAGCCACACTTGATTTTTAATTAAAGAAGCCAATTGATTACAAATATCAAAATTTTCATTTCCTATTGGAAGGACAAATAAATATTTTCACAAAGCTCCGTTTGTCATAAAAGAGGTTTTAGCAAATATTTGTTATTCTGAAGCAAATATTTGTTTCTCAACTTTACATAAAATAGCTTTTAAAGCAAATCAGGGTAAATAAAATATTTTCACTTCTGTTTTAATTAAAGAACCAGATATGTGATTACAAATATCAAAATGTGTGTACTTCTAATGGAACAATATTGTAAAACCGTTTTCGAAAAACTTAACTTGTCGGATTGGAATCTATTTAACAAACTATTTTTATTTACTCTTTAATAAAAGAAGCTGGCAATTAAAAATGGTCATATTTCCACAATAGAACGTGCATGTTGGATTGGAATCAATTAAAATGTTTACCGTTATGCTTTAATTAAAATTTCCAATTGGCAGAGACTATGAAACCTATATTCTTCAAAAGCTTAGATTTTCATTAAAATACTTTTATGTCGAATTGGAATCAAATAAATTAAAATAAATAAACTTATCATTTAATTTATCATTAGATAATTACAAAATAGAAACACTGCAAAATATTTCATCAAATAGTGCTTTTTTCATAAAGGAGCTTTTATGTTGGATCGTAATTGAATAAAAAATGTACACGTATTATTTAATTACAAAGGAAGATGATCAACAAATATTACATTATTAATTTCCAATTAGGACAATTGTGAAACTTTTTAACAAAAAGCTCATCTTTTATAAATGAAGTTTTTGTTGGATTGTAGTCAATTGAAATATTAACACTGTACTTAAACTAAATAATTCTTTGGTCGCAAATTTCAAATATACATTTTCGAGGGCCACTTTTTTTTACAAAAAGCTCTGCTTTTAATAAATATTTTTTAAGTTGCAGCGGAATCAATTAAAATAATTATACGATTGTTCTTTAATTTAGAAGCAAATTGAAGGGCAGATATGATATTTTTTTCATTGTTTCATAAGATAACTTTTATGCTGGATCGGAAACAAATATTTGTTCTCTTTCAATAAACATATATTTGAAAAATCTAAAATGCGATTTCCAATTCGGAAAACAATAATGTGAAACTTATTTTCAAAAGCTTAATTGTTCAAGAAATAGCTTTTATGTCAGATCAGAGTGAAATAAAATATTTACACTCGTTTTTTAATTATAGAAGCACATGATTACAAATACCAAAACTTTTAGGACAATTGTAAAACATTTCTTAAAAAATTCATCTTAACATATTAAGTAAACCGTTCAATGACAATTGAAAGTTTTTTCATAAAGTAAAGCTCAACTTTTCATAAAATGAGATTTTTCTCATCAAATAAAATATTAGTTAGATCGTTAATACCGAGTATAGTAAAAAAGAATAAACTTTAGAAATGAAAAATTAATCTCGATAATGGGCCAATACATTTTCTAAAAAATTTTGAAAGTGCTAGAATAATAATAATAGTGTTAAAGGCCATTACTGGCCCCTTACTGAATCAACAATCTGGCTCCAACGGTTTCGATCCTGAGCTTGGTCTTCATACTGTCTTAGACAATCTGAAGAGGCCAAGTCGTTCTCCACATCGTGGAGCCATCGTCGCCTGCAACGACCTCTGCGCCTACCATATGGTGGCTCTCCTTTCAGAGATCGCTGCACAATTTGTTCCGGATCAGCACGCAGAACGTGACCGAGCCAGCGTACTCGCTGAGATCTAACTTCATGTACAATATCGGGGATCTTCATCAGATCTCTGATCTCGAAATTGTACAGAGCTCGGTATGTACCATCTATTTCGCGTTTAGGGCCGTAAATCACACGCATGATTCTTCTCTCAAATGTAAGGAGCCATCTCTCGTACTCATCCGTCAGCGCCCAACTTTCACATCCAAACATAACAATGGGCCTGATCAACGCTTTGTAAAGCTTCAGCTTCACGGCACTTGATAAGTGTTTAGATTTTAGCAGTGGCCTTAGAGGATACAAAGAACGACTGCCAGCTGCCAGCCGCACTTTAATATCCTCACCCACACTGTTATCGTGAGTGATAAGAGAGCCCAAATATTTGAACCTCCTCACTCCCTCAAACGTGTGGTGGCCACTACTAAAATCTGGTGTGCCATTGTCTCTAAAACCAGAGATCAGGTATTTCGTTTTGGACTCATTGATCTGGAGTCCAACAGAAGCTGAAAACTCTACAAGCGGATCAAGTATTTCTTTCACTCCGTTGCTATTCAGTCCAATCACGCATATGTCATCTGCATATGCAAGCACTTGATTGGACTGGCGATATAAGATGTTGCGCTGAGGTGTTTCAGTTTTACGAAAGATGTACTCCAACATGAGATTAAAGAGTATCGGGGACAGAGCATCTCCCTGCCGAACACCCGAGTTAACTGCAAAAATTGCCGATAGCCTGTTCTCAACTTTAACACAGCATTGAGACTGCGTCACTGTCATCCTACACAGTCGTACCAATTTTGTTGGCATTCCTAGGTATTCCAGGGCAGACCACAAACTCTCTCGATTGATCGAGTCGTAGGCCTGCCGGAAATCCAGGAAAACCTGATGTACGGAGATGGATGTCTCATAATATTTAGATAGAATCATCCGCAGCGAAAAGACCTGATCAGTGACTGATCGATTCGGACGAAATCCTCCCTGATAGTCACCAACCAAGCCCTCCGCCAGAGGAGTGATTCTATCCAATAAAATGTATGACAGTAACTTGTATGCTGTGCAATGGAGAGCTATACCGCGATAATTCTCACACTTCAAGCGGTCTTCCTTCTTGAAGATGGGGCATATCGCGGCCACTAATCGAATAAGGTCGAAAAGACAGTTCCACAAAGTATCCCCTCCGAATATCAAGAGCTCCGAATTAATGCAGTCCACTCCAGGTGAGCGGTTTTGTTTCATTCTCTGCATGGCCTTAGTGAATTCCTCATGGGATGGCTCCTCAGTGCAAATCTCCGCAGACTGTTTTAGAGGTGGCTCAACAACAATCTGTGACGCATGATGAACATCAAGCAGCTCAGTAAAGTGTCCACTCCATGCGTCAAGTACTGCGTCGATGTTGACACAGAGGTTTCCATCCCGGTCCCGAATGGCGGTTGACGAAGGCCTGAAAGTATGGTGCAATCCAGTAATTCCTTTAAAGAAATTACGTGAACTACGCTCATTGCTGAGTTGCTGTACTTTCAGAACCTCGGCCTTCCACCATTCTCGCTTCTTCCGTCTACAAATCCGCTTAGCTGCCCTTCTTGCAAGAGCTGCCTTGTTTTTCCTTGCGATTGTGAGACGTTGTTGCACTTCATTATGGGCTATATTTTGTTGCTCAACTGCAAGACGACACTCGTCATCAAACCAATCATTCTTGAATCATTCAAAAAATTTTGAAAGTGCTAGAATTAGTGGTAAAAATATTTATATAGTGTTAAATTGCACTTGGGTTTCAAAACTGATTTTTATGGGGCTAAAATTAATTGGATAGTGCTAAACCTGGCACTGAACGTGCCAAATTAGCAACACTGATATTTTGATATATTTTATTTGACCAGATTTAAAAAAAATTAATCTTAAAACTAAAATTGGTAAGAACCAAATTGCAATGGAAGCTTTATAAAAAAAAAATTCTCCGAATAAACAAGTTTATAGTTGAATTTGTAAAGAAATCTTATACGAAGAAACTATATTATAACTAGTTTATTAACAAATAAAACTTATGTTTTCAATTTATCACATCCCTGCAAAATATTAAAAACAACGTTAAAATTGACAAATAATAATTTAATAGTTTTAGCTATGCAATAATATCGGTGGTTCGATGTGTCTCTTAAATTTCTGAGAATATACCTAAGTTAGATTCAAATGCATTGAATGATATTTTGAGACTGTTACCGTCTCTATCGTATTGTTAAAGAATAAATATCTAATATTACAATTTTACAAATTTTTACATCAATAATAGAATTAGTTTTTTAATTATCAAATTTATGAATTTTCAGGTTTCATTTTTCGAATTTCGAAATATTTAAAAACTTTAAATTTATAAATAACTAAATTCCCAATTTAAGTTTTGATTTGAGTTTACCACCTTAAGTTAAGTTCTACTCTAAAGGTAATCTCCGTTTAAACGCGCTAACTTTATGCCATCTTCTAGGAATTTTTTAAATCTTACATAAAATCCAAAATTTTCAAATTTATAAATTTCAAGTTTTTTGATTTATTTTTCATATTTCTTAACTTATTAGTATTTAAAACTTCCAAATTATTTATTATTTGTAAATATCATAATTTTCTACGTTTCTACATCAAGACACTAAAATTCTAAATTTTTAAATGATTTAATTTCCACATTTCTAAATATTTCTACGATTTGATGAGAGTTCACCACCTCTGCCATATTCTCCCATAATTTCCTATTAACTCGCTTTATTTTTAAATTATCAAATGCCAAATTTATAAATTATTAAATCTTTTAATATATAAATTTTAAAATTTCGATAAATTTATTTGAAATTTATTATTTATTTTCAAATTAGTTTTTCAAATTTTTAATTTTTAATTATTCTATGTATCTAAACTTTTTAATTTCCAAAATTAAATTTTCCATGTTTTCTTCTGAATTTTAAAATGTTCAAATAAAAATAAAAATGTATAAATTATTAAAGGTCCCGGTTTTATTGGGAGTCTAATAATTTAGAAATGTGGGAACTGAAATGTTTAAAATTTAAAAAAAAATTTAATTCTGAAAATAAAATTTTTTTAAATTAAACATTCAAAACATTTTAAAGATAATTAATTATCTTTAAGAATTTTTCAATTTACAAATTAATAAGTAATTAAATTTAACAATTGCAAAATTTCTAAATTTCTATATTTTCTCTATTTTTATGTTTTAATGGCATTACCTTTGCCTAATCACCGATTGACACTTCTAACAAATTTGTTAAATCCTTTTATTAAATCCAAAGTTCATAAATTTCCAATTTTCTATACTACAACATTTTCAGATATTTAATTTGTAAATTACCAAATTTCCTAAATCTTTAATAATGTTTACATGAATTTTAATTTTTGTTTTCATGGTGGCTGCCCTTCTTAAGTGCTTCTGAGAATCATCCGAATTTCTTTAAATAATTAATAAAATCAAAAATTTTTAAATTCCCAAATTTTCAAATTTGTAATTTTATAATTTCCAAATTTATAAATTATTAAATTTTCTCATTTCAAAATAATCAAAAATTGAAAATAATTAAATTAAATTTCTAATTTTTATAAAAAAATTACAAAATTTTGAAATATTTTGAATTTATAAATTTAAAAATTAATTATTTTTTAAATTTTAAAATACTTATTTTTCAAATTTTTTAGGTTTTGATGTTTTAATGGGAGTTTATCACATTTTCTATCTCTGAACTGCGCTCGTTCTCAATACTGTAAAATTCGAGACTTTTTTATAAGTTTCATGTCATTTCAAAGGACTTTCCGAAATTTACTAATTCCATTTGAAAAAATTGTTTTGAAAACTAAAATGTTGGTAAGGAATTCAAACTTTAAAAAACGAGATAAAAAATTATAAAATTGTAGAATTAAAGTATAAAATATGAAGAAAAAAATTAGGGCGTTGTTCTATTTCATGAAAACTGAGGTTGCACGTGCTAGTTATATATAAATACTTTTTAGCTGTGGGTATTTTGGAAAAGCCTCTACGTATAAGTTGATTGTGTTGGCTTTTATAGACTTAATTGCGATAGCCCTAGTCTAGAATCGCTAGTTCTCGGTGATACTCACCTGGTTACGCATCTTATTAGTTTTTAAGACAATACCTTTATTATTATAACTATATACCTTAATCAAGCTAACTATATATATACAACAAGATAATGACAATGATAACTGGTGCACACACAAAATAAACAAAACCTGGCAGACCGTTAAGATATATAATTATATAAATCTGATCACCGTAGTTTCGAACTAGTTTACAAAATCACACTATGAGTTGTCTACATTATCGATGATGTCTGCGTCGCCGATATTGTCTTGGTTGTCAATAAGGGTTGCTGAATCTGCAATACAATAGGGCAAACCAATTTGTCGTCTCTAATCTCACACCAAAAATTAATGCCGTCCAAAAAAAAACGACTCGTAATTTATCACGACCCCATTGGCAACATACCTTTTGATTTTCGTTCCTGTAATATACAGAGACAAACCATCTCACGAGACATCTCACTAGTCAACCCCACGGTTTTGATCAATAGATCTGCCTCGGATAATATTAAAAACTAAATGCATCGAAAGTCGTTACCAGTCAATCATTTAAAAAGTTCAAACACAATTTCTAATTTTTTCAAATATTGCTAAATAGATTTCGTAACAAATCTACGTTGAAATACTCTTTAAATAATAATTAAAATTTTATTCAAGCCCATACCAGAATTTTCACTGGAATTTTACTTACCAAAAATCCACTCAATCCAGCTAGCTATTCAAATATAAATATGATTAAACATGATTTAAAGTTGCACTCAACATTTGTTCATATTCAACTGAAATATTAACTTGTTAAGAATTTGTTTCAAATTTACTTAAATTTTGCTCTAAAGTGAAATTTAAACTTGACTTAAATTCATAACCTTAACTTATAATGCAAAATCTATACGCAAACTCAAATAACTCATTTTTCAACTCAATATTTGATTTTGAACTCAATTTAAAATTTAAAATGCACTCAAATTTTAATTCATCTAAAAAAACCTTTAAAATTTTGAATTCATACTAAAATTCTATTCTGGAATTTCACTTAAGCAGTTCCTCTCAAAAAATATATACATCGAAGTCTATGCAAACTCAAATATGAGTAAATATTTATAATTTAAATTGCACTCAAATAATCTATAAATCTCAACTTTATCGTACAAATTACCCTAACTAATTCCACTCAAAATATATAATTCAAATTCTACTCAATCACAATGAAATATAATAAAAAATTATTTTCTAATCCATTAGATCCACTCATAATTATAATTTATCTACTAAAACTTCCATAAGCATAAATAAATTAAATTTTGGGAAAGCGGGCATGTGTCCCCCCACCTTCGATTTCAACCAATGTTTTTCGTTTGCTATTTTTCCTCGATATCTCGGTCCTTGACACGAGACCTAACGCCGTTGCTTAGGAGATGCTCATTGATTTCCCAATATATTTTAATATTTTGAAGCAAATTTAAAAGTTCAGCAGCATTGCTAACATGAAGCGTTATTCTAGATCTGCCGAATTATCTTAAAAAATTAGTTGTTTTATATGCTTTGGATTTTATTTAAGTTTAGGTCATTAAAGTTACAGTTTCAATACGATTTCTAAATTAGTTTATTTCTAACTCATTCCAAATTTAAAATTTATTTAAGGAATTCCTTAAAATTTTTTGGTATAATATTTTGCAATGAATCTTGTTTTCAGTTAGAACCGATGTTAATTACCTTTAAAATTATTTGGTCTAGCCAAAGTAAGAACGGAGCTTTTATTTGACATACGGCTTAGCTACAGAATCACTATAATAGTGAAAAAATAGTTTATGAAAATATTTTAATTTAGAACTTTCCTAATCTAACATTAATTGAAAAAATATTAAAATGAATTTAAAAAAATATTCTAATACTGTCCCACCGAATCGCATTAAAGCTAAAATAAATCTGGCGATCGTAATTTAAAACTGTAGTTCACTAAATCACTCGATCAATCGTCTACATAATCGACGTTTTCTACGAATTGTCTTCGTTGTCTACGATATCTACATTATTTACGTTGTCTATGGGCGTAGAAATTAATAGATGATCCGTAAATGGCCATTCCTGATTACAATAGAAAAAAATTATACTCACGAAGTACTTGTTTTATCACGTGACTTGCTATATTCACGTAAATTTTGGCCAAAATTTCCAAGGAGAAACTACACAATTCTATATAAACCAAATTTTGGTATCTTAAATACTCTAATCCCCCACTTTTTCCAATAGATGCTATAGAGATTTAGACTCAGTTTAACTCTTAGCATTTTCTCATCACTACTAAAACTGGCAATTGTCTAAGCGTTATTATAGTCCCTTAATCTCTTCTTTCAATTTTTGCAAAAAATCATAGAGCGTTAATCGTATTTAGAATTTTAGAAAGCAATAATGGTTTTAGTAGGAAAAAATATGGATTTCTGTCTAAACAAAACTAACAAAAAACTTTGAGATTATTTAGACGTAACGAAAGCTTTTAAAATATTATCTGTTTAATCTAGTGATTTTCTACAGAATGTTAAAGTAAAGCAAGTTGTATTGAAAACTAACACAATTTTCATAAAATTACAAAAACTGCAATTAGGAGTCACGCATCTGTCCAAAAGCGTGAAGTGTGTCTTACCACTAAATAAATATGAAAGCATTAGTGAGAATAATATTTAAAATTGAGATTAACCAATCAATTGTTTAAAGCCTTTTTTTGTCTTATTAGCAAACTTAGAAAAATTACCAAATTTATAAGATAAGTGAAAGGACCTTTATATATCTAAAAATTACAAAAGTTTTCCTAAATCTAGAATATAAGTGACCTAGGACAGGAGTGTTTTACTACGTTGTATGTGCCATTGAAATACACTCAAGGTTTAGGATATTATTTTTAAAAATTCAATTTAGTACTAACACACAACGTGGTAATAGATCCCCGTCAAAAGTCACTTACGTCCAAGATTTAGAAAAGCTATTAAATTTCTTAGTTGGATATCGTCCTCAGCTACCCAAAAATACATTTCGGTATTTGGGTACGATCCTTGGTTCAGCTGGAGAATTTTTTCATAATTTCAATTTTGTAGTAACCTACACAAGACTGTATCCGAAACTTGTAACAAATATTTGTAGTACAAACCTACGTTCACAATTTTTAATTATGCCTCCGAAATGGTAAGTAAAAATGCCGGTAATAAATCTCCCCACTCAAATGCCTGTTCCCCGCCTTATATGTTTTTTTTTTGAAACGTCAAATTTTTGTGAAATAAATTAAAATAATAGAACCGATATTCGTTTTTCTTGTTGAGCTTTATATTCAACAACGATTAAATACCAGAATGTTGTTGGGTATAAATATAGAGATCCCTTATACACCACAAAGCCAAAACCCAATAATACACTGAAACCCGTAAGGAACTACTGTCACTAGTTACAGAATGGTGAGTGGAATCATGGATATACCGAGGTCAACAATAAATAACAAAATCCATAAAACGCTGGATTTTGCGTTCGACCGTATAATGCCGAGAGTGATTAGATTACCGCCTCCCAGTGATTTACCAGACATCGGGCGAAAATTTGGAAGACGTGCTAGGATATCGATTGTTAATGATTGCATTGCTGGGGCAATCGATGGGACACACATAAAATTAGCTTGTCCCACACATCTTCGCGACCAATATATAAACCGGAAATTAGACTATTCTATACGATGTCAAGCAATATGTGATGCTAATTTCCGGTTTCTTGTTATATTCATTGGCTATACAGGGTCAGCCCACGATACTCGGGTGCTGTATAATAGCCCGATTTTTAAAAATTAGCTATATCCTCCACCATCATGGATTTTATTAGGTGATAGTGGTTATCTTTGTCGGTTAACACCAATTGGAATATGTACTTATGGCTATTGAATGTACTTTTGGGCATTTGAAAACTTGCTGGTGAAGTATCTTCAATAAACAGCTGGAATTAAAAATTGAAAATTGCGTATAAAGACCGTGGTTGCATGCTGTGTGCTCCACATAATATGTATTGCCACAAACGATAATATCACCATAGATTGGTTAACTCTGGAAGAACCGGAACCGCAGAAATTCATCAACGTCTAAACGTGCTGGCTTAAAAGTTATTGCAAGAACTATAAGTTTCGTTATTTACATGTAAGGGGGTGCGAAGCTGTTAGCGATTAGCGATTCAGTTAAGCTTGACAAATAATAAATTGATAAGTATGTGAAATTTGTCATAAACCTGTCCTAAAAAGTATAACAAAAACAAGTTCCTCATATACTCGTATATGCATAACTGTAACCGCAATTAAGAAAAGGAAGATAGAGGAGTAGAACGTTTAGCAATCATGTTTGGTATGAACTCATATAATAACATCGTACTTATATTATATTATTTTGCCTAGGCAACTAACACCATACTCACAGTGTGTCTTAGTTATCCGAAAATTATTTCAGCTTTTTAAATAGAAAAGATTAGGAGTTTTAGGGTAACAATTTGGAAAAACCATGTAACCAACTAATCTACTACAAAACAAAAATATTTTTCGGATAGCTTAGATTTAAGGACGTCTTGGTATACACGCCATTATTGTGTTAGCTTCCTAGGATTTCCCAAGAAATTCCGGATAAATCATACTTTTTTTTTTAAATTTTTTCTCTTGTTATGGGGCTCAAAGCTCTTGCATCCTTGCCTTACGCCAGCCTGCACTGACATGAACGATGGCTCGGTCCATGGATTCTACACGCTCAACAGAAGGTAATAGATGTGTTCATCATCAGGCCAATCGAAATCAATGATGAAGAATCCCTTTTGCATCGCGCCCCTATTTTGACTCGACCCAGTACCTCGCGATCCAATCGCCACAGCTTTACGCACTGTGCTATTTGCTCGGTAACATCTTAGTTTAAACGTCACTATAGTGTTAGCTTTCCATGGTTTTCCCAAGAAAACTTGAAAATTTATTTATTTGGTAGACCAATGTCAAAAGAAATAGTTTGTGAGACATGATACTCTCACTAATTTATGTAAAAAAAATTAGGATTTCGGACAAAATTCAACCGTCTATACGTATGACATGGCTCATATTCGAAAATTCAGGTAGCTGGCACTTTTGATTTGTCAAGTTACGGGGCTATTAATTTAGGTTCAAACCTAAGTAGAGATGTTCCACGCTCCATATCAGCATATTTTATGTGGAATCACGTTGAAAATAATTAAAATCCTCACTCATCTTTTATACGTATGAAATTGTCATACTCAAATATTCGGGTAGCTCGAATCGACATTCTTCATTATTGGTTCATTGCCTAGTTTGTAATATTTTGATCTATAAGAATATTTTTCATCACCACAGCTCCAGCGTACAATAGGAAAAGTCAAAACTACGTTGCTTTCCATTTTTCAACATTACACAACTGTGTGTGGCTTCCGGATAAAATCCGATGTAATCTCGCACATGTGACTTGCTGCAACCTGTCATCTATGTTGTTTATTTCCTGCTTGTTGAAATAATTTTGCCTTTTGTTATTGTGAATGTCAAATATAAAAGCATTACTGGAAACTGTAATACATAATTTATTTTCTCCAAAGCAATGTTTTCCACTTTCAAATGATGTCCAGGCTGCTCTGTGTTAAGAAGTTCATCGTTGATTCGTATTGGGGAATGTTTGTCTCGAAAAACCGCACTCGTTTCGTGCATCTAAAATATCCTGAATGGCCTTTAAAGCTCAATATCATTGACTTTGACGGTTTTTCACAAATAAAAGCACGAGTTCAGACTTCTTAATCTAATATATGAAGCCATGTTAGTCACCCATTTGCGACATTTTGCCTATTGAGTAATTAACTAGTATAATTAATAGTTGTACCTATTAGATGAAAACTTTATACTATCGCAAGTTTCTAGTTTAGGATAAATTTGAACGTGTAGTACATATTCAAATTTATTACACAGATTCCGGCTGATAATATTTAATATTTATGAAAGGTTTCAAGCATATAGTTTAATTATAAAACTTAATGAGCTTTTATCAGTTTTTGCGAACAGTTGGTTGACTAGTTCATTACTTAAGTTTTCATTAGAAAACATAAATTTGCCAACTTTTGAGTGGAACTGTAATTAAAAGTAATTATACTTTTTATAATAAAGTTTTTAAATTTTAGCAGAATTTAAAATTTTTGGAGCTTCCGCCATACAGTCTTAAATAAATGAGAAAAAAGTTTTTGGTTTAAAAGACTACGGCTGACGGTGGTATTTGTTTGGTATATAAAATATATAAAATATTGTGAAACGATATATATTCATATTTAATGAAATCCATGTTTTTTGTGTTAAACCACAGAAACTCAATATACATATATGTACTCTCTTCTAAATGTGTACGATGAAAATGCCATGGGCTAATTGAAAACGGAAAATTTCACTTCTTTTGTGTCTTGTGTATATATAATATACGATATTTATACTTTTATACGTACATGTATGGTTATATGATGAAATTGCTTTATAGTTTAAGTATGCTCATTTTCATCTACAACGACAACAACAACAACAACAGCATCATCAAAATCCATTACAAAACGTAAAACGAAATATCGCCTAAGAGAAATTTAGTTTTCAACCTAACAGCAAAATGTAAAGTTGTTTGGATACTTAAATACAAATTGATATTTGTTTTTATCAAACAGGCAAAAAAACAAAAAAACACAAAAAAAATTGCACTGCTGGATGAGGAAAACTAGTCTGGAAAATTAACTGAAAAAAAAATGAAGGAAAAAATGTATAATAAACAAACAAAAAGAGCAAAGTTAAAATGAAAATCTAGTCGTTTCTACCCATTTTTTTTATTAATACAATATCCATTTTTCTATATCTCCCGCAAACAAAATGAAAATACAAGTATATGTATAAAACCTACCCAGTGAGGCTGTGTATGAGGAAGAAAATATTATTACTATTGTTATTGAAAAATATCACCGCTTTGTGCGGTTTAGTGAAATTTTTTTCGCCTCATATATGCATAGCTTATAATACAAAAATGAAAAATTTCTCGGTGAAGGGTGCGAGAAGCTTGATTGTAAAAGATAAACACAATAGCCTTTATAGAAAATGTAACGCGGAAAATATTATTGACAAAAGGATGTTTCAAAAGATCAACTATATATATGTTTTGAAACACAACCGTTGTGATTTTCCACTGTGAGAATGATTGGGAGGTACACCTTTCAAAGTTATAAACAATATCAAATTCTAAAGATTCGAAGCGTGGCCTTTCGTTTTCCATTTTTAATAGTATTTTTAATTGCGTATTACATAGTTTACGAAATGTCCTATCTATCGCTTGACCTCCGTATTCCTTATGGGTGTATGCATTAAAAAGACTATACCGGAATTTGATACTAGATGTCATTACTTGTTTATGCGTAATAGTACATCAAGGACATCTATGTCATTTGAAAGCTCTATTCAATACCTGTCAAAATCAGCTAAAAGTTTTTGTTTTGATTGTGCATATCCAACAGAAAAAAACAGCGGGAAGTCTTGCTGAGTAACTTTTTCGCAAACAAAACAGCAGCTGAAAGTCATCGTTTGCTCGTTGATTTGTATAATGAGCATGCTCTTGCAAAAACACAGTGCTTTGAGTGGTTTAGTTGCTGCAAAAGTGGTGATTTTGACATTAAAGACAAAGAGCGTCCGGGTCAGCCGAAAATGTTTGAGGATGAACAATTCGAGGCATTACTCGACCAAGATTCATGTCAAACGCAAGAAGACCTTGCAGAATCATTAGGAGTTGATCAAGCAACAATTTCCTGACGTTTGAAAGCCTTGGGATTCATCCAAAAGATGGGAAATTGGGTGTCATACGAGTTGAAGCCAAGAGACGTGGAAAGACGATTTTGCATGTCCGAAATGCTGCTCGAGCGCCACAAAAAGAAGTTGTTTTTGCATCGTATTGTCACTGGCGATGAAAAATGGATCCATTACGATAATCACAAGCGCAAAGCGTATGTCAAGAAAGGCGAGACCGGCCCATCGACACCAAAGCCTCATATTCACGGGGCTAAGGTCATGCTGTGCATTTGGTGGGACCAGCTAGGTGTGATCCACTATGAGCTGTTGCCAAGTGGCCACACCATCAATGCCCAACTCTATCGTCCACAATTGATCCGATTGAAGCAGAAAATCCAGGTAGAGCGGCCAAGGTATGCGACCAGACACGAGTCAATCATTTTCCACCACGATAACGCTCGGCCACATATTGCGGCGCCGGTCAAAAATTACCTGGAGAATAACGGATGGGAAATTCTGCCTCATCCGCATTATAGCCCAGACCTTGCTCCTTCCGACTACCACCTACTTCAATCCATGCAGAATGCTCTATCAGGAATACGCTTCATTTCAGTTCAAGGTATCGAAAATTGGCTCGATTCGTTTTTGCCCGCCTAGCCGACGCAGTTTTTCTGGGATGGAATCCATTAATTGCCAGAAACATGGGTAAAAGTAGTGAGTAGCGATGGACAATATTTTGAATAAAAAATCTTGTAACATTTTTCCACAATAGAGGCTCAAATTTCATTTAAAAATTCCGGTTTATAATGCATACACCAATACATAAAAAATTAAGACCTTGTTTTTATTTCATAATTATCTATCTTCCATGTCATATTTCATAAGGTTCCCCACTCAATGCCACAAAGGGCCCATGGTGCAAACCTTGAATTCTATCAAATCACGCACACGCGTTCTGTATCCTTAGCAAATTGGAGAAGTTTGCACAAAGGCAGAGAGGATAGTAGATGCACAGGAATAGCCCTGGAATTAAACACAAGAGACCAAATACAATCGAAAGCAGGGCAGCTGCCGATGAAGTGTATGCTGTCATCATCTTCTTCAAGGCATTCATAGCATACGGCATTGCTGGCTAGACCTATGCGATGGAGATGACCCTTGAAACGGCCATGGCCAGTAAGAATTGATACTAGTATTCTTAAGTTATATGCAACGGAGCAGCAGGTTCAGGTCCAATGAAACTTTGAACATGAGCCAATTTTTGCCAAATTGTCTGCGATTTCATTACCTTCAATGTCACAATGCGCAGGTACCCACAAAACCGCGTAACTTTGTTATTACGGCAGAGAATATTCAAAAAAAAATTTACAATCCTTCACCAGTTTTGAGTTGGTCAAAGGATTATTTAAGGAGTTGAGGACAGATTTACGGTCAGTACAGAAAATAATATCTGCACCATTAACCGCGAAATTACTAGCTGTAATGGCACAGCGAGTAACCGCGATTAATTCCGCTTGAGAAATAGTACAGTAAGTACCCAAACTGCCAGAATTTCTCAGACCCAGCGATACCGAAGCCAGCACCCTGTTCAGAAAGCGGGTCATCTGAAAATAATGCTAGCGATTCAGATATTCGCTTGAGAAAGTTTGGTGAGAACCACATATCTCTCGATGAGTAAACTACCTCGAATTATTTGTAAAACAAATTCAGGCAACGGCCTGTCATTAAACATGTCAATTTCCGGTAAAGCTGGTTTAAAAACAGTAAGAATTAATCTATGTCCCGATATAGTACCGAATGCGTTCCACGCCCCAACACATTTCAAGCGAAACGCCGCTGAGCAAGCTGGGCTGGGGCAGAGATAACATAGACTCCATAGCTACAAGCGGAGCCGAACACACGGCTCCAGTAACAGGATACATATACGATATTTTCCAAACTGTTGAATTTGGCAAGTGATGATTTAAAGTTGACTGCTGACCACCAAGCCACAGATGAAAACCACCAGAAACAGTCAGAACCAGGTCATCAGCGTAACTTTGAGCGATAAGACCGGATTCCTGAAGTTTTACAAGGAGCTCGTCAATGACCAAAAGCCACAACAGAACGATGTACTATCCAAGGCTTTTGCAATATCCAGGAAATTATACCCACAAGAAACTCACTATTTTCACAGTGATCTTCCAATCCTAGTTACAAGTTCATGTAGTGCAGTTTCATAGGATTTGCCAAACATGTAAGCATGTTGCATGTTACTGAGCGGAGCGGTAGTTAAATGGTGATCTCTGATGAATCTATCAACAATCCTTTCTAAAGATTTGAGAAATGTTAATGACAGGCAAATCGGTCGAAAAGAGTTGGGAAAAATGGCCCTACTCTTAATCCAAGATTGTGGAACAAAGCTAAAAGCAATGCAAGCCTGGAACAGATGCATTAAATATTCCCTTATAATGGGAAATCCATGTTGTTATTCAGCAGGACAAATGCCATCCGGACCGGCAGATTTATAAGGTGCAAAGGAGAATATATTTATTATTAATCTGCAAGCTAAATTCCAATCAGGAGTTTCAACAATAACGTTAGTGGTTTTGACAATATTGTTGGAATTTTGAGTGCTACAACCCGGGAAATGAGTAGAAAGAAGTAGTTCACCTGCTTCCTTATTAGAAGAAGTAAGCTCACCATTGGGTAGCCGAAGTGAATCGAGGCTTAGCTATTAATTTCCTCACAGCAATTAATCCAAGATGACCTCTGTGCAGATCTTAACGCTTTTTTAAACACCTTTTGTGCGTCTAGAAAGCTGCCCCAGTCAGCCTAAAGATTAGATCTCCTGGCTTTATTCTTCAGCCTCCTAGTGGGGTTCTTTAACCTTTTAAGATCGGAACACCAAAAAGGTTTGTTCCGAGTTTTATGATTAATGATAAGTGGACACGAAATCTCGAATACAGTTTAAATTGTTTTCGACATTGCACAAGCCTGCAATTCGATATCCACAGTTGAACAAATGTCCTTACGTGATTCAAGTTTGAAACCAAGGTCAAGAGAGAATGAATCCCAATCGGTTAACTTCCAATTAGGGTAAGGTTAGGGCGACGGTCTTTTAAGGTTGATATTAAAAGAGATACACCTATGATCAGAGGTGAGAATGTCATTCGTCACTCTCCAGTTTAAAATTAACTCATGGAGCACAAACTGATATCAATCACTTCACTACGAGCTGGGTTAACAAAAGCTGGCTGACACCGGGTATTCTATGCACCAAATTGATGAATTCTTGGCTAGACCCGCTGTACCCTAAATAAATTGTTTTTAAAGCGCTAACTGTTTGCTAGAATGCCTTAGTGGCTGATGTGAGACAAATTCACCAAGTTAAAGTAATTGAGAATTTGAACTGATCTTTTGGGTTAAATTATAGAGCGGATGTAACATTAAAATATTTATTCTCAAATTTCCAAATTTCTAAACTCATCTAAGCCTAAAATAATTATTAATAACTTCCGAAACTTCTTTAATTCTAAATTCATAACACTTCTAGATATTTACATAATGTCTTTCCATCGGAATTCGAGTTCAGTTAAGAATTGAACTTTAAATTATGTTAAAAAAATATTCAAATTTGAATTTTTTTTATAATTTAGAATTTTATTTTATTTTGAAATATCTATATGAATTTTAGAACAATTGAAACATTGAAAATAACAATATTCGAATATTTAAAATTTTCCAGACGTCTAGGAATTTTTAAAATTTTTGGAAATTCAATAATTGAATTTTTAACCTTAATTTATTCAGAATTTGAAATTTTAATTTTCGAATTTTCAGAATAATTAGTATACAATAAAGTAATTATTCTGGAAATTCGAAATTCAGTAAAATTTGAATGACTCAAATTTTACCAATTTCCTAATTTTAAATAAGAAATTTCAAATCACTGTGAATTTAACACTTTCGGATATCTCATAAAATTAATAAATAAATTTCTGAATTTAAATTTTTATCGATTCGAATTATTAATTTTCAATCGGTTTGCTTAAATTTAAAATCACTTTGTAAATTCTGAGTTGTAAAATTTTGTAATTTAACAAAGATATATTATGTTTGTCGAAATTTTAAAATTTCAAATTTTCACTGATTCGCTTGAAAACATTGTAATAGTAGTAAACGATATTGCAAGTTGGAAATATTAAAAATTCAAATTTAGAAGTTCGAGTGCTTCGAAATTCTCTGAAACTGGAAATTCCGCAATCAAATTAGGAAATTGAATAATTTAGAATCTTAACATAAACTAGATCTGGAATTAGTAAAAGCAGTAATTGTTTACTAATTTAGAATGAGATTTTAAATTATGTCAAATGAAATATTCAAATTGACAATCTGAACAAAAATTATTCAATTTTTATAAATTTTAAATAATTTTATTTATGAATTTCAGAAAAATCGGGAACAACTATATTTAAAATTCCAAAAATTTCATACACTTCAGAACACCTAAAATATTGAATATTTTAATTTTAAATTAATTAATCAATTTATGATTTTTGAAATGTTAATTTACCTAAAATTAGACATTTTAATTTATACGAAATTCATGTACAACAAGCAAAAATTGAGGATATTCAGATTTGGAAATATCAAAGAATATTATTGAATTTTAGATTCATCGAATTTTTAACTAAACGATTTTTACAATTCTAAATTCGTAATTAGCATTTTGAACTTTTAAAATTTTGAAGCTTGAAATTTGGATCAAAAATTTGAATTTGATTGTAAAATTTGTAACATATTAGATTTCGAGCAAAATGCGGATTTAAAACTTTCTAACATCTTGTGAGATTTGTTAAATAGTTCTACTTAGTTTTCAAACTATGTAAAATTGTCAAACTGAGATTTGAATAAGTTCTGACCAAAATTATATAGTTTTCGGAACATCTCAGATTTTCAATTATTTTACATCGATTCATTGAAATTTACAGAATTTAAAATTTGGTAAATTCGGAATTGATAGGTTTTCAAAAATTAATCATTTAGACCAAGATGTATAATGTATATGCTTCCTATAATTCCTTTCTTACTTTGTTCGGCAGATGAGATGTTCAAATTTGTAAAATGAAAATTAGTCGCTGAACTCGTTCCTGAACTTTTAAGAGCAGTAAGTATTTGCTAGATTACTTTTGGTTTTAATTAGAGGTGATATTATTGTAAAATTAAAGTTTTTACTACTTGATCGATAAGTTTCCAAATTTTTAAATTTATTTAAACCTTAATTAGTAATTTCCAAATTGTTAAATTGTATTCAGTCCTAAATTCGATAAGAACACATTTACATTTTCGCATATCCTTTTTCCATCGAATATTTTTAATAAAAATTTAAATTAATTCTAATTAATTTTGTAAATTATAGATTTTTTTAAATTTTAATATGAATTTTAGAAATGTTGAGAGTTTTCAAAAGATTCCATTAATTTAATTTTGAAACCTTAATTGAAATTTTAATTAATCTCACTTTCAAAGTTCACTTTCAATTTTGCTCTATAGTTTAACATAATTTTGTTCTTTCAAATAATAGTAAGCAGGTGTCAAAATTTAAACCATCCATTAAAATCCGCAATATCTAAAATATCCATGAATAAATGAACAATTGCACGCTCGACTCAAATTCTGCAAGTTTTCTAATTTTTAATAAAATATTTCAAATCACTGTAAATTTAACACTTTCGGAAAGCTGATGATTCAATTAATTAATAATTTGCCAAATTAACTCACACAGATATATATTTCCAACGATTCGAATTAATAATTTTAAATCGGTTTGCTTAAATTTATAACGTTGAAATTTAAAATCGTCATAAAGTTATAAATTCTGAGTTTAAAAAATTTAATGATTTTTCGCATTTATCGAAATATTTATAAACATTACTCAGATTGTGTAAATATTAGAAATTGTTAGAAAAGATTAAAATAAAAAATCTCCATTAATGTGTCCCGAAATTTAAAAATTTAAAAATTTCAATTAATTTAGTGAAACCAAAGAAATAAGTATAGTCAGGATACTGGATTTATTATTATTATTAAAGTTGGCTGGAACCTTTCCAGCAGGTTCCCAACTCAATTCCACTCTGGGCCCATGGTGCAAACCGAGGATTCTATCACAATTCGCAAATGCGCTCGGCTGCTCCGGAAAACTGTTACAGCTTAAACCAGGGTAGGGATGACAATTGACCTACACTTAAAGATCTATGATTAAAAAATCGGGACCTAACTACCTCGAAAGCGGGACAGCCACAAAGTGAATGCTGTCATCGTTATCTTCAAGACAGTTGTCACACAAGGAATCTTGAACAAAGTCCATTCTTTGTAAATGGAGTTTAAAACGGATATGGCCGGTCAGAATAGCGACCAGAACTCTCAGTTGGTTTTTCTTCAAAGATAGAGCAAACTTTGTAAGCTCCAGATTAGGTTCACAAATGAAGTACTTAGCCTCTCGGCATGTAGTGGAAGCTAGCCAATTACGCTTAGCCTGCAAAAACATGTAGTTCTTAAATGCTTTCTTACCACAATTAAAGGTCAAGGGCACTGCCGGTTCAGGTCCAATGAATTTCAATGCCACAATGAGCCCGAACCCAAATAACTCTGACACGATTATTAGAGCAATGGACGATAATAAAATGTTTACAGTCCTTGACCAGTTTGAAAGTAATCATAGGATTTCGTACTGAATTGAGCACAGATTTATTATCACTGTATAGAATAATGTCCTTTCCGAAAACAGCGGGCATAGAAGCATCAATTGCACAACGTGTGAGTGCAATCAGCTCCGCTTGGTATACCGTGCAGTTCTGGCCTAGACTCCCACATGATCGTAGGTCATGTGCAGGATAATAAGCTCCGAAATATGTACCAAAATTAAAGTGAGACCCGTCAGCGAAAAACACGAGCGACTGGGCCACCCAGTCATTGAATTCTTGAGACCACCACGAGTTCCTCGCTGGATAAACCACCACGAAAGAGATATCGAAGCAGAATTCTGGCAACTATTCGTCATTAACCATATTAATTTCTGGTAATATATGAACTTAATAAATTGTAGATTAAAGTATAGAAGACGAGGACATAGCACCCGTAATAACTCGACAAGCTATTTCTTGTATATGCTATTAAGCTTCGCAATGACAGAAATTGACTGAACCACAGGCCACCAAACAACAGACGTGTAAGATAGCATAGGTAAAGCTAGAGATTTGTAAATAAACATCAGCAATTTGGGGATCAGACCCCACTACTTCCCAAATGCTCTTCTACACTGCCAGAAAATAGAAGTGACCTTTTGCAGTTTAATTTCAATATGAGATTTACAGGAGAGTTTACTGTCCAGAATGACACTCAGATGCTTTACTGTGTCGGATCTAGCGATTGTTTCTAATAAAATTATACAATTTCGTAAATTTTAGAAATTGTTATGAATTCCAGAGAAATTCCAAAAACACACTTTAGAAAACTTTCAATATTGAAAAATTTAATTTTAAATTATTTTTTGCTTTTTGAAACCTTGATTTACCTTTAAAAAAAATTAAAATTGGGTGGATTACTCCAGCACTCAATGCCACTAATGAACCCACGGGCAATACCCGGACAAACACATATACTTATACATTAAAAACACCCAACCGGGATTTTTGGTCACCACCGGATATCGAACCCGAGACCCTCGAATAACAAAGCAAGCACGCTACTTACTGCAGTGCTATCGAGGGCGGCGATTCTTTAGAATTTCATTTTCCTAAACACTTTAACCGTGAAAACAGAAAACATCCACATTTTTGTAAATCCTTTCGATCGGGCATCTGAAAGAATTAATTAATTTTGTTTATGAAGTGTTGTTTAAGGTTCGTCTGTGGATCCCGTGAGGTGAATAAGGTAACCGTCAAGGATGCGTATCCTTTGCCGCTTATCGATGGTCTGGTGGGTCGATTTTATCAAACGCGTTTCATATCAACAATTAATTTGAATGATGCGTTTTGGCAGATCCTTCTCGATCCACAATCCAGAGATAAGATGTCATTCACGGTACCTGGCCGGCCCTTATATCACTTCACGGTCATGCACCGCAGACGATGTACCGCCTTATGCACCGGGTGATTCCGCACCGACTTCACGATCGAGTCTTTGTTTATTTAGATGACCTCTTAATTACCTCTGCCACCCTAGATGAACATTTCGATCTGCTCAGTGAGGTCGCTGGCTTAATTAGAAATGCAGGGTTGTCTATTAACGTAGAGAAAAGTCGATTTATTCTTATATAGAAGTTAAATACTTGGGCTACTTATAAGTTCGCGAAACTGGGAGGACCACTAACAGATCTTACCAAGAAGGGCGTAAAATGGAAATGGTCAGACGCAGCCAATGAGTTTTTTAAGGCTCTAAAGCATGCACTCACAACAGCACCTGTTCTGGCAAATCCGGACTTCGAGAAACCCTTCTATATACAGTGTGACGCCAGTACCACTGAAGTATAGGAAGCGTGTTATTTTAGCTTAATGCCGCCCGAGAAGAACGACCAATATCGTTTATTTCACAAAAGCTCAATACCGCTCAAAGGAATTATTCCATCACAGAGTTAGAGTGGTACAGGGCGGTACTGAGCGTCAAAAAGATCCGTGAGTATATAGAAGGGTATAGCTTTATCATTTATACTTACCATACGAGTTTACGCTAGCTCATGCCTCAAAAGGATTTCTCAGGACAGCTTGCTCGTTGGAGTCTAAAATTACAGGAATTTAATTTTGAGATATCGGTTATAGAAAATACTAATGTTGTGCCTGATGCTCTATCTCGAGTGTATAGTAACGAACCAGGCATGCTGTCGTCTCTTTCAATGCAGCCCGATAAACATAATAATTCTACCATCGGTGAAAATTTGGATGTCATTGATCAACCATATTGACCTAGATTCACCCGCTTTAGAGGACCCCGAAAACTTCGAGCAACTAGAGAAAATCCGGAAGCAGAATTCAGATTGCCATAGCTTTTGCATTAAGGAAAACAAACTGCTTTATAACCCTTCCGTTGGTATTCGTTATGATGCTACTGCGATGTGCCAATTTGGAAACTGGTTATTCCTTCTTCAATAACCTACTCCAAAGACTCTGGAAATACTCCTAAGACTCTGGAAATACTTCGTAGACAATTTTATTGGCGTCGAATGGCACAGGATGTTAAAGAATTATTACGTTCAATTATATAACATCAGACCCTATATATTGATCTGTTGAGACCGTATCGACGGTGAAAGAAGAGTAATGCATACATTTTAATCATTCTCGATCATTACTCGAAATTCGTACTTTTAAAGCCTTTACAGGAAGCATCAACAGCTCTGTTCTGTAATTTTCTCGAGAATGACACATTTTTATTATTTTCTACACCCGAAGTTATCACTAGTGATAATGCGAAGCAGTTTGTCTCGAAATTATTTCAGGAGCTTCTTCGTAAATATGTAGTGGAGCACATTCGTACCCCGTTTCTTTTTAATGTCTGAGTCCTGTCGACGATGTTTTAATCGTTCCACCATGCGATGTTGTAACTCATGCCAATTAACTGTATGTCCAATACCAGTGACAAGCGATATTTTTTAAAACAAAGCTAATCTCTGTGCGAGTAGTCTATCATTCGATAAATTTATTGAGGCTGCCAAGATTTCAAGTTGAAATGAAAATAAATGTATTGGTATACAGTTGCAGAACCATCAAATGATAAATCGCTACTTGAGAAACCTCGACTGTCAGCAATTTCACTAGCTATGGACGGCATTGGCCTACCATAATTAGGTATATACGGCACAAGTTAGATGAAGTTAGCGTAAAAATCCGAAATTTTGTTGACTACCTGGGTAGGCGGTTGATTCTGTATTGGTAGTCTCATGGAACTCGATGTAGGATTCGGTGTAAACGCTTGGTAATTTATTGTTTCTGGAATCCTAGTAGTAGGACTGAGCATAGTCCGATACAGATCTACCTGGTTGGACAGAGGTAATTTCGTTTTGTGCTCGACTAGGATATGACGGTATAAGAGCTGGTGTTTTAGTTTCCACTGTTTGTTGTTGCTGCAAATTTTAAATCGCAAACTCAAGGTCAACACTATTAGAAAACAAGACTTTTAGAAATGTTAGATAATTTGTAGCAATAAATGTGGATCAACATTTAACAAAATTTTAATTTATTACCAACTATGTATATCATTTGTATTAAAGTGTGCCGAAATATTTAATTTTCAATTCAAATTAATAATTATAAATTCTGAATCATTAAAGTCAACAATATTCTTATTAATATTGGGTACGCTTGTAAGGGTGGCTTGTCGGCCGCCAAACTCAATTGTCACGAGAAAATACATAGTCGTCTTTACAAAAGACTCATCTCTAGCATATGCGGTAACAAAATTTTGCTTGCAGAGCCATAACTGGTTATGTCCTTGACTCCACTTCTTGCCATGGAATCCATTCTTTCCTTGCCTCAGCTACGCATCTTTATTTTAGGCACAGCCTGTTTTGCAGCATATCGTCAGATGTACATTGGGGCATGGAATGTTTTCGGTTCTATCGTGGGACATCGACAAATATTTAAAAATTATTCTTCATGTTTACCAGAAATCGATAAAGTTAATAACAGACTACTAAGAATTACATTTCTCAAATCTTTTCTCGGTGGCTTATCCTTCGAGAGATTTGTGGAGTTCGTCGGATTTTCTTAACAAATTAGATGAGTTCATAGTCTTTTTTTCTTATGGCTCTCGCTGTAACCTCAGTGCACGTTTTGGAATCTACTGTCCTTGGAGGAATCTGAGACTTTTCGGTAGTCTTGGTTCGCATTGTACTGTTTTTAAGGCGGAACTAATACCGCTGACACGTAGTGTTATTGAGGCTTTGAATTTAGCTGTTAAAAACAAAAGTATTCTACTTGTACAGATAGTAAACATGTACTTAACTCTTTAAGAAATCCCTTGACTGCTTCTAAACTCGTCAAGGAGTGCAAAGATTTCATGAACGTTCTTTGTTCTAACAATAAAGTTACGGTCATGTGGGTACCGGCTCATTGTGACATCGGCAATGTAGGCAATGTAGGCAATGAGATCGCGAATTGTTTAGCCAAAGTTGGCTCCCAATTGACTTAAATTGACCGCTGGTCAGCCCAATTTGAGGTTAACGAAGTATGCTTTATCTTTAAAAAAAAAGAACCAGTTAAGAATCTTGGTAGCGATTCATATATTCTATTATATTATATTATCTTGTGACGCAGTTTGTCTATTTCCATTTCAGGTATTCAACTTTAGGTCTTTATGTAAATTTAGATCAGTTGTCCTTGTTCTAAACTTGTTCAGTTTGCGAAGGCAGCAGTGCTCGTTTGCGAATTGGGATAGAATTCTGGGTTTGTACCATGGGCTTTTGTGGGGATTGAGTGCGGAATCCTCGTGTTTTCCAGCCAATTTTAATAATAATAATATGCGGTAACCCACCCACAGAATATTTCGTTTTCTTCCACGAAGTTTATTTGACGAATTATAAAAGTTCTTAAAATTTTTATTTCCACATAAATTTAAAAAGTTAGAATAGAATTCGACACCTTATATAGGTACATATATATTGTATGTATACATACTATAGTAACCAGCAAATATTTGTTCTGCTACCTGTTATATACCAAACACAACACTTAAGCGAAACCTCAACTTTTAATTTATCTAATTGAAATGAGTGAGTACACTTTCGTTTTGTTTTGTTTTGTGTAAAAAAAATTTCATTAATTCAGTACACAAACTATATATATATATACGATCGGTGTAATAAGTAAATCTTAAATTTTGTATTCTGTATCTTGGTGTACAGTATAATAATAATACAACAAGCATAACATGTTTTTCCATTTTTTTTTTATTATATTCCTTCATTCGCGTCCTCATCTCCATCTTCCTGCCGCATATATACGGAAATATATTCAATCCGGCCCATACTCATAAAAAATATGTACATACAAAAAGATGGGGTAGCAGAAAAAAAAAATGTTTCCCCATTGCTGTAATAAAAGATAAGAATAAAAATAATAACATTTTTTTTTTTTTTTTTTTTTCGTCTTTGTAGAAACATCTTACGTGCAATATTATGTGTGTTCACTACATTTTAAAGCCAGCAACAAAAAACCAAAAACAAAATATTCCATATATATAAAAATTATAAGCAGATAAAATAAAAAACAATTTATTTGAAGCGCATGATGATGAAAAATTCAAGGAAGGATATACTCACTCGTACACATAAGAAGCTAAAATATGTGTATGCTATAATATGTAATGTGTACAGTAACGAGCACTCGAATGATGTCAAAACTAAATTTTATTATATATAATGAAGGTGATACTAGTGATTAGAAAGCAGCAGATTGATATAAAACCCGCAGCCAAAATTAGTTCGTGTCCACGTGCCCGCTACTGTAGAGTAGTACATCAAAAAATATACAACATTAATAATTTATTACTATTATTTATAAATATACGTTTTTTTATTAATATTATTATTTTATTTGTACAAAAACAAGACACACACACACACACTAAAAATAAAATATTTAAATTTATGATTAAATATTATAAATAAATAAGAAATAATAATAATAATATAAAATTAAAAACTTGATATTCTAAATAAATAAAATATTTAACAATTATATATAGCATATAAAAACAAAACTACTTTAATAAAATTATTTTTTGTTTTCCGTTTAGATAAATTTGTAAATAAATTTAAACATTTATATAATACATATATATTTAATAAAACTAAAACAACAACAAAATAACTTATTATAATTACTGCTACATAAAATTAAATTAACTTTAGTACTTTATATATTATAATATTATATGTACATGTATATAGATTTTTAAGTTTAAATAAAAAATTTTAAAATTACCAAACAAAAAAAAAAAATATTTAAAAATTTAAAACTAAAAAAAAAATTATTTAAATTTAATAAAAATGCTATATATATTTACAAAAATAATTTACAAAAATAAAAAAGAACAACAAAAAATTTAAAAACGAAAACCAAATTGAGTGCAATTTATACATGCTTATTATTATTATTATTATTATAATTATTATAATAAATTTGAAAAACAAAAAGAAATTAAAAAAATATATATATATATTATAAAAATGCAGTATTAAAATAAATAATAATTATAAAAAATTAAAAATTTACAATAAGTTTCATTTACATATGAATATTATTTTATTTGAGGATTAATTATCGTGTAGCGTGGAAATAATGGTTTAACAGCGATTCATAATAATTAAAGGTAGGATTTTAATATATAGTCTGGTAATTATTGAAATGTTTAAAATAATTATAGACACACCAGCTAATATGGGTGTTTCTTTTAAACTGAGACGATCAAATATCTCGAAAAATAACCACTCTACGGAAAACATGTCCATAATCAAAATTTAATCATACTGCGGGGGAAATACATTAGTGCAAAAAAAATGGTCCCCCATCCCCGCTTTGTAGGTGGGGCGGGGGTAACTTTTAAACTAAGATAGGAAGCCATATTTTTTATTGCAGATACGGATTACACGACTAAAAGTACATATGATTTGAATGAAATATTTTGTTCGGTTCATGATAGATGGCGTTGTAATCGACGAAATTCAATTTTTTCAATTTCTCCTTCTTAGAACACACGCATTCGATTCTGCAAAAATCTGGCGCAGTAAGATCTGATGATCTGGCGGGCCAATTTATCGGACCAGCTCTACCGATCCACCGACCATTGAAATCACGATCAAGTATTTCACGTGCCATCAACGAATAGTGTGCAGGACAACCATCATGTTGAAACCACATGTTCCGTCTCACTTCTAAGCTCAAATTTTCAAGAAATATTGGCAGTTCATTTTCCAAAATGTTTCGGTACATTTGACCATTCAAGTTGCCTTCAATAATGTGGGGGCCTATGAGTTTGTTGCCAATTATTCCACACCACACGTTGACAATCCAAGGACGCTGATGTTCAACTTGACGAAGCCAGTGCGGATTTGTAACACTCCAATAATGCATGTTGTGTCGATTAACTGTTCCATGGTTTGTAAAAGACGATTCGTCGGAGAACATTACGCAACGAAAAAAATTGGGGTTTTGTTGTATTTGTTCATGTGCCCATAGACAAAAAGTTACCCGATTTTGGAAATCAACGCCATGAAGGTCTTGGTGTAAAGGCACATGATATGGATGATACTTGTGCCGTTTTAAAATTCTCCAAACACTGGTGAGGGGCAATCCGGAATCGCGAACTATTTCTCTTGTACTAATATGATGATTATGAGCCACTCCAGTGACTGTTGCTCTACGGGTCCTCTTTTTCGGTTGAACATTTCCATCAGTAATAAATTGTTTGATAGTACGGCCAAATGAAGCACGTGAACGAATCCTATCCGGAA
This sequence comes from Tipula unca, assembly GCA_951394425.1. Taxonomy (NCBI): domain Eukaryota; kingdom Metazoa; phylum Arthropoda; class Insecta; order Diptera; family Tipulidae; genus Tipula; species Tipula unca. The sequence continues at coordinate 201,805,167 of OX596380.1, forward strand.
AACGTTGATTTTCAAGATTTCTGCCAGCTTCTCCATAAACCAGAACCATTTCAATTTTCTCTGGCACAGTTAAACGCTCCATTCTAAAGTATTTTGTCGTTTATTTTGCAATTACGAAAAACATGAAGATAAGAAATAACACAAACGTTAAATGTGATTTACAAAACTGAATAAATTGTTTTGATGACGAATTTCGAATATTTCCAATGAAAACGTGATGTTTTTTATTTCAAACGTACGTATTGCAGAATCGAATGCGTGTGTTCTAAGAAGGAAAAATTAAAAAATAGAATTTCGTCGATTACAACGCCATCTATCATGAACCGAACAAAATATTTCATTCAAATCATACGTACTTTTAGTCGTGGAATCCGTATCTGCAAAAAGGCTTCCTATCTTAATTTAAAAGTTACCTCCGCCCCACCTACAAAGCGAGGGTGGGGGACTATTTTTTTGCACTAATATATTTCCCCCGCGGTATGATTAAATTTTGATTATGGACATTTTTTCCGTATAGAGTGGCTATTTTTCGAGATATTTGATCGTCTCAGTTTAAAAGAAACACCCGGTATAGGATGTAAAAATGGGTGCCCAATGTTTATAATAGCGATAATAGGCCGAATTGATCGGTGTGAAGTTTACCACAAATAACAAAACTAGAACTAGATATCCCCAAAAAAATGTTACCCTCAAGGGTAAGTTATCGATGTTATAAGAAACATCCTTTACTGTGAAAGTGTACGAGGATATTTGATGGCCATAAACAGGTAACCCTAGAGATGTCTAGATATGCCATCAATTTGTGTGTACTTTTAAGATTATTAATGGTTGGGAGTTTGGTTATTATACGATTTATATTGTACGTGTTGTTATTACATACGCTGTGGTTCGATCAAAAAAATCAAATTACCACTGTGTTAATTGTAATTCTAATGGACATACAATAATTCGATGTTACCAGTTGATGAATGCCACAAGTTTGTGACCGAATCCAAATTATGTTACAATTGTCTTCGCCTCGACCATGTTCACCACATCATTCGCTGCTACACCCCACCAAAATAAGTTCACCAACTGCATCTTCAAAGGCTGCGCCACCCTGTTTAAATTCGAAAGTTGTGAGTACATTCGTTAACACCAACTGTAAGCCGACTGCCAGTAGTTCAGTCCTTGCATCATCATCATCGCTTGCTGATGCCAAATCCAAAACGTCATTACCATCATTCGTCTATTTGAGCACAGCATTAATTCAAGTTATTAACCATTTGGGACATCCGGTCATTGGGCGAGCACTATTAGATTCCGGTTCTCCAGAAGCTCCCTCGTCACAACAGTACTACAAAAATTCAATGAGTTGGATCCAATGTCGTTGCATATTCCAGCTGTTCGAAAATTACCCTAAAATAAAATACAACCAACTATTCTACCATTTTGTACGTCCAAGTGGTTCCAAAAATCACCAGTTACCAACCAACCGTATCAATTAATGATATTACGTCTTGGGACATACCCGCGAATATTCAACTTGCTGATCCGGAGTTTTTCAAATTCCAAGATATCGATTTGTTACTAGGTGCCGAAATCTACCACAAGTTACTCTCTGTTACCAGGCAGATCTGGTCTGGACTTGACCGGTCCAGATCAGGCCAACTGATATCGCTTCGACGGCATCATATTGGCATGGTGGTGGGAGCTGTAACGGGACATTGTCTCATTGGGATACATGCGAGCAAACTGGGTGTCCCAGACTACGATTTCTGCCGCATAGCTGTGATGATGATGAGGAGGAAAATGTACTCCATCTGCTCTGCACCTGTCCTAGTCTAGCGTACAGCAGAACAAAATTCATAGGAACTTCCTCTTTGAATGACCTCACGGATCTTAGTCGGGACTTTAAACGCTTCTTGGTAAGCTCAGGATGGTTTAGCGAGTGAAGCAGGAGGAAACTCGAATGTGGTACAGCTACGGACCAATTTTGTGTCTATGCTAGTCCTTTAGGACGGCCACACTGAGAAAAATTTGAGTTTTTATTTTAAAGGAATCAGTTCTTTAGCAAAATTTTCTTTGTTTTAAAGAAAATATACATGAAAGTACCATTTATTTCAAAACATTAAAAATCTTTGTTATCGAATGTTTAATGCATGGTGTTATATTAGAGGTGAAATGTATAAAATCCTTATATTCAAAGGATATGTACTTTGGTTCAAAACAAGCTTTTCTTAAAATTATGATTATTTAATATAAAGGATTTTCAATTCTTTAGATAAAAGAATCTCAACTTTTAAAACCAATTATATCTGCAGTGACAAAATCTTGAATACTTTAAACTAAAGTTTTACGGCTTTGTTACAAATGTTTTGATTATTTATTTATGAAATTTACTGTTAAGTGAGCAAGATTTACCATTTCATGTTGTACCGATCAGCAGTAAGTCGTCGTTATTATAACGTGTATCAATTAAAAGTGCGTTAAACATATAATTATTTTATAAATATTTTACAATTCAATATTTTTCAATTTAAAGTGTATAGTAGAAGTGTTTGCATACATAAATTACAATTTTTCAATTACATTAATTTTGGTGTTAATTGTTTAAAAATTTGGAAAATTAACTTGACTTTTTTAAGGAAATCGATTTTGTGATTATACCAAGCAATATCGATGTTAATAGAATCTCAAATATGCGCCTCAAACTTTGGTTAACAGTTAAATAAATAGTGTTATTCGTGGTAAAATTAAAAATGAATAATGGATATTATTTTCTGTGATTGATAACCATTTACAATGTTTATGTTTTCCACATCTTTAAAATGTATAATGTGCACTCGCTTATTAATTATTTTGCTGCGTTCATTAGTTTTTAGAGTACATTATTTTGAAAAAATTAGCATCATGAACGAAAACGAGAGTAATGCCTCTTGTAATTATGACAGCGAGAGTCAACCTATTATCACCAATATAAGGGACAGCGAGTTTTTGTTATCAACAATAACGGTAATAAAGCCCGGTGATGATTTAACCAAAGTCATTGAATTTCGAAATTAGGTTTCAACATGGGGCTTGTCCCAAAAAACAATTAATTTCCTGGTGGATGTCCACGAATTTACTGTAAAAACCTTAGAAGTTATTGATTTAGATGGAACCGACGATGTTTTTGAGAATTACCCTAAAGGTTTATATGGTTTTATAAGGTTTTAAAGGAACCTTCTAAAGATTTAATGTTGATTAACTTCCTACATATAAGTAGCTTGCCGGTCAATTTTTGTTATTTGAGTACGGGCCGTAAGGTTATTAGAGCTAAAGAATACCCGTCAGTTGGTTTGTAAAAAAGTTGTACTATTTCTTTAATCGCAATGACTAAAAGAGTGATATAATATAATATTAATTGTTATGAAAAATTATAAGAGGAACGGATTTAACTTTTATTTAAAAATGTATTAATTTTATTTTGTATTTTTTATTCAAATTTTATAATTAAAAGAATTTCAAAATAAACATTTTTCTTTTATTAAATAATTGGATACAAATCATTTTTGGAACCACCCTTTGAAAGTATGTTTGGAAACAAATACTACAGTCCTTCAAAACAAAACCTAATGAAAAATAATTTTCAAAAGTTTTCATTCTTTGAGCTAAAGCCGAAACATTTTTAGGAGAAAAACAAAGGTTCAAAATGTTTTAAATGAAAATACGATAACCTTAAAATCAAAATCTTCATTGCTTTATTTTTATTGCCATATAACATTCAGGAGAAAAGAACAAATCCTCGTTTTTACTTCACAATAGCTTATTCCAAATGATAAAATAAACTTTGATTTAAACTTTTCGGATTCTTTAAGTTAAAATCAAAAAAGTTTTGCGCAAAATCTATAGGCAAAAATTCTTTAAATTAAAGTAGAATCCTTTGTTTTTAAGATACATTTTTTCTCAGTGCATCCTTACCTAACCTAACCTAACCTACTCTCTGTTGGGCAAATCAAACTATCAGAGCACTTGCTGGAAAAATGTCATCTCACCTAAACTACAAACACTTTTTCCATTCTGTCATTGAAAATACGCCAGACTCAAATTGAGAGGTTCTGGACTATAGAAAATCATGAATCAAGAAATGAAGAACCGGAGTGTGAAAGGTATTTCACAAAATTTACTACACGTGAATGATGGACGATTTATTATCAAACTTCCATTTATGGCGGACCCATCGACACTTGGCAACTCAAAAGATATTGCTACGCGTCGATTCTACAATTTAGAGAGACGTCTAGACAAATCGACAGAGTACAAGATGTTAGGTCACATGGAAGAAGTTGATACAAATTCTATCGCAGTACCAAATTTCTATTTTCTGCCAAAACTTCGACTGGAAAATCACTCAATTCGGTAATGATGGTCGGTCCAGTGGTACAAAGTGACCTATTTTCGATACGGCTCCGTTTCCGATCATATGCTTTCGCGTTTAGCGCCGATATTGTTAAAATGTACCGGTAAATTCGAGTGCAGCACGAAGATCAAAGGTTTCAACTCATCTTGTGGCGAAATTCACCATCTGAGCAACTATCAACATTTAAGTTAAAAACGGTGACATATGGGACTTTTTCAGCCTCATTCCTTGCCACTAGATGTCTTAAACCACTAGCACTTGATCACTACAGTATTTCACCTACTGCCGCCAATGCAATCGAGAAAGATATCTACGTCGACGATATACTGACAGGAACTAATTCAATTGAAACTGCATTAGAGTTAAAAAATGAGGTCACCAAGATTTTGCAATCCGCTGGCATGAAATTAGGAAAGTGGTGTGCCACTTCACATGAACTTCTTCAAGATATACCACCGGAATTCATCAAAACGACTCTGAAAATTGATGAAAATAATATAATCAAAACACTCGGCGTTTTTTGGTGTCCATCATCCGATAAATTAAAATTCTTGAACGCTCGAATATACGATCACCTCGGTCTATTGGGACCCGTGATTATTTTGGGAAAATTATTGGTCCAGTCGTTATGGCAGTTGAATCTAGATTGGGACCAGCCACTTCCGCAGCATTTGCACACCTGGAAACATTTCGAGAAAGTCTCATCGTGCTCAACAAATTTACAATTGATCGTCATGTGTTCAGATCCAACCAACCACTTAGCATCCAAATACATGGATTTGCGACCTTCAAATTTAGCGGACCGCTTAAAATCGACGTTCGAGTGGCGCAAAGTCAATATTTTCCTGTCGAGTACAAGGGATTGGAAAAGAATAATTTCGTCGTAAAATATCCATTGCTTCGTTCATTATCGTTGTTCTTAGATGAAAATCATATTATTCGAGTTGGTGGCCGTCTTCAACATACCACATTACCATATATCTCGAAACACCCTATTCCCCTGTCCAACAATCACGATAATTATTTTCTACCACAGGAGACTGCTACACGTCGGCCCCCGAGTATTGTTGGCCGCCGTTCGTCAGCACTATTGGCCGCTGTATGGGGCCACAGTATGCAAAAAGGTGTTTCGTGAATGCTTTCTGGAGTGCTTTCTTGTTCGATCGATTCCCATATATGACGCAACAGATGGGACACTTACCACCGAAGAGGGTTGTTGCGGTGCCACCTTTCTACACGGTTGTCGTAGATTTTGCGGGATCATTTTATTATTTATTTATATTAAAGTTATCGATTTAGTCATTACAAGTATGATTTCATATTCAAAACAAATAATTAATTCAATTTTGATTATTACATACAAGATTAAAAAATTTAAATTTTGAAATTTTAAAAATTAAAAGTTAAGTGTGTACTTCAGATTAGAAGTTGTCAAAAAAAATAGTATTCAAAAGTATATTATTTACAAAAAATAAACTGAAACTAAGTTTTAAAATTTAAAAAATAGTTCTTCAAGTTCCTTTTGAAGCAGTCCTTTGAGAGATGAAAGTCAAAGTTTTCTTCAGCGATGTTGAATGATTTTGCAAGTCTATTAATTGGGCAATTGTCACCATAGTTAGTTGAGTGGCGTACTATCTCTGTATTTTCCAATATGTAAGGTGAATCAATATGGCCAAGCAGGATGTTGCCGATAAAAGCGGAGTCTAAAAATAAGCGTCTATTTTCCAGAGTACAAATTTTATACTCTAAACATCTTGTCGTGTATGGTGGTAGGCGGGCTATATTCTCATGAAATGGTAGCTATGGTCATAGTCCCAGCCAGTCTCAGTGGTTAGCACAATACGGGCTCCAAATTACTGATGCGTATTCAACTTGGGATCTTATATATGCAAAATATAGTGAGAAAAAAGTTGACAAATTTGTAAATTCTCCAGTCCAACGATAAACAAAACCAAACATAGAATTAGCTTTAGCAATGCATTTGTCAATGTGGCTTTTAAAACTCATATTTTCAGCGAATGTGACTCCTATGGATCGATTATTTCTTTAACTCTTTGCAGTTCCAGCAGTTCCAGTTCCTTTGCAGCAGTTATTATTAACGCCGTAAGCAAAATTAATCGGTTTTCTCTTGCGGTGAAAAGACATTACTTTGCATTTGCCAATATTCAATAGCAAAGAATTTTAGTGGCATCATTCACTGAATCTCTCGATGTCTTCTTGTAATACTTTTGTGTCATGTATATCTTTGATTGTATGATAAATTTTTATATCATCTGCGAACATGAGAAGATTAGAGTATTTTATGACTTCAGTTATACCATTTATGAAAACGAGAAAAATCCATGGTCCAATATGGGAACCCTGACGAACTCCTGACATTACATTGATTATTTTAGATTTTTCGCTTCCAATTGACACATATTGTACGCGACTAGACAAATATGAGTTTGAACCATTTAATGAAGTTGGATGCAAAGCCAACGTTGTAATGACTTTTTAGAGCCTTGTGATGGCAGATGGAGTCAAATGCTTTACTAAAATCAGTAAACACTACGTCTACTTGGTTGCGGTTTTCAATTTCATTAATAACTTTGTTGGTAAATTCAACAAGGTTAGTAGATGTAGATCTTCTAGGCATAAACCCATGCTGATTGAGTGATATATGTTGAGCTAGATTCCTTTAAAGCTGTTGCATACGACCTGTTCAAATAATTTTGTTATGGTTGAAGTGGTTGATATCCCTCTATAACAAGAGATATCTTTTCTTTTACCCGACTTAAATATAGGTGTAACTTTAGATATTTTCCATGTATCAGGGAATATTCCGGATGTTAACGAGAGGTTTTATATATTCCGTAATGGTTTTACTAAAATATTAGCATATTTTTTTAATATAAACGTTGGAATATTATCCGGCCCACATCCGTCACCAAACTGATTAAGTGCTTATAAAATATCCTCATCACTAATAACCGGTAAACTGATAAGTACATTATTATTTACGTTTGATTGAGTGGTAAACCAATTACTGTTTTTGGGTTTGTATACATGTTGAATAAAATCCGCAAACGTATCAGCTATTTTTTTGGGATCTGATGTTTTAATATCGTTTTGGATAGCCATCAATTACTCGTTTGGATCTAAAGTATTTCCAGAATTATTTGGACTTGGTTGTAATGCTTCGTTGTACATCTGCAATATGTGAGAGGTGCTTATTAAGTACGTATCAAATTCTTCATTAGATTGGAGAAACGCAGTCCTATACGATTCTAAACCACTTTTAATCATCTTGGCATAGGCTTTAGATTTACGGTTCTTCAGATTAATCAGATGGTCGTCAAACCAAGGAGGATGAATATTAAAATTTTTTCCGGCACAATGGAATGTGGGTTTCAAAACCTTGTAATAAAATTTGGTAGAATTTGTTAGTATCTTGGTTTACATTATTAGTGTTTAAAGCAGCGTCCCATTGAATAGCTTCTAAGTACTGCAGAAGGCCAGTGTGGTTTATTTTTTTAAAATTATAGGTATGGTATGCATATGATGCCCGGATGTTGTTGACTTAATTACATTTGAATCAAAAACTATTTCCATAGATTTGTGGTTAACATCATTAACAACAAATGGATTGAGTGATTCTGACACTTTAAACATTTCTGCATCATTCGTGAAGAATAAATCTAATATTCTCTCAAGGGCATTGGCTATGTTGTTGATTTGCTTTAGGTTAAAACCAAACTAGCATCAAGAAAGATATATTCCGATTCTGATGTGATATTGCATGGTAGAAAAGAATCCATATCTTGATCATTACTCCACATTACATTTGGAAATTTAAAGTCACCTAGTACTAAGACTAAGTTATTTGGTTTTGTGAGATTAATTAATTCGTCCACTGCATCACTGCATCTGCCGTATATTTCACTACACGAAGTCGGTGGAATGTAGGCTGTATAAATAAACAGATTCGTTAAACAGATCAAAAGCGCAATTGAAACCACGTGGCGTGTTCAAGACAGGTTCCGATTGACTGAGGTTCGTAGATGCACTATCGATGTATAAAAATCCGTCACGACGACGCAAACGGCGCTCGGGAGCATACAAATTTACACGAGAATACAAATTTACACGAGGAACGTATCTCCAAGATCAGTCATAAATTCGACTCGATCAATTGGCATATCATATAAGTAATACTGATGAAATAATGGATATCGGATTCTATTAAACGAAAGTCTTACATTTGCTTACATTTAACCGTAAATTATTGCTGATAGTCCAACAACAAAAGTTGTTTAAATCATTTTGCAACAACAAGCAGTCAGTTAAATTGGAAACTGGAGCAAAAATTTTCATGTCATCAGCGTAGAGCAGACATCTTGCAAATTTGAAACAGTTCACCACATCGTTTACGAAGAGTGAAAACAACAATGATCCCCAGTGGCTACCTTGAGGAACCCCGGATGTTGCACTGAAAAAACCGGGTATCGTATAACTATAAGAGGGCAACCATCTGACTGGGATGAAGTTGCAGTTTAATTTCATTAGCTTGGCGATCAGAATTGCGTGATTAATTTTGTCTTTGAAAAATCAGTACAGGTCACGTCCAGCTGTAGTCTGGAATGAATCGTGCTGTGAAGATGGCCGCTGAAAGACACTTCCCGCAAAAAAGTCATGTTTGCACAGACAAAATATACTTTTTTGTATGGAAAAACAAAAATCGATGAAACATTGAATCAAAGAGCTTTGGTACCATAGAAAGTATGGCAATCCCGCGATAGTTGATGATCTCGCTTCGTTTGAATATGGGCGTATGGAGGACATTTTCCACGGATCTGGAAAAACTTGCGTTCGAAGGCTTTCATTAAAGATAACAGTAATGTGATCACACATAACAGTAATGTGACCTGCACCCTTATTGATGTCAATGTTGGATATACAATCATAGACTTCTTCTGAGGTAAACAATAGTTCAGTGAATTCCTGATTGTTTCCAAGCTTAAAAGGTTAGACATTTGGCGTATGATACGGTTCATAGACTGATTCGAAGAAATTAACAAATAAATGGCACATATCAACGGGAAGCGTAGCAGAGCAGCTCTGAAAGTTCATAGGAGTGCCGAGGAGTTCTAGTGTCGATGAACTGCCAAAAACCTCGTGGGTTGGAAGCCAACTCCACTTCAATCTGCAGAACGTAATTATGAAATAGGAAACTGTTTAAAAATTTGAATTCCTTACGAGCTTTAGTGAAAGCAAGGTAATACTGTTTGCAGGGTAATCGTGCCAACTTAACATTATACCATATGGTTCACGAAATTTTGGTCAAATTTGCTTATATGAATACCAATTTTAAATGATACATAATCGCGATCATCATTACGTCAAAAGCAATATAGTACAGGTTTGTCGACTACAAATTGGGTTTTAATATGCATCATGAGTTCATCATCAGTAACATACTTGCATAACCGAGAAAAAGAAATCTAAAGAACTTGACAACAACTTCGACGTTATTATTATTTCAGAGACGTGGCTTACCGAATGTTTTAATTCTGAAGAATATTTTCCGTCGGATTACATCAATCATAGAAAGGACAGGCATGGTTTCAGCACCTACTTTTAAGGCGGCGGATTACTGATCGCAGGTAAAAATACAATTTCGAACGGGGTAATTGCGTGTCACTGTAGCCTCGAAGTGATAGTTGCCCGTGTAAAAATTGCACGGTCCTCCATTCTCATCGTCGCGCTGTATATTCCTTTTGGCTCAAACCTGGACCTCTACCTCGAGATGTTCAACTTCATCGATTTGGAGATGCTGCCAACATTACGTGACGATGAACAATTACTGATTATTAGCGATTTTAATCTTCCGAGTACTACTTGGTTGGATATGGTGTTTTTACGACATTTTCTGACGAGGACAATGCCTTGGCTATACGATGGATTACTTCGCAAGCATATCTGCAACACAAGTTAACCGTATGTGTAACAGTCGAGGGAAATTTCTGGATCTTGTATTCACAACTGACCATAGATAGGTTCTCAGAAGTTTTGGCATGCGCGGATTTTACCCGCTGCTCGAGGATCTATCACACTCCAATAATGATAAAAATATTTCACGAAGAATTGGAATTTTCTTCAAGCTGGCCAAGATTTGAATGACATAGTTTCACAACTCAATGAACGACTCTAAGCAGGTATCGAAAGGCATGTTCCGCCGAGGGCTACTAAACCGTAATTTCGTTAAATACTGGATTCATCGGCGTGACCTCCTCGTCAAAACTCCAGTATTTGGTCAAATTTGCTTATAGGAATACCAATTTTAAATGGTACATATACGCGATCATCATTACGTCAAAAGCAATATAGTACAGGTTTGTCGACTACAAATTTTTTTTGATATACATCATGAGATCATCATCAGTAACTTCCGTGCATAATCGAGAAATAAAAATTCACCGTAGCGGCTCAACATTACGCAGAGTGGAGTTCAATTTTACAGACGACGTCTGTTGCAATGGTGTTGGTTTTAATAAACTATCCACGTTAATTTTAATAGCGGATCATGTTTCATTTAGCAAGGACAAGGACGCTGATATAGCGTCAATACAATTACACATGCGATCATTCTTGAGAATTTTATAAACTACCATACACACACCACATCACCATAAAAAATTCGGGATTACCGAAATTGCATCAAACAAAGTTTTTTAATCCCTATGCACATCCAAAATGAATGACTTTATTACATTGACAAGCACAAGTAAAAAAGTTTTCAGACAAGACTTTAAAAACCTACAAAGTTTCAAGCAAGCATTACAAAATACATTGGTTAAAAAATTTAAAACGAACGAACGCAACACTGAAACCGCCTTTAATTCACAAGGAGCCACTAATTACCAGATACTTTTGCCACACGGTATAGTTACGCCTTTGAATCCATGAAACAACAATATTATCAGATTCTATGTGTAGAGGAAATTTCATTAATTCTAGAAAGTACGTCTGCCATGCTATTGTCAACACCGAAAACATGTTAAATATCGGTGGTAAACTGACGAATATAAGTTTCTCCACCGATTGATTAAAAGCAAAGATAAGGAAGAGTTCATGAGAGGAAATTATCGTCTGCTTATTTGGATATTAATCAGCGCCCGAAGATCCTCACAAGACCATTATCCGAATATGAGGTTTTACTAGGTCGACATAAAATAAACTAGATCCCGGATAACATATTGTTACGTTTTTGCCTTGTCAAATTCAAGGTTCGATCACTGGATTGTGAATAAAACAAACGATGTAAATTCTAGAACACACTAAATTTATTTATTTCCGATTAAACACTAATTTAATTATTTCACTTATTTAACTTAATTATTTCACTTCACAATAATTATTTTACTACACTTTAACCACACTATATTACACTTTAATAACACTTTATTTTATTTTATAAACACTTTCCTTTTAATTACTATTAGCACTCTCACGGTTAAAACACAACTGGTTTACTCCCAAATGTTTGTCGCGTCTTTATACCAAATATTCTAACCATTCTAGAAATCTCTACAATATTCGATTAGTCTAGATAAGTCTAGACACCTCTACTGTTCTACTTTATAACAATTTTACATTAACGATAGTGTCGCTATTCAAACATAGATGTCGCCACGATCGTAACAATATTGTTACGATCGTGGCGACATCTCTGTATGAGTAGCGACACTGTCGTTAATGTAAAACTGTTATAAAGTAGAGAAAATAGATAGATGTGGCTAGAAAAATCTAGACTAATCGAATATTGTAGAGATTTCTAGAATGGTTAGAATATTTGGTATAAAGACGCGACAAACATTTGGGAGTAAACCAGTTGTGTTTTAACCGTGAGAGTGCTAATAGTAATTAAAAGGAAAAAGTGAAGTATTTATGAAGTATTTATAAAGTAAAATAAAGTGTTATTAAAGTGTAATATAGTGTTGTTAAAGTGTAGTAAAATAATTATTGTGAAATTAAATAATTAAGTTAAATAAGTGAAATAATTAAATTAGTGTTTAGTGTAAATAATCGGAGTGTGTAAATAATTTAGTGTGATCTAGAATTTGCATCGTTTGTTTTATTCACAATCCAGTGATCGAACCTTGAATTTGACAAGGCAAAAACGTAACAATTGGTGACATCGGTGGGATTGTGAATTAAAAGATGATTCTAGACGAATTGAAGATTTCCGATTTAAAGGAAGAATTGGAGAGACTTGGTTTGTCAACGGTCGGTCAGAAAAATGTATTGAGGCAACGATTACTTCAAGCATTGGAGATGGAGGGTTATGATTCGGCTAGTTATAATTTTGATGAATCGACATTTTCCGACCACGGAGAAAGGGACGAAGAGAATGGAGAAAGTAAAGAGGCGGTAGTGGAGGTTGCATCTGTACCATCTGGAAATTTCGATATGGCGCAGTTAATGGCTGTGATGATGAAAATGGAACAGTCAATAGAAAAGTCAGTTGAAAAGTCCAGTAGCCAATTAAATCAGGAAATGAAAGAAATTAAGCAGTTAGTGAGCGAGATCAATAACAAAATGAACGAGAAATTCAATAAAATGTATATCAATTTACATAAAGAAGTAGAGCAAACTGAACAAAAATTACAAAAGGACATCCAAGAGAAAGTACTAAGCTTCGAAAAAGAACTTCTTTACCTCAAAGTTAACGGAACAACGTCGCCAGTATCTCAGCCAATTCAAGCAATGAAATTTAAGCCACCGATTTTTGATGGCACAACATCTTTTGCAGTTTTAAAATTTCAATTTGAGACAACGGTTAATCAAAATGGGTGGAATGACGCAAATCGAGGAACAGCATTAATAGTGGCTCTAAAAGGAGAAGCGGCTGAAACACTGCAGACTATCCCGCAGTATGACCGTAGTAATTACAACGAAATAATGAAGGCGCGGGATCGAAAGTATGGAAGTGACCATAAGCGAGAGATGTATCGTATGAAGTTGAAGAGCCGATGTCAAAAGATCGGAGAGACTCTTCAAGAGTATTCCGCAGCAGTCGAGCGGCTAGTGCATTTGGCACATGTGAATACATCTCCCGATTACATGGAGAGGATAAAGATGGACGCATTCATCGATGGAATACGGGATTCGGAATCACGTAAATCAGTGATGTTATCACCTAAGGCGACTTTTGCCGAGACCATCGCGTGCGCTTTATTAAATGAGACTGCGCGGGCTATCATAAAACCGTCGCTTAAGGTACGACGAGTATAAATGGATAGCAGCACCAACTTCGAGCGGTCGGTTCCAAGATACAGAGAGAGTGGTAGCAAAATAAAATGTTGGACATGTGACAAAATGGGTTATATGTCGAGAGACTGTAAAGAATGAAAAGGGAGACGTACAAGATCACGATCTAGGGTACCGATTAGGACCCTAAATCTCTCGGAAGATAAAAACAATTAAGAAAGGAACTGTTATTGGTAAATGTGAAGAGGTGTCATCAATTATGAAATGCGAGCAAAAAAATCCGATTAGAAACACTGATTCGCAAGGACAGAAACAAATAGTAGAACACCTCATGCAGAAATTGACTGGGGATGTTATCATGAACCAGAAAATTTCAGCACGACAACTGTTCGAACAGTATAAGTTGATATTTTGGAGTACACCGGATAATAATGGAAGGGATAACATGGTGAAACATCGAATTGATACCGGAACGGAGACACCTATACGCCAAGCGCCGAGAAGGTTACCTTTTGCAAAACGAGAAGAGGTGGATCGAATGGTAACGGACATGCAGGCAGCGGGAGTGATTGAATCATCAAACAGTCCATGGAGTTCACCAGTAGTATTAGTCGAAAGGAAGGATGGGAAAATGCGATTTTGCTTCAATTACCGAAAGCTAAATTCAGTGACGAAAAAGGATAGCTACCCATTACCAAGGATCGATGACACGTTAGACACATTGTCAGGTGCTAGAATTTTTTCAACATTGGACCTGCAAAGCGGGTATTGCCAGGTGGAAATCCAAGAGCAAGATCGTGAAAAAACGGCGTTCAGTGTGGGTAATGGGTATGGCAGTTTAACGTGATGCCATTTGGATTATGTAATGGCGCGGCAACTTCTGAACGACTAATGGAGCGCGTGTTAAAGGGACTGCACTGGAAGACTTGCCTCGTGTATTTGGATGACATCATAGTTATGGGAAAGGATTTCGAAGAACACTTAAGAAATTTATCAGAGGTATGGAAGCGATTGCAATCAGCCGGTTTAAAGTTAAATCAGAAGAAGTGCCCATTATTTAGAACGGAGGAAAAAATTTTTGGGGCACAAGGTAACGACCAATGGAATCCATACCGATGAGGACAAGATATCAGCGGTAAAGGACTGGCCAAGACCTAAAAATTTACGGGAATTACGGAGCTTCCTCGGATTGTGCACTTATTATAGGCGATTTGTGCCAGGATTTGCCAATGTGGCAAAGAGCTTACATGATTTGACCCGGAAGAACAGAGCATTTGAATGGAATGACGAGCAAGAGGAGTCATTCAATGCATTGAGAACGCGATTCTGTACGGCACCAATGTTTGCATACCATATACTTGGTGTTAAGTTTATTATTGATACCGATGCAAGTAATGATGGCATCGGAGGGGTGTTGTCACAAGAAATTGAAGGGCAAGAAAGAGTAATAGCTTATTACTCGAAGGTGTTATCTAATCCAGAACATAACTATTGTGTAACTCGTAAGGAATTGTTGGCTATAGTGGAATGTGTGAAACATTTTCATAGTGGAATGTGTGAAACATTTTCTATGGCCAAGAATTTCATTTACGAACGGACCATGGAGCATTACGTTGGCTACTGCAGTTCAAGAATCCAGAAGGACAGGTAGCGCGTTGGATTGAGCGACTACAGAGCTATCATTACCAGATCGAACATCGGAAAGGGAGTATACACATGGAAATGCCGATGCATTGTCAAGACGACCATGTCAAGTGGAATGTAAGCACTGCTGGCGTATAGAAGCAAAGGAAGACGTTATCGACATCAGGATTATGCAAATACTACCCGATAAGGAATGGACGGATGAAACGGTTAGGGACGAGCAGTTAGCAGATCCAGATTTGGCAATAATCATGCAATTTAAGGAGACAGGAAATCGTCCAACTTGGTGTGAAATTGCGGATAAAAGTCCCACAGTAAAGGCTTACTGGGTACAATGGGATAGCCTCCAAATCGAGAACGGATGCTTAAAACGAACATGGGAAAGCTCGGACGGTAATGTGAAACAATTGGTAAAAGTGGTGCCTAAGTCTAGGATTGCCGAGATATTGAAGGAGTATCACGGAGGGGCAAGTGGGGGTCATCTGGGAATTAATAAAACACTTGCCAAAATACGTCAACGTTTTTACTGGTCAGGATGTAGACAATCTGTAATAGAGTGGTGTCAAAAATGTGATCAATGTGCGGTGGTAAAAGGTCCCGCACGGAAAAGTCGGGGAATAATGCAGCAATATAACGTTGGAGCGCCGCTTGAGAGAATCGCAATGGATGTGGCAGGACCATTCCGGACTACGGATGTTGGTAACAAATATGTGCTAGTAATAATGGACTATTTTAGCAATTGGCCAGAGGTGTATCCCATACCCAATCAGGAGGCAACCACGATAGCTGACGCCGTTAATAATTGGATAAGTCGTTTTGGAGTACCAATGGAGATTCACACAGACCAAGGAAGAAATTTTGAGTCAGTTGTATTTCAGGAAGTCTGTCAGTTGCTCGGTATAAATAAAACAAGAACAACGCCTTTGCATCCTCAGTCGGATGGTATGGTGGAAAGATTCAACGGGACGTTGGAGAAATATTTAGCAAAGCTCGTAGATAGGTTTAGATAGGCCGAATTATGTTGACCAGATGAGATTAGAACTCGACGAGATACACCAGTTTGTACGAGAGAAGATACGAGTATCAATTGACCGGATGAAGGCTCGATATGACATACGAGCAAATAATAAAGGTTTCGAAGAAGGAGATTTAGTATGGCTTTACAACCCACAGCGGAAGAAGGGTTTGTCACCAAAGCTGCAACCTTCATGGGAAGGGCCGTACACCATCATAACCAAAATAAATGACGTGGTCTACCGGATTAAGAAAGGGCAGCGAGGAAAGTTGAAGGTGGTGCATATAGAGCGATTAGCGATCTACAGGGGAAGTGAGTTGGATCCTGTTCGGGGCGAATCAGGATTACGTTGGGGGTAATGTTACGATCGTGGCGACATCTCTGTTTGAGTAGCGACACTGTCGTTTATGTAAAACTGTTATAAAGTAGAGAAAATAGATAGTCTAGTTAGTCTAGACTAATCTAGACTAATCGAACATTGTAGAAATTTCTAGAAGGGTTAGAATATTTGGTATAAATCCGCAACAAACATTTGGGAGTAAATCAGTTGTGTTTTAACCGTGAAAGTGCTAATAGTAATTAAAAGGAAAGTGTTTATAAAGTAAAATAAAGTGTTATTAAAGTGTAATATAGTGTTGTTAAAGTGTAGTAAAAGAATTATTGTGAAGTTAAATAATTAAGTTAAATAAGTGAAATAATTAAATTAGTGTTTAATCGGAAATAAATAAATTTAGTGTGTTCTAGAATTTACATCGTTTGTTTTATTAACAATCCAGTGATCGAACCTTGAATTTGACAAGGTAAAAACGTAACAATATTAACTCTGATTCTCTTGTTGTTGTTATGGATTCTTGAGTAAATTTACCGATTCCACTGGTGTTTCTTTAGTGGTTATCATCGAGCCTTCAGTGGTTCTCGGTAAGAACTTGGTGGCATTTGGTTTTGTATCATCTAAGGAAAGACCATCAAACATATTGTGCAATTTTTCTTTTCAAAGTTTCCCAGAATCGAGGGTATGCCAAATTTTAATTTGTGTGATATTAAAAACTAAATACCATTCAGTGGAAATATATAGTCGCCTCACATCAACGGAAATTTTTGACAAACACGCAACCAAATGCGACGCGATTAATGAGTTTAAACGTGACCGTAACGCACTGTATAATATATAAAAATGTCCGAAAAAGTAGGAATTTATTAAGAAGTGGGCAGTTTATGGAATATGTTTTATTCCGCTTTCTTCCCAGAACGATTGAGTTTGGGACCTCGTTGGCCATCACTGTGCCAGTGTTGATATTTTTTTGACCGTTGGATTCTTCGATTTCGTTGGAATCGTACTTTTTTCACAACGACATCTATTGCGTTTTGAATTTAGAACATTCATAACTGTCGTTTCAATTAATGAATTAGAATATTAGAATATTCTTAACGTCTGCACGAAATTTCAAAATTTTAGGACTCATCAGTGACTCTATACAAAAATGAAAGCGATTGAAACGTGTAAGAAGCGGATTAAAAACACCAAAAATGGTATTTTCTGTTCACAAGGTGCAAAACCGATACTAAATTGTAAGGTCCATAGCATATCTGTGCCAAGTTTCAACCAAATCGGAAAACAAAAATATTTTCCCATTTCGGTAAATATCCTTGCACGCTGAATGAGAGCATGCAGTGCGCCCTCGGCTACCTCTCTGAGTGGACACGTAGTTGCGGACTGACCAGGAAGTACAAACTTCCACTTCTTATCATCGATTTCAATCTGATGGATCGATTGGATGTTTAACTATACACTACGGTCTTTTCGATTCAAACGTCATTTTATAGGTAAAATAAACTTCAGCAGCCACATTTCAATATATTTTGAAAGATAATTGAATGAAGAAAACATCTGTTTCCTTGCAAAATTTTTTCGAGGCAACGTGTTATGAAGCGCATTACAAAATGGATCAACATATATAGATTTTATTTGGCTTTTCGTAGAATTTTGTTAGATACAACGATTTTGAAATTTGTTTACCTCACTTATCGATTATCAACAAATTCGTGTTGCGATGCGCGATTAACGAGAAAGCTTTTAGCATAATCTATTTTGAGATAATTGCTAATAATGCTTTTCCCATTTTCACTCTCGGTCCCAATAAACTTTTCTAAATTTTATATTCTCGCAACTTTTAGAAAACACAATGTGAAGTTCTTCTTGGTTTTATTTAAATGTATGTAAGGTGGATGTGATGGTGCGGCAAAAATTGACAATCCATTCAAAATATTATTTCAAGGCCGAGCGGTGCAGAAATGTACTTTTCTATGTATGAAAAGTCAATTAGGGCATTTTAGGTTGTTTTTTTTGTTGTTCTTCTTATATTTTTGGATTTTCAGTAAATTCTTTTCTTATATTATAATTACAGTTATAATTAATTTTATTATAATCATTAATTTATAAATTTTTATTTTGTTGTTGGTAATTTGATGCTGTTAAGTAAAATTTTTTGTTTTTTATTACAAACAGAGCAATTAATAACGAGAAGAATGTTATATAATGTTTCTCCAAAATGTTTATTCGATTTGACCTGAATTTTTCGTTTTGTTTTTTGTTTAAGGATTTTAGCGGCGGCATTGGCTGCTGGATAATAAATTTCGCTATAAATTTATTATACGGCTTTAATATAAATGTTTCGAAATTAAAATGTTTTTTATTCTTTTAAAAAGCCTTAAAGCGGGATGGTGGTGGTGGTGGTTTTAGATTTTATGTGCGGATTTATTATCTATATATAGGAAAACGGTTGGCGAACTTCTCAAGAATTATAAACACCCAGAAATGTAAGCTTAATTTGAATTTAACTCACGTTAAGTTTGAATTTAAGTCATTATTATCGTCAGCATTTTGGTCAACAGAGACCGGATAGCGTATAGCAAACGTAATAATTTTAAGTTAATTCTTATTCGGCCATCTTTTACCAGATAGCTGAAATGGACGCAAAATCGAAATCAAAGCGATCAAGTTGGATGAAGGGCACTAATTTTGAAAAGTTGTAAATAAACCAGACTTACAAAGAACTTATAGGAAAACCTAAAGAAAAGTTATATATCATCAACGAACACAATTTATACGTCAGCATTGAATCAGCAAAATTCAAGTTCAACTGGCTCTGTAATTGGTAAAGTTGCATGAGGGAAAAAAATCAGTCTCTTTCAAAGACAAAGTGTACTAAGTTGACTTCAAATTGGGCTCGGTAATAAAGTTCTTCGCCTAACGACAACTAGACGTCACAGACCAATGACGCCCTTAGTCTTTCAAAGCGTGCGTACGACTATTCAGAAATAATTTAGAACTGAATTTTGCTAAACAATTCACGATCTCATTGCCTATGATATTACAATCGCACTCACAACGAAATATGTGTTAGTGCAATTAGATTAGACTGAGAGCCATCAGTAAAAAAGACTATACATATATGACTCATCTAACTTGTTGGGAAAATCCTGCTAAACAAACAAATCTCTCGGAGGGTATAAGCCATCGAAAATAAATTGAATTCGGGCATTGATTAACCAAATTGATTTTCGGTAAATATGAAGAATAAATTGTAAGAATTTTTCTATGTGCCACGATAGAACCGAGAGCATTCTATGCCTCAATAAACTTCAAGCGAAACGCGGCAGAATGTAATATCGGTATAGGACTTAGCAATCTATAAATGAAAGACAACCACAGGATATTCCAAATTATTTGGCAGTCAAGATGGAGGAACGTTTACTATTCAAGACCTCTCAAAAAGAGAGGGAATGGTGAAGGTATCGTCTATTCTTGAAACACATCAGACAATGACCAAAAGCCACAGCCAATCACACAGCAATTAGTAGTGGTAACAAAGGAAATCCTTTCAGAAGCAATATCCAAGAAAGTAGATTTTCAGAACTTATCAACTCTTTAAGCATGTTGCATGATACTAAATGGGGAGATGATAATATAATGGTCTCTAATGAATCTGCCTACGATTCTTTCTAAAGCCTTATAAAAGGTCCGTATAAAAAAAAACTCTACTCCTGCTTCAAGAATTTGGAACAGTGCAGAGTTGTGTAATTGTATGAATAAAAACGATTTTTTACATATTTCACGTAACAAATGGGGATATGGAATGATTAACTACATATTTCGTATGAAATTGAATTTATGTATTTTGTCGCAATGTAATCTGTTTACATTTATTTTCACGTGGAAATAATTAACTGTTGTTGAATATTTAGTTGATCGAAATATACGTCGGCTAGATATAGGCTATAGTAATGAAGATGTCCGAGCACTGATACTATTCAAGCCCCTCAAATTCAAAGTCTCCTAAAAGTGATAAATATTAACACAAAAATTTCAACTATATCCAGTAAATTTTGACTGGCCTTCCACTGCATTTGTGTGTACCGAGAGTTAGCATGTTTTTAACGAAGAACGTTGTGTAGCGTGGAATCAAGTTTTCATTGGATCAATTGGATACTAAGATATCATCATTGGCCGACAGTTAGTCAACTCTTGCACCGCGAGTTTAGCATTTATATATGCAGCAACAAGTTGTAGGATCGCAGTGATTGTTCGTACAATTCGTGATTGTTTCGCACAGGCGTCAACCGCAACGGTTGGGGATAACGTGCCTACTTCAGCGGCAACGCCTTTCACTACGTTTTCAAATATGTCATCCGCTCCTATAGTCGCAAATCAACCATCAAACTTCTCGATATGTGGAACTAAACCATGTTCTTTGCCAAACAGCATCCGGATGGTTAAACCAAAGTTCTGGTTTCACTTATCACAATTCCATACCACAGTAGAGGAAGTGGCTATCACAGACTTTGTTAACGACAACTTTGGCATTTCGAACGCCGCAACTATCAAGTTGATACCGAATGGGCATAAACCTACGCCGATTTAAAAAGAAAAGCCAAGTCCAAGGGCAACTGGCCTAATACATTAGACCATTCAATAATACAAATTTTCGGCAGAGTCAATTACGCCGTACTCGGTCAATAAGACGAAATGCTCCACTAAATCATCACTCGACCACTCGGAATCCTCCAGTGGCTAAAACGAAACAAACACCGTCGGAAACCGAAAAGTAAACCGCGATCGTATTGATTATAAAAGTATCACCTTTATTTGTTACCACCATGCTTCTAGTATTCGCGGTAATGCAAAAGCATCTTGTTTGGGCGTGCTTGCGACAAAAATTATGACGCCATTATAATCAGTGAGACCTGTCTTCCCATTAATATGTATTTCGAGGAATATTTTCCATCTGACTATATCGTTCATAGAAAGGACCGATACGATTTTAGCATCAGTTTTAGAGGCGGCGATGTGCTGGTTGCTGTGAAAGATTCGCTTCTTAATGAGTTGGTGGCTGGTCATCCGGGCCTCGACGTCATGGCTATTCGGGTCAAATTGACCAATTCATCGAAGATTGTTATCGCCGTGTACGCTGTTTATGGGTCCGACTCGGATTACTACAACATGATCATCAACTTCATTCACTCAACTGTGATGCCTTTAGTTCGTCCCAACGATCAACTTATTATTGTGGGCGACTATAATCTGCACGATGTCGATGGCATCTTCATACCGTC
Organism: Tipula unca; assembly: GCA_951394425.1. Classification (NCBI taxonomy): domain Eukaryota; kingdom Metazoa; phylum Arthropoda; class Insecta; order Diptera; family Tipulidae; genus Tipula; species Tipula unca. The sequence continues at coordinate 201,827,072 of OX596380.1, forward strand.
TTCCATATACGAAAGAGCATTGTCCAATATAGTCTACTTTGCTAGCATCTCTACGGCTCAGCTAAACCGTACTAGTAACGGTTGAGGCAATTTCCTGGACCTGCTATTTGCAACCGACGGCATGCATTCAGAGGTTTCTATATGCCCGGATTTCACCGGCTGCGAGAACATCCATCACCCGATAAATATTTTCAATGTTATTTGTAATACTAATTATCGTTCCAATAATGTTTATTTTCATTTTACAAACACTGACTACGCTTCCTTGAACGATTTCCTCAACAATTCCGATTGGTGCTTTCTTCAATAAGCTACATTCTTTAAATATGCTGTATGGTATTGAGTATTACTCCGATTTTGTTAGAGCCCGTAAAGAATTCAAAACTGGTTCTTGTACAACCAATATATAGTGCGAATATAGAGGAGGAACTGACAACGAGTCGTAAAGAATTTTGGAATAATATGAATAGCAAGGGAAAAGTGGTCGGTTTTCCGTCGTCCATCGCTAATCAGCCCTCTGAAATATGTAAATTGTTTGCTAAGTTTTTTTCCTCAATTTACGAACCACTAGCGACGCCCTCTGTCAATGGTTGAAACTCTCGCGAGTCCGTTAATGTTAATCATTTAAATTTTAGAGAGCGAGAAGTTAAAGGTTGCTTGCTCCAGCTTGACGTCGAGAAAGGGGCTCGTCACGACGGAATTCCATTGACTTTCAATTACTTTTATATTTAATGAAAGCTTACGCAGAGGTTTTTTTTCCTGATCGTTGGAAAATTTCCTGTATTCATCCAATTTTTAAGGCGGGTAGATGAAATGTGTAATTACTGTGTGTTTAATTATCGGGAGAGGGCAACAGTTACCAATCTGATTTCGTTTTGCGGTAATATTATTTAACAGTCTAACCTCCAAACAGCAACTCAGTATTGTTTACACAAACTTTGCTAAGGCTTTTGATAAGATTGATGACACAATCCTTATCACCAAGCTGGAGAATTTGATCTGTCAGTTCATTCCCGTTTCTCGCGTATCATCCGGCGTATCTCAAGGCAGTCATATTGGCCCATTGTTATTTTCATTGTTTATCAATGATATCGTTGACTACTTTCAGTTTGCAAACTGCCTGCTTTTTGCCGCCGAAAATGTTCGCCTAAGTCAATAATATATACGATTGCATGGAGCTCCAAGACTATCCACTATCCACTATCCACGTGCGCACTTAAATATGTTTTGTACTAGGTCAATTAACAACCGATTGTGCCTGAACATGAGCAAAGTGTAAGACTCTATTGAAGCGGTTGTCAGAGTTTAGTTCATGTCTGATCTAGGTGTAACGTTTTCGTTGGAAACAGGCCTTACTATAGACACATTAACGTTATTATCCAACAGGTAAGCGGAATTGTAAAGACTTCTTTAACCCTATACTCTCACTGCGATGTATGTCTCCTTTGATCGGTCTACATTAGAATACGCATCTACGGTATGCCCACCATCGTATCACAGTCACTCCAAGCGAATTGAAAGTGCCCAATCGAAATTGTTTTGTCATTACGAATAACTGACTATATATTCTGCCACCGTACCAGGACCGTTGTAATTTATTAAGACTACAACGATTAGATCATCGACGAGATATAGCATCCCCAATGTTTGTACGTAATACTTTAAATTCTCGCATTGACTGTGCTGAACTTCTCGCACGCATAAATAATAAATACATTTCTTTGGATTTGGGGTTTTTAAAGGTGCGAAAAATTTACTTAAAAATCCAACTAAATCTTGTCAACTTTTTGCTGAACCAGGAAATAAAAATTGCTACAATCATTTAAATAATTCGAAGCCCTATTCGAAGCCAGCAAATTTCTAATGTCTTATCCAAGGTTGGTTAACTGAAAACGTTTATAACATGAAACCATAATTGTGATTAGTGATTAGATTAGTTTAATTGAATATGAACCATGCGAAGACCTTTATTCAGCTATTCTAAATTATTTACAAATTCTTGCTAAACTGAATGCACCATGCTTATTGTAAAACGGTATGGTAATTTTAATCTTCGTAATTAAAAAGTTTTAATTTCTGGGCGATTTCTGATTAATTGAAATGATAAATTAATTTTACAGTATTGATTTTGAAATTTTTAATTAAATTTTGTAAATTTTAATTTTAAATAAAAATAAAAACATGTAGATTAAACATAAATTTTGAGTTAGAATTCTAATAGAAGAAGACTACAAAAGGGATTCGAATTAAATCCGACCTGTAATCGATGCAAGTAAAAAAAACAGAAATTATCCATGTTGGATGAACAAGGTAGTTCATGATTCTAGGTAGAAATTTGCTCGGGAACCCTTTATTTAAAATATACTGGCCCCAGGGCCTAAAATACCCATAAGCCGGCACTTCGACGAAACGCAATTTACGCATCGTACACACAGGCCGACATAAGTCTACTTCTGACAATATCAACAGTTTTTGAAAAGATGGTTATGATCAGATCACCTATTTGGGAATCGTCACCAGCATTGTACAGTAGGGCGTAGAGTCGAACTATAGTCTATGTCCTTTTCAATGTAGCCAAGTTCCACAAGGCCGCATATTGGGACCGGTGTTGATCTGCTGTACACTACCGATCTTGCAACAAATGATAAGGTAATCAACATTTGCAAACGTCATAGCTATTATTTTTCAGACAAAATCTTCAAACTGCATCAACATCCGAAACAGCGCAACATTCATATAAAATCCTTGGAACTAAATCTGTCAAAGAAATGAAGAATAGCGAATTGTGTTGTCTGAAAAATGGCATATATCAACGATTATGGGACACAAGTGTTGCAAACAAACCCAAGTTATTTGTATTTTAATTTGGATTTGCCAAGCACCTTAAACTGCATTTTGAATTCGTTGATGCCGCAAATAAATATTTATCAACTCAGTTACATGAAACAAAAGAAAGCTTTAATTTTCATGATAATACTTTTAATGGCACACAAAACAAATAAAAGAAACATATAACAGCTATAAAAAGAATGACAATGGAGCTGATGATGATAATAATAATGATGAGGATGATGATCAAAAAATGGGTTTCTATACTTTATTATTACGAATTTATTTTTTTAAATGTAGAACAAAAAGCACATTTATTATTTAAATTAAAATAAAAATAAATTAACAAAAAAAAAAAAAATATAAATTTATTTTTATTTTTTTGTTGAATATTTATGTAAATTTTTGTTTTATTATTTTTTAAGTACATGTCTCATAATACAAACACGAAATTATTATACGTTCATATACAATTCTACCTAAACTGTATGGTAAATTGCAGCTGTTGGCAACATTTGGACGACTAACACACAAAAAAATGCATCCTATGTATATACCAAAAATTTCACGTTTCTAAAAAGTTATCCCAGGATTCTATCCCAGAAAAATTAAAAATGTTCATCTGGTAATACTATTCTCATCCCATCCCAGGATTTTAAAAATCTTCACAAAATTTGATATCATCATTTTAAAAATTTGCAAACGACGTGTTAGCTTATATATATTTTTGTTGTAAGAAGTAATTGGCACAATAGGCCCAGAAATTCATATGAATATGGCCCCATCCATAAAATTAGGATTTTAACCACTGGTTCTCAAGAACCATGATTGCCGGAAAAAGTCACCTTTGTTTTCGACTTAACATAATGTCCACTCTCTGTGATAATTCGTTGAACACCAGCCGTATGTTGTAATTGGCGCAATATCTGCTCATATGTATATGGCCCCAACAAGAAATTCGGATTTTAATTAATGGTTCAAAATCGAGATTACCATCGAGAGTAACATACTAAAATTAAAGAAGCAGTGGGGAAGCTTCTATAAAAAAACAATTTAAAAATATAATTCGAAAATCGACAGAATTTAAAATAATTCAGTTTTAAATTTTCAATCAATAAAATTTAGTTTCAATTCTAACTAAAAACGTTAAAAGTATGTGGTTTCATTTCAATGTGTGAAAGAGAGTTACAATATCATTTACTTCCATTAGCCATGATTTAACAACCATCAAAAAGGTCAAATAAACAGGAATTGGTTTTAAACTAGCTGATTATAAATTTTAGGTGCCACAGAGGTAAAAAAATGTTTAAAAAGCTCTTTTCTTGGTGGTGGGCAATTAACGTGGTTTGCACTATGTAATGTATAATTAGTTACTTTTTAATTCCTGTGGCCACTACGTAGTAAGAAAATTTTTAAAACTTTATAAACGTATAAATGTCTTAACGATTGTGACTCCTAAGTATTTAAAATACTCAACTACATCTAAAACTTTACAATAGTCTGAACATGTAATACTATTATTTAAACAGTCTGAGGAATGAGGACACGACTCCAGATAATTTAATATATAGAATATTCGTTTTAGAACTGAGAACCATGTAGTGTAGGTCAAATCAGCGTCTCAGAATTCGAAGATCGTTAATAATCTTCTGGACATTGGTATCACTATCCCTGGACCTACATCATCAGCAAAGCCAAATGAATGCCCATCTAACTTTAGTTCGAAAAATGAATTAATATAGATCAAGAATAAGATAGGTCCTAAAACTGAGCCCTGTGGCACTCCACACTTAATTTTCCTGATTTCACCAATACAATTCACAATTTTTACCGCCTGCTGTCTATGAGAAAGGTTAGACAGAAACCATTCGTTTGCGAGGCCGCGTATCCATAGCTTTATCTATAGCTTCAATAATAATAAATTGTGATCAACAGTGTCGAACGCTTTTGTGGCATCTATAAAATTTACTGCAGCAGATTCATATCTGAAACCAAATTGGTTATTTGAAAAAAAAAATTGATTTTTTCCAAAAAGGGAAGTAATCTTTTCTTAATTATTTTTTCAAATAGTTTAGAGAAAACGGATAGCAGAGAAATTGGTCGATAGTTACCCAAACTAAGTTTATCTTCATTTTTATGTAGTGGTATGACCACAGCTTTCTTTAAGACATCAGGAAAAACACTGGTTGACATACTAAGATTAAAAATATAACCAAGAACAGATGAAATACTTAAGCGGTCCAACATATTTGATCAGAGAGTTACTTATTTTATCATATCCGCATACCTTAATGAATCATTTAACGAATTAATGGTATCAAGTACCTCACAACTGTCTGTTGGATTAAAGAAAAAAGTTTTCTCTTGTGTCTTTTTGAATAAATACTGGGATTCTTCTAATGCCACTGGATTTGCACACGAAATAGTATCTTTAAGATCTTCAGCAATGTTGGCAAAATATTTATTAAATTCATTTGCAATATCATCGGTTAGAATATTATTATTCTGAGATCTGATGGTTTCAATAATAGCTATCTCACTATTTCCATTTAAAAGTTAATTTACAAGTCGCCATTGAGATTTCACATCGTTTTTACAATTATTAAAACGTTGGTAATTATAAAGTTCTTTTTCTATAGGAATGGCTTCACTTAATTTACTCTCTAACTTCTATATTCTATCAATTAATTTAATATTTCTGGGATGTTTACGTGGAGTTTTTAAGAGTTTATTTTTCAAATAAATCGTTTTGGACATTCCTTGTGAGAATGTTGAACTATAGATATAGAACAGTGTGTAATGTGAGTTCCTCAAAATGTCATTTTACTTAGACTGATCAATCACTTGCCTGGAATTAATATTAGTTTGTCTAATCGATTTTTTAAGGTTATTTTTTGTGATTTCAAGCGACCACAGATAATTTATAATCTAAAACCTCCGCATTTGTAACCAGATTGGAGTTAACATTTAGTTCTACAAAAAATGTGATCAATAGTGGTCGAAGTAGTATCAGTAACTCTAGTGAACTCTTGGACTAGCAAAGTCAACCCAAAGGAAGACTTCATTTGAAGATACACACTAACATTAGGATTCGTAAGATTACACTCTGAAATATCAATATTTAAGATAAGTGGAAAATTCATCAACAAACTCCAAGATAGAACAAAAGTGAAAACGATTCGATTAAAATATTTAACCTCAAAACGTTTTTTAATGTTTTAGTAACTAAATTGAAATTTAGACAAGACTTCACATATAAGCCAATTATACCTCCGGATGAGTAAGAATTGTTACAGCAACCAACCAAATTAAAATTAGGAATCTTATAACTAGAAACCTCATTACTTCCAATCCAAATCTCTGAGAAAAATATAATATCCGGCAGGTTGGGATATGAACTAAGATGTGCAAATATTTTAAAATTTAAGTTATTTAATTTATAAATTGAACAGGTCTTCTTTGTCCTTGATTTCTAGTCTCTCACTCCCATCAACTTTCCGAGAATTACGTACCCAAAGATATTTAAACTCTTTGTCCAGTTGCAAGATTTTAGCCTGATAGTACAATTCTATCATTTTGAAACTCAATGACTCGTTGATGAATATAGGCTTACTTGCTTGAAAGTCGCATGCTGTCCCCGTAAAATAGGACGTCGACAGAAAGACCTATAGATTAGGTATTCTTCGGCAAAAACATGTTTCTATTATTCGTGAGTCGTTTTTTGTGTTCGAGAAACACTGGCACCATCTCATCAGGTGTATAGGATATATCAATGGTTTGAAAAATATAACAGTCCATGAAGTTGTAGAAACTGTAGAACTGTAACTTTACCTTAACTGCGTAATCTATTGGCCAGCTGTAAATAGTTCAAAGTAAAATAAAGAGAAACCGAAATGCTTTAATAATATAAAAGTATGATTGCTTTATTAGCTGTATGAGAATAAAGTGAACAACAATATGAATTTGACGTTTCGATATTAGCATGAAGTTGATTCAATATTAAATTGGTCTGATCATTTCCCAATGAGCATTTCAACACTCCTCCTCAATTTAATAGTTGTAATTGCTCGACGAACTTCACGTGTTTTGATGTCGGCAACGGCTTTGTCATGATCTCCACCAGCATCTCGTCTGTTGGACAGTACCCTTATGATTCCCTTTTCGATGTATGTATAGTCTTTAAGAAAATTTCGTCGCGTATCGATGTGCTTTGTTCTGTTTGACAACTTTTCCTCTTCAATCAATCTTAGGCAACTTTAATTGTCTTCATGTATCAATACCGCTGACGCTATCGGTTGCTGCATATCCTCTAGCAAATGCCTGAGCCAAAAAACCTCCTGACACGCTTCCGATAATGCTACGAACTCAGATTCTGTCGATGAGAGTACCACAAATGTTTGCTTATGGCACGCCCAACAGACTGTCGCGCCATTGACGATGAACACATAACCGCTGTTCGATTTTCTGTCGCTCTTGTCTACGGCCCAACTTGCATCCGGATAGCCATACAACAGTTCACCGGCATGTTTGCTGTTACCAAGTACCAATTTCAAACTTGCTGTAGATTTCAAGTACTTGACAACGCGTTTCAATTCGTTCCAATCGTCTTGTGTTGGTGCGCTGAACTTCTGCCCCAGTATTGAAACACTTGCTGAAATGTCTGGACGAGTGTTTACCGAAACAAATAGCAAACACCCAATTAAGCTTTCATAATTTTTGTTGTCGATCAGCAAATTATCTTTGCTCACTGCATTTCCGTAACCACGCCCATTGGTACTTTTGAATCTTTAGCGTCCATTAAACCGAAATCCGATGTGACCTTTAGAATGTACCTCGATTGACTTAAACAATAGAAGCCGTCCGCTGTTCTTCCGACTTCTATGGCCAAGCATTTCTTTATATCTCCCAGATCTTCGATGTCAAATTTCGATGATAAAATTTGTATTACCTCATTGGTTGCTTCAATTGCTTTTTCCGAGCACAACACCGTCATCGACGTAAAGCAGCAAAAAATTCCAAAACCATTCACCGTTGATTTTTCTTCGGTACAAACATCAATCAACTCTGCATGACCTAGCTGCTTGCTTCAGCCCGTAGAGACTTTTCTTCAAGCAACAAACCTTATTTTCGCCCCTTTCAAAGCCTGGAGGTTGCTTCATGTAGATTGTTTCCTTTAAATTTCCATGTTTTGGGATCGATGTGACGAACGATGTAATTGTTTCTTGATGCCAATGCCAACAATACTCTAAATGTGTCTGCTTTCCCACTGGAGCGAACACTTGATCGTAGTCGGAGCCGAAGTCGTGCTTTGAAACGAGTAACACGACCGTCAGCATCTGTTTTCAGTTTGAAAACCCATTTGCAACTGCTTCATGACCATCTGGCAATTCGCACAATTGCCACGTGCCATTTTTGTGCAATGACTTCATTTATTCTTCCATTACGAGCTTCCATTGCTGGCATTCTTTACTTTTTAGCGCCTGTGATAACGTCTTCGGTTCGATGATGTCTTGTTCTACCATGCGAATCTCTTCAATTAATCGCTTTGGTGGAACACCTTAATTTGATCGCTGTGAAACGCGCCGTCGCTGTTGTTGTCCCCCAACTGCCAAATTGTCATCGGACCCTTCTTCATTTTCCACATTTTCAGTCAACGATTCAAATTCTTCATTGTCTGAATTGTTTGCATTATCTTCAATTGCTGGTGTCGATCCATCTTCTGGCCTTTCGACGTCTTTATTGGATTTGTCTTCTCGGATTTCGACTGATATCGTCGCTGGAATGATTTCCCCTTTATGCCATCGACGAATCGAACGTCACGGCTCATGACAACCTTTCGCTTTACTGGATCAAAACATATGTATGCTTTCGAGTTTTCATCATAACCAACAAAAACCATTTGCGCTGCCGTATATTGTCCAATTTTCGTCGCTTTTCTGATGGAATATGAACGAAACATTTAGAACCAAATGTAACGCAATGCTTTATACCTGGTTTTTTTATTGTTCCATAGCTCAAATGGTATAGTTTCGATCGTTCTTGATGGTACACGATTTTACAAAATATTTAGCCGTATTCACCACCTCAGCCCAAAACATGTTTGGCAAATAAGCATCCACCAACATGCATAGAGCCATTTTAATCAACGTGCGATTCTTATACGTTCAGCAACGCCATTTTGAAAACTTGATTAATAAGATTAATTGTTCAACTAGCAAAAAAATGATTAGTCGATTCATTGAAACATGCAGCCTTACTTCCTAAATCAAAACAATATTATTGTTTCGATTTGTTAAAACGGGGATTGTCGCTTTTGATATTGAGGTGTATAAGGAGATTACCGTTTTTGAATCTAACGCTACATTTTCAATACAAATTTTAACGAGATTTTTCCGTTTTTGCAACTAACTAATAATAGCAAATGTGATAGAAGATTAAATAACGAACAAAATGACGTATCTAACTCATTTTTGGAAGAAAAAAAATTTGGAGATTACCGTATTTGATTCTACACCCCTCATATATAATTAAAAAAATAGGGCGTTGTTTTTATGTCATAATAATCGATAGTTGTCGATGTCTATAAAGACTAAAAATTTTCGGTTTTCATTACTTTTTTATCCAAATTTAAGTCACCATATACTTTGTGTTATATTTTATATTAAAAAATTAAATCAACGCCCTAATTTTTATTCTTATTCGATTTCATAATCGATCGCTCCAAAGTCTTAGTTTTTTTCGTTTTCATATTATTTACGATTTTATTTAAGAATCGTACTAAATGTTGAAACAAAATTTATTTTTACATAAATAGAACGTCGACAGAAAGACCTATAGTCTATAGATTAGGGATTCTTCGTCAAAGATATGTTTCTATTATATCAAAGATATCAAGTTGATTCTTGACTGATTCTGGTGCCCTTATAATTCATTGTTGTGTTCGAGAAACCCTGGCACCATCTCATCAGGTGTAGGATATATCAATGGTTTGAACAATATAACAGTTGAAGAAGTACACCATCCCTGACTTTTAGAAATGGTTTACTCGCTGCATAATGCATATGACCCAGCTTCCACTGATGCCTGACCGCACAATTGTTTTGGGGAATCCGTCTGCAGCAGGTTTCATTACCCATCGTTGTGTACCGACTATTAACGTGACCCGGAGCTTGTAAGGATTCTACAGTGATCACAGGATTCCTTGTTAGAAGCTTGCAGCTTGTTCCTATTCCTTCGATTAATGATTAATGTTTAATCGGACGAAAAAAAACGATTAATCAATTAATTTTCAAAAACTTATAAATTATAAGAAACAACGTTTTTCTACTCCAACTCATATTTAATTGTCACTAAAACATCTCTTCGCTATGGTGGAATAATTAACAAAACATTAAAAATTTGTTCATTTAGTACAATGCTCATTTCTTTTTTAATTAACAGTTCTTTGACGAACTGTTATTTTGAAAAGTTACTACTAAAGGTAGATCGGTGGCCTTCTCGACAAAATGCGATTCAATTCATCTGCTTTTGTAATATTCCCAAGACATTCATACATAGCTTCATCCTCTTGATTTAGAATGTATTCATCAACAGTCAGTCATGTTCTCATCAGTAAGAAATAAACGTTGCATAATTTCTTGTAATGTTTGAGCAATTTCATTTCTCGTTAAACGTTTTAATATTGAATTTTTGTGTGTGAGAATTTTCAGGTAAATGTTGGAATCCTCTAAATACACTAAAACGGATTCTAATATTTAGTATTCTTCTTTCAAATATTCTCCTACTAACTGTTTCGTAAAATTTTCTTCCTGTTTCACGTGATTGCGCTTTTAATTTAGTCAATAAAAATCCAAAAATTGTCAATGCTTTGATTAAATTGCAATCCCGTCTTCCCACAGCGAGTGAACTTACTGCAACAGATTCTAATGACTCGACAATTTCTTCCATTTGCTCAATTTCAAGTTGTGTTGGATATAAATATATTACGGACACATACTGAATATAAAACATCTTTTAATTCCAAAAACTCTTCAATATTGACAACATTGAGTTCCAGCGTGTACGCATGTGCATCATGACTTTTTCCTTAGTAAGTTTTTTTTGACTTGCTCTTTGCAAAAAGTCATGTTTTACCGGAGATTTACCTAAAAATACGAACTATTTTCCTAACTTTATTTATGGGCGAGGAAAAGTGTGGAACAAATTCGATTTCATGTGCAGACGAATAAGTATTTCACATCAACTTTGTCCTCCGTCGTGAATAGCATCTTCATCATCATTATTATCGAATTCTTCGTCACTTGTAACAATATCAATTTCGGATTAAGTGTTCTCAGTTTCTTCTAAACATTCTTCTTCAATTTTCTTGGAATATCTACCATAGCAAAATGTTCCCATTAATCTCAAAAATTTTTGAGTTGCAAACCAAATTCGTCCAATTATCCAATTATCAATTATCACAATTTCTACTGCCATATTAGCTGGCATTGAGTTTCTTATGTTATCATGCCAAGACTGTTCACGTTGCTATTTTTCATATGAATTTTCATACAGATATACTGTCTATTTTTTTTGGAGCTCCATTCATCTAATGATGAGTGAAAATCTCTCACTTTAAACATTTTTAAATCTTGAGCTTTCCACCCACGTTGTTTTTCCTGATGCTGTTTCAGACTCCAATAGAAGCTTGTGTTGCATATCATACGTGAAGGATGTAGTTGATAAATGGGACATGAATTTCGTGTCACAATGCTTACATTTTAATGTACGTGAATCATTTAACAAGAATTTTTACGTTACCTGTTATTTCCAAGTTATTTCAACCGAGTATTGTCAATTTGGTTTTGTTTATTTAATTTTTCTTTTTTTTTTTTAGATTTATTTAAATTGATGAGTGGAAACAACATCAAAATAAACTTAGCAGATGGTGAAACCTACAGAGAAATGACAAAAATATTAAGCGAAGGGGGACATTCCTGGCATACGTTTGAAAACAAACAAATCAGACCAATTAGGGTAATGGTTAAAAATCTGCACTCTACATGTAAACCAGAAAAAATAATTGAGGACCTGAAAGGAAAAGGTTTCAATGCAACTGAAGCATCAATTAAGCTAAAACGAAGAAGTAAGGAGCCTCTGAACATGTATTTGCTGACATTCAGCGCAGATGATGATATTGAAAAAATACATCAAATCAAGTACATCTTGGGATGCAAAGACAATATTGAGCCCCTAAGAAGATCTAGGCTTATACCACAATGTAAAAATGTCAAGCATATGGACATACTCAAAAATACTGTAACAAAGAACCCAGGTGTGTCAAATGTACAGGTAAACACCATACTAGAGATTGTGTCAAACCCACAGATGTACAGCCTAGATGCGTACATTGTGGAGAAAACCATCCAGCTAACTACAGAGGATGCAGTGTTGCTATTGAATTGCAAAACATCAAAAATAAAAACGTACATGCTAAAAATACAAATGTAATAAAGAAGCAAACTGTTGGAATAAACAGGCCTGAATCATTTAAAGGAGAGTTAAGGCGTAAAGCGTCGATAACCTCTCAAGCAGAAGTGGGCAAAAAAACTTACGCTCAAGTAATGATGAGTAACGAAAACAAACAAAAAACTCAAACAGACGACATAAATCAAACGCTTAAGCTGATATTAAGCAAACTTAATACTTTTGATCAGCGATTACAGAAACTAGAATACAGTACCAAGGGAGCCATCCCTAAACAAAACCATGTCTAACGACTTAAGGATTTTATGCTGGAATGCCAATGGACTCCAGCAACACCAACAGGAATTACAAATGGTTCTGGACGCAGAGAAAATCGATGTCTGTCTCATGTCTGAAACTCACTTCACTAGGCAATCAATTATCAAATTTAGAAATTATAAAACATATTATAAAACAGGTAGTGCTGTTATAATTAGAAATAGTATTAATCACTTCGAGGAATTAAAATATGAAACAGAACAAATACAAGCAACAGCTGTTAATATCAAGACCAAAAATAACTCTATTAGTGTTATTGGTATTAACTGCCCACCGAAATACTCTCTAAAAGAAAAAGATTATCTTGAATTTTTCAGTAAACTACAGAAAAGATTTGTAATTGGAGGAGATTTTAATGCAAAAAATATTCACTGGGGTTCTAGACTAACAACAACCAAAGGGAAAGAACTCCTCAATGCTATCAGAAAATACGGTTGTGAAGCCTTATCAAATGGTAAACCGACCTACTGGCCAACTAATCCAAATAAAATACCAGATCTGATTGATTTCTTTATAGTGAAAAATATATCTGTAAATTATATACATATAGATGAAAGTCTTGACTTAAGCTCTGATCACTCCCCAATACTTTTGACATTAAGTGCAAGGATCATTCAAAAAAAAAGCTATCCTAGTTTAGTAAATAAACACACAAATTGGGAATACTTTAGACTGTCTTTAGAAAGAAAAATTAACTTAATGGTTCCGCTAAGGAGTGAGGAGCAATTAGAAAAAGAAGTTCACAAGTTCATATGTGACATACAGCAGTCAGCTTGGGAAAACACTCCTGAAGTTAAAAAGAAAATTAAGGGAAACAACTACCCTAGAGAAATTAGAGAGCTTTTGGCAGAAAAAAGAAGGGCAAGGAGAATATGGCAACAAACTAGAGCCCCTCAAGATAAAACTAAGCTAAACAATCTGACTCAGCTACTTAAAAGAGAAATCAAAGATTTGAAAGACGAATCTATCAGTAACTACCTCAGAAAATTATCTAATGATACTAGTACTGATTATTCTCTCTGGAGAGCAACCAGAAGAATTAAAAGGCCAATAATGCAGATTCCTCCAATTAGAACAGAAGATAACAAATGGGCCAGAAATAACGAAGATAAAGTAGAAAGACAGCAGAAATTTTAAAAGAACTACCAAGGAAAGCATTATTAAAGCTCACCAATATTATAAATGCCGCCTTTCGATTGAAATACGTACCCAGCCTTTGGAAAATTGCAGAAGTAATTATGATTCCTAAACCTGGGAAACCACCACACAAAACTGGATCATACAGGCCAATATCACTATTACCAGTTATGTCTAAACTCTTTGAGAAGTTATTAGTAAAAAGACTAAATCCGATAATTGAGAGGAAAAACCTGATTCCAAATCATCAGTTCGATTTTCGCAACCAACACTCAACATTAGATCAAGTACACAGAATAACTAATATTATTGAAAGAGCATTAGAGGAGAAAAAAGTCTGCTCAACGATATTCTTAGACGTTGCACAGGCCTTTGATAAAGTTTGGCACGAAGGACTTAACTATAAGTTAAGAACTGTACTACCAATGCAATTCACTACAATATTAGAATCATACTTGAAAGATAGATTCTTTAGAGTAAAATTAGACGATTCCTATTCTGGATTGAAAGAAATCAAGGCAGGACTACCGCAGGGCAGTGTATTAGGTCCTGTCCTATATACCTATTGTACACTAATGATCTCCCTGTATTAGAAAACAACACTGTGGCGACATTTGCTGATGACACGGCAATCTTAGCTGTTGGAGATAGCAACGAAGAATCAACTCATAGTTTACAGTTAGCTATTACTCAAGTACATAACTGGACCAAAAGATGGCGAATTAAACTTAACGAAACTAAATCAGTTCACATCAATTTTACAAACAAACGACTCGAACATATTCCGGTTACAATTAATCAAGAAATAATACCGTATGCCAACACGGCTAAGTATCTTGGCATGACACTAGATGCAAAACTACGATGGAAAGCACACGTCAAACAGAAAAGTGAAGAACTGGGGCTTAAATATAGAAAGATGTATTGGCTGATAGGAAGGAGCTCCGCTCTATCAACATACAACAAACTTCTATTATATAAACAAATATTAAAACCGGTTTGGACTTATGGTATCCAACTTTGGGGTTGTACCAAACAGAGCAACGTGGAAATCATCCAAAGATTTCAAAACAAAGTATTAAGGAACATCGTTGATGCACCATGGTATGTTAGAAACAGAGACCTCCATAGGGACCTTAAAGTGGACACTGTTTCAAAGGAAATCCAAAAAAATGCACTGAGACATAGGCAAAGGCTCGAACAACATGTTAACACTGAGGCAACTAAGCTGTTAAACAACACAGATATTGTACGCAGGCTTAAACGAACTAAACCTTTTGAGCTGGTGTAATTGCTAGTGTAAACAGCGTAATGCTGATGTAAAATCCACAATAACGATGTGGTTTACTTCAATTTATCAGACACTATGGAACACCAGTGGGAAGAAGCCATAGATTAATACAACATAGTAAATTAAGTTAGAATAAAATTGCTCATTAGTCCAGGTGACTAGATTGTAATAATTGTTTATTTAAAATAATTAAATAAAATTGAAAAAAAAAAAAAAAAAAAAGATTTATTTACATTATTTTTCAAAATTTCGTTTAAAAAAAATGGTCAAATGGCATTTATTTGTCAATGGTGTCATCTAGTTAAAAACGGTAAACTACGATAAACTGCCATATCTTGATACGAAAATCTGCAGCAATTTCCCTTATAGTATTATAAGCAAATAACTTATAATACTATAACTATAATAAGCGAAATTGCTATGGCAGTTTATCGTAGTTTACCTTTATTTTCTAGATGGCACGACTGGCAAATAAACGCCATGTTACCGTTTGTTTAACGAAATTTTGAAAATACTGTAAATAAATCTAAAAAAAAAAATTAAATAAACAAAACCAAATTGACATAATACTCGGCTGAAGTAACTTGGAAATAACAGGTAACGTATAAATTCTTGTTAAAAAAAAGTTTGTTGCGCCATCTGCAGGATATAACTTTATTAATTTGTGTCGATAACATGATGTCACGAGAGTTTACTATGGAAATCTGCAGAAATCTTTGTTTCTACTATATCGACTTTAATATGCAAAATTTTAACGCGAGAGGCGCGCTGAATATTATATTTAAAAAAGACGGGAAAAAATGCTTTTAAAAGTTGTAAATTTCTTAAATACAATTAATAGGATTGATCATTTAAATTTGTTGATTAAATGTTCAACTAGCAAAAAAATGATTAACGATTAATTGAAACCTGCAGCCTTACTTCCTATTGTGTCACAATCATGAATTTTTTTTTAAGTTTGGTTTGGAGGGAAATATATAAAATAAAAAAATAAATGTAGGAAACTGGTGCGGCCCGCAGAACACATGTTATGAACCAGTGCCGTATAAAACATACATACATATATAGAAAACAAACAAAACTCATTTATAAACTTTAATTGAATGTCAAATAAAATTCACAAAACACAACGAGGTGTTTTTTTTGTTATTAACATATTGCAGTATTATACGTATAATGTATAAAACACTTCAATTGTCTGAAAGTAGACGGTAATGTTTTTATTTATTCTATTTCACAAAAAAAAAAAAAAAAAAAAGTTTTTTAATCGAAAATCTATTTGAAATCCTTTTTGTGCCTCAATGTTAATACAACATAATATGTATGTAATCTATGCAAATAATATATAACATGTATTATGTATGTATGTAGTGTATATGCCCCCTGAAATATATTGACAGACAGTTAATTTTCTACAGCTTCCTATATATTCACCCTCCTCTGTGTATATATATATAGTAGGTACATAGAGCTTATATTACACAATTTAAATTGAATTAAAACTTGATTTTATTTATTTCAATAAAATACTTAGAAAGAAAAGAAGAAAAACAAAAGAAAAACTAATTAAAATTTTGGAAATTTATTTAAGGGAAATTTTTATTATTTTTTGATTTACAATATTTCTATTTTTATGACTTTTTATTTTTATTGCAAAAGAATTCTTTATTTTTGTTATTATTTGCTTATTGTTATTATTATTTAACTTTTGCGAGCCCAGTAATAAAAAATTATTAAGAACTAATAAATTAAAATAATTTCTGTTTTTATTTTTTTTTTTTTTTATTTTTTTTTTTTAAATATAATTAATGCGTTATTCGAATTAAATGTACACGCACAGTACAAACAAATGGCCCTTATTATTTAATTAAATTAAAAATGTTATTATAAAAATTTATATTTCGCCAACATTTTAATGAATTTAAATATAAATTCAATATTTAAATTTCTAATGGTGAAGTGAGGTCTCCTCTACCATTTAGTGGTTCTTATATAATTGGTAATATAAACCAACAAATTGGAGAGTAAATTGGAAAGATTTCGGCTAAATTGATTTACTCAATTAATTAGAAATGTAGTCTATTTACGCGTTTTGTCCTAAATCTGTTCTAAAAATCAACAAAAACCATTTCAGCTTATATGGGTTAGTGTGCAAAGCAGAATGTCTCAATATAACGAATTTTATCACTAAGAATATACAATTTGGTGCGATGAATACATTATTTTCCGAATTTTCTTAGGGCAACCCAAGGAAGATACCAACAAAACAAAGAATACAGAAAGATGAATTTGAGTCTGAACTTTCCGGAAAATAATTCAATTTTGGAAACAAGAGGGGATAAGGGGGTTTAGGACAACCATGTTTGGTATGACCTCATGTATGTCGATCCTATCATCAGAGAAAATCCTATCCTCAAGACTATATCGCACTTCCGCTTCAACAGTGACACAACTCAAAAAACGAGGGTTTGTGTTTTATCGTGTCATCATTAAAAAAATCTAAAACTCCGTATAGAGTGACAAGAACAAGATATTTTTATTTATTTTGTTTTATAGCAAAATTTATGGTCAAATTTTGACGACCGTTTACAAATCAAATTCATAAATTATTTCTTGTTCGTTGAACATATGTATATGAATTTTTTATTGAGATTTGTTTAATAAATTAAATTTTTATTGTAAAGTAAATTTAAACAAAAACGATCGATAATTATTACGATCCATTAAATATTGTCTTTGGGTTTGGCTTTGTGAATCTGATTTCAAGTTTCGGTTAGAGCCAAAACTTGTTTAATTTAGTTTCTTCTTTCAAATCGGTTCAACTCAATTACTCAAATTTAAAATTTATGACGAGAAGAAATAAAACAAAGCCGCCTTGTGTCTGGGGTATGTATAACACCTTGTGTATGAATCTTAGTAAAGGGATTTCCAATAACAGGTTTTATTTTGATATTTAAAAAAACGTATATTTTTTAAGATAAATCAATGAATATTTATTTCATTGTAAAGAGGAGGGTATGCCATTAACATTTGAAAACGGTATCAGCCGCCACGGCTACGCTTGCTATTCTTTTCATGAAATTTTCGATAACTTCACGAATTCCATTTTTAAGGTCTTGAATCGATTGTGGAGTATTGGCATAGACCTTATCTTTCACAAGATCTCGATGGCCTGGTAATCAATCACCTGTTCGAGAAATAACACGGTCAGAAAACGTTTCTTACAAAATTGCGTTTGTTTCGTTGCTTGTGTGGCACGTAGCGCCGCCTTACTGAAAATAAACGTCGTCCACATCAATATCTTCCAGTTTCGGCCATAAAAAATTATTAATCATAGCTCGGTAGCGCAATCCATTCACCGTAACAGTTGCACCAGCCTTATTTTCGAAAAATTAAGGTCCAATCACATCGCCAGCCCAAAAACAGCACCAAACAGTGACACGTAGAGGATGGAGAGGCTTTTTAACAATAATTCTTTGATTTTCTGAGCCTTAAATGCGACAATTCTGCTCATTAACGTAGCCTCCGAGGTGAAAATGGGCATCATCACTGAAGATGAGTTTTCGATGTAAATCCGGATCAATTTGATGCATTTGAAGGACCCAATCTGCGAAGATACAACGTTTATGGTGGTCGACCGGCTTGAGTTTTTATGTTAACTGAACTTTAAAAACCTTAAGACCTAAGTCTAATCGCGAGGAAAAACAAGGCTGCTAGACGGAAAAAGCGTGAATAGTGGAAGGCCGAAGTTCTGAAAGTACAACAACTCCAGCAAGGAGCGCAGTTCGCTTAATTTTTAAGGGAACTAATCCTATTAATCCTCTAATACAGACTGCGGGGATTTGCATTGAAGATCCATCCCATGAGGAATTTACTAAGGCCATGCAGATACTTAAACGAAACCGCTCACCTGGAGTGGACTACATTAATTCGGAGCTCTTGATATTCGGAGGAAATATTTTATGGAACTGTCTTTTCAACCTTATTCGATTAGTATGGCAAACCGAAGTTATGCCTGATGAATGGAAAGTGGCCGCGATATGCCCCATATTTAAGAAGGATGACCGCTTTAAGTGTGAGAATCATCGCGGTATATCTCTCCTTTGCACAGCATACAAGTTACTGTTTTACTATTATATTGGATAGAATCACCCCTCTAACGGAGGGTTTGGGTGGTGACTATCAAGTAGGATTTCGTCCGAATCGATCAGTTACTGACCAGGTCTTTTCGCTGTGGATGATTCTATCTAAATATTACGAGACATCTATCTCCGTACATCAGGTGTTGGTGGATTTCCGGCAGGCCTAGGTGGTCTACTCTACTGGAACATCTAGGAATGCCAACAAAATTGGTACGACGATGTAGAATGACAGTGACGCAGTCTCAATGCTGTGTTAAAGTTGAGAACAAGCTATCGACAATTTTTGCAGTTAACTCAGGTGTTCGGCAGGGAGATGCTATGTGTCCGATACTCTTCAATCTCATGTTGGAGTACATCTTCTGTATAAAACTGAAACACAAAGGAAATACTTGATCCGCTTGTAGAGTTTTCAGCTTATGCACGACTACAGATCAATGGGTCCAAAACAAAATACATGATCTGTGGTCATAGGGACAATCACATACCAGATTTAAGTAGGGGCCACTACACGTTTGAAGGAATGAGGAAGTTCAAATATTTGGGCTCCCTTACCACTCACGATAACATTGTCGGTGAGGATATTAAAGTGCGGCTGGCAGCTGGCAGCCGTGCTTTGTATCTTCTAAGGCCACTGCTAAAATCTAATCACCTATCAAGTGCCGTGAAGCTGTAGCTTTACAAAACATTGATCAGGCCCGTTGTTATGTATGGATGTGAAAGTTGGGCGCTGCCGGATGAATACGGAAGATGGCTCCTTACATTTGAAGAATAATCTTGCGAGTGATCTACGGCCCAAAACGTGAAATAGATGATACATACCTAGCTCTGTACATTATAGAGATCAGAGTTCTGATATCTGATCCGGACCGAATTGTGCAGCGATCTCTTAAAGGAGAGCCACCATATGGAAGCCGCAGAGGTCACTGCAGCTGACGATGGCTCCACAGTGTAGAGAATGATTTGGTTTCTTCAGATTGTCTAAGACCTAGTGTAATAAATTGTAATAAATTATGGGCTAGGTTTCGTTGTGGTGCGCTGATTTGGCTAGTCCAGCTTTAAGGCACTATCGTTCTGGTCGGTTCTACCGACAAATTTAATTTTGATTTTTAGCTAATGGCATCAAATTCATGTTTTATTTACAATTATGTATCATTTATACAACTGTATAACATAAAAAAAAATATACGCGGTTCTTTTTGTATTTACTAATTTTAAAAACCAATTTGAGTATAATAAGATGAAACAATGCATATTGAGTCGCGAAACGTCCTAAATGAAAAAATTAATTTTTTTAAATGAATCTGAAGAATGCATATTATTTCGCGATGTAAACCCCATTATTCTTGAATGAAAATGTCGATCGATTAGATATTGTATCACTAGACGTTATCTTGAATCAAGACATTTTTTAATTCGACTTTCTGACTCGACGAAAAACTGTGAGTATCCTCAAAATCTGCAGCCATGAATAATGGTATAACGAATATGTTCGATGAGGAGCATTTATATCCCGAAATAGAGGATGGATGTACCACCGTGAATGATGATGAAGATGAAGATGTTTCCATGTTCGAAATGGCGGGAGCGGATACCGAAGAGGATATAAAACCCGGATATTGCGTAGTGAAAAATTAATCGAGATCGAGATTAATAAGCACAGTGCGAGTGAAAGTGAGGATGACTATAAATCTGAACATTTGGATAGTGGGGACAACTCTCTGGACCCATCCTCCGGGAAACGCGGGACTACAACAGAACTTTATGTCCAGAATGCGGTAAGGTATACAGTAAAGCTTATCGGCTCAAGAAGCACATGGAACATCATGATGTGGAGGGAAAACCATTCAAATGTATGGTCTGCTTTATATGCTTTCTTTTAGAAAGTGCTCTAATTCGGCATATGACACTACACTCTGAATCGATGAGGGCATCAACAGCACTAGTCGAGGAAGAGGCATATAAATCTGAGGAGTACTCAAAAGTATATCAGCGTAAATCATCCCTAGCATCACACATGATTGTGGATAAGAAAAGCTCTTCAGCCGAGGAAACTCGTAAAATGTTAATGCGGCACTGGAAAACACACCCGGAAATGAAAAAACTTAAATGCAGTATGTACGACAAAACATTCTCTTGAAAAACTCAACTAATCGATCATATCAATAAACTAATTGAGATATGATCTAATAATTTCGATTATTTTCTGGAATATCTAACAAAACATCGTTACACCCATACTGGCGTAAAACCGCACGTCTGCGATGGTTGGGGCAATGCATTCACCAAAGTTAGTTCACTAGTGAAAGTTCACAAACGGACGCAAACGGGTGGAAAACCTTTTGGATGTCCAACGTGTGATAAACGGTTCAATTCATCGAGAACATTTAAAGCGTGAACATTTGGTCAAAAACCATATAAATGTCAATATTGTGATCGTGCTTCTGCTCAAAAGCGATTTAATAGACCACAAACGTAAACATTTAGGCGATAACATATACAAATGTGAAAAATGTCCATCAACATTTCGGCTACAAGGTGTACTACGCGAAAATAATCGTTTGCATTTCCTAGGTGAAAAGGAAAACAAAGTTCCAAAAAATTAGTGAACCGGAGGAACACACGGACATTCCTATAGCCTTCAATAATTTTAAAAGAAATTTGTAATGTTTTGTTACATGTACATAGAATAGAATAGTATTTTGATATAGTTTAGTATTTAAATCATTTCATCGATTGCCTCTTTCGTTTCCTTTTCTGCTAGAAAATGCATTCGTGTATGTTCTCTTAGTTCTACGTGCAAACGAAAAGCAGACGGACATTTTTCACATTGTGATATGTTATTGCCTAGATGCTTCCGCGTATGTCCTGTAAGTTCACTACTTTGTGCAAAGGCGCGATCACAAAATGTACATTTGTAAGGCTTCTCCTCGGTGTGAATGCGTAAGTGCCGTTTTAAATTCTCTGATGAATTAAATCTGTAATAATACGGAAATTGAGTATATTCGAAATATTTTTCGGTCGGTCTAATAAATATGTTTATCACAATTCGAACACACATACGTTTTTCACAAGTGTGTGAAGTTATCCAAGGAATCCATCCCAGAAAAATTAAAAATGTTCATCAGACAATACTATTCTCACCCCATCCCAGGATTTTAAAAATCATCCCAAAATTTGATATCATCATTTTAAAAATTTACAAACGACGTGCTAGCTTATATATTCTTGTCGTAAGAAGCAATTGGCACAATAGGCACAGAAATTCATATGAATATGGCCCCAAACATAAAATTAGGAGTTTAACTACTGGATCTCGAGAACCATGAGTGTTGAAAAAGTTTCCTTTGTTTTCGACTTGACATGATGTTCCTTTGATATGATAAATCGTTGAAAACCAGCCGTATGTTGTAATTAAATGGGCCAAATACATATGTAAGTGGACATCATATGTCAAGTCGAAAACAAAGGAAACTTTTTCCGGCACTCATGGTTCTCGAGAATCAGTAGTTAAAATCCTAATTTTATGTATGGTGCTATGATTTTGGGATGATTTTTAAAATCTTGGGATGGGATGAGAATAGTATTGCCTGATGAAAATTTTTAATTTTTCTGAGATGGAATCCTGGGATAACTTCACACACTTGTTTTTCACCCGTGTGTATACTTTTATGTTTAACTGGTGATGATTTTTTTGCAAAATCGTTGCCACATTCATTACAAATATGCGGTTTCAGACCGGCGTGTGTTTTAACGTGCTTCTTTTGGTATCGTTTCGAGACAAATCGACACGGACACTGATCACATGCAAATGGTTTGGTATGCGAATGGGTATGGTACAATGTGGACATAGGCGTTCGATTTTATCCTTTTTATGGTTCGGTTTATGAACGTTCCGATGTTTTCGTGAAGTTTCGTATCAATGGAATTTTTTATCGCGCACTTGTCGCATTCATATGGCCGAACGCCGTTATGCTTATAAAGATGATCGGCTAGTTGGTTACTTAATAAAAAGGGCTCGGGATGCCAGTGTTACATGTGTCGCAGATGTATTCCCTCTAATAATGGTACAAAACATTTCAATTCAAAAACCTCTTCGACTGTTAAGATTTTTTAGTTGCGAACTATGTAAACGGTATGATTATGATTTGTTTTATAATTAACCCAAACAATGAAAATGTGGTCTGGTATTCTATAATTTAAAAAGAAAAAAATACAAAAAAATGGTTAAATCTCCGGTTTGATGTTTACTATACTTAGACATAATTACGTCTCGTCCCCAACAAACACTGTAAACACATTTACTAAATACATAATTTTTGTTTTTAGGAAAACAATGCCATAGAGTAGTAGTAAATAATAATTTTCAGTCTCTATGTGCAGCCACTTGGGGAATGGAGCAGCACCAGCAGCAGCAGCAGCAGGAGCACCAAGCATGATGAGACAGGAAGACAGAAAATATTTTTTTTAAGTTTTTGTAATACAAATTTATTTATGAGAAAAACAAAAGGAAAGAATTTTTATTTTTTTGCCTAAATAAAATATTTAATTATAAAAAAAAGAATAAAAATTATTTTACTTATATGATATTTTATGCAAAGTCACGTACATACAATAAAAGTATGCGTAAATTTTCCCATTTCGTTATTTTGTTGTTGCTTTTTTCAGTACTGTTCTGTTCTAAACATTAAAATATTTTATAATGTTTTTTCTTTAACAGTTTCCATTTTTGGTTGAGATAAAAAGGTTATCGTCATTTAAAAATGGAAAAATTTAATATTTTTAGAAAATTATTTATTTAATTTCTGTTTACCAAAAAAATGTATATGTATGTACTCGTCGTCGTATATAAAATGTGTCAAAAATGTATTTTATTTTACGGGAATGACGCAAGGGGATTGGTTCTTATAATATATAAGGGTCGTGTTTGCATTTCTTAAGTACATATGTTTTTGTGACTAAAGTGCTTAAAATATTTAAAAGGGAAAAATATTTGGGGCGAATCGACACTACATATATACATACATACATACGACAGATTCTTGGGATCAGCGCCACCTTAAATCAAAATTCAGAATTGTATAGCACGTTCGATTGTTTATATAAAAGTTACGACAAGATTCGTTTTAAACGGAGTCTCGAAAATAAAAACAAAATTATCATTAGACGCTTAATCTAATCTCGGCACCCAACCGATTGAAATAAATCATTACGAGTTTACGATCACACGTGAATAATGCAAACCATTTACGTACAGGTTAAAGGCTCGAGTCATTTTTACACGATACTGTGCATGGCAATCGCCCAAAACCGTGAACTGGTTAATATGAAGATCCGACTTAGTAATTGAAAATCATATATACCCTGTAAGTGGGTTAATTAATCATATGCTGGGGAGCAGAATGGTTAACTCGGAACTGAGAGAATCCACCATTAGGAGTTGGGTGGCTAACCCCGCAAGGAGGGGGCCTGTCCCCTCTTCTCTGGAACATACCAATTAATGGGTTGCTGTTGGAGCTATGGAGAGAGAAGGGATTGGAGTGATTGCTTATGCAGATGACGTAGCGACAGCTGTCTCTGTAAAATATTTAAAGACGGTAAGGAGGCAATTCAAAATCAGATGTGGATGGGCAATCAGCTCGTCCAATACTCGTAACAGATACTCTTTACCAGGAAATATAAAATCCCGGTAGTAAGCTTAGTTGGAAGCCTTAGCATCTTGGAAAGAGTAAACAAGGCTAATATAGCCATGTACTCGTGCAGAAACACCATCGGACCTACATATATACTTATGTATGGGGTGAGCATGTGATGGCCAGCTCTTGAAAAAGTAACCGACAGCACTACTTTTCCCTGTCGATATTTATGGTAAGCAGATGTCAGCGAATACGGCCACCAGCCCATCAGCCGTATCTCAGTGGAAATGTCTTCAGACAGGACACTCGACGATAATTAGATCGCTAAGGAAGGAACTGGCGAATCTAGACTACGTTACAAAAATATTATGCTTCGAGAAAGAGTTACGAACTAGGTTGGAGGAGCGGGTCGCTATCGGATACAGAATCATTACAGTTCTTTACGGATGGCTCCATGCTACACGGTAAAGTAGAAGCTGGAGTCTTCTGTGATAAATTGGAAGTAGATATATCAATTGCCCTCTCTAATTACTGCAGCGTGTACCAAGCAAAGGTGATAGTGATTGAGGAGGTCTGAACTTGGTTGATGCATAATGTAGTATCCGCGATTGATATCCCAATTTATGTGGACAGTCAGGCGGCAATCAAGTCACTGGAATCAGTTTCTCTGACATCAAGATTGGCGTTGGGTTGCCACTTATCTCTAAATGAGATGAGTGAGCATTTCAACACTCGGATAGTCGGGGAACTGACTCGGACGTCATAGGCATGGTACAACTCTCCAACTATGCTAGCGGAAAGGACAAATTTAGGGATGCCCATTACGGCGCTCAAGACGGCAAACAAAAGGTGGACCAACACTCTCACACGTAGTGTAGCAAAACAAGTATGGCCAAAGCTGGGCTTGAAACGCTCAAAGACACTAATTTCCCTACGAGCTGTGAATTAAAAACGATGGTGGGGATACTCACAGGACACTGCCTACTTGGAGAACATGCGAGGAGGCTAGGTCTAGAAGCAAATGATTTTTACAGAAGCTGTATGGACGAGGAGGAGAAAGAGATGTCAGTCTACCTCCTGTGCTCATGTACGGCGTTAATGAACAGCCTCTATGATCTCGGAAACTGTAAAGTTCGAGATATGTATATCACGCTACTTAAGTAGCTCGAATTGGTTTAAATAAGGGTAATGGGTATCCCAATGAACCGTCACTGGTCTAAGTGTGCCGTAGCAGCCACTCTAACATAGTTGTGAGGATGACGAACAAATTTCTTTTAGTGTTACCATACCATTCAATATAAAATGTTTATTGGACCATTAGATTAAATGTATAGCTTCTGTTCAAGATAAGCGCAAAATTGGTTTCAGCATTATCCAGCCCATTGGATTGGTTGCAAACGAAACGGATACAGAGGGGTTGCCATTGTGTTATGCAATATTCAATAATTTATTGAATGTCATAGAGATTAAAATGTTAAACCTTGAGGATTCGAATCCTGTTTTTTAAATATTCTGAAATTTCTGTGATTTATGGATTATTTTGTCCAAATTGGATTTTCCATTAAAAATAATAAAAATACTGCTCATTGAAATACCTAAATAGGCGACGAACCTAATCGGCGTACATGCAACTTTGAGAATTTTTATTCGCCAAATCCAAATCCAGCGTTGAACCCAAATTCATGACAAATTGGTGCGTCAGAGGTGGAATTTTGCAATAAAAATTAATTAAAGACATCAACGCCATAAATCGCCCAGCTGTTCATAAGACTACATATAGAAGGGCGTGACAACTGAGCAGGAATTATCCGAAGAAGAAGCGTGAATAACAATACAGTCATCGAGAATGCGTCAATTCAAGCCACTCGAAACGATAGGTACATATAGTTGAATATCCCTTTCTCAGTCGATGAGGTTTCAGTGTCAGAAACATTATATGATGGATTATAATGAACCAAGAACTGGGGCAGAAGTCAAGCAACGTGACACTCGTGTGAGAAAAGTTCGCAGCCAGTACGGCAACTCAATGCACAACAGAACGAAGAGGAAAGGTATGTAGTTCACCTATGGCATCAATTTAAAGCAAGTAAACTAAGATCTACGCGGTTATAGACACGTAAAATATAACGTAGATTACTTGGCCGTGTTTTTTGTCAACGTCGACAATTAAAATAATGTCAACAACCTACGATATTTTAGCGATTTGAAATCGAATGGGCCAGTTTGCAGGAGTATTTTGTAAAAGCGTACATCTAGATTTGGTGAATTTTTCATTTGTTTCTTTTTGACAAATGACGCATGAATAGTTTCCAACTGTCATCGTGTTTTTATTTATTCAGTATTATTTGCCATTTCATCATGGAAAGACTGAGGCCGGCATAGCGTCTACGAGCCCGGCATAGCGTCTTCGCCATGATAACGAAATATTTGCTGCCTCAAATTGAAGCCCGACCTCGACGACATTTGGTTCCAAGAAGTCGCCGCTATTTGCCATATATCGCGTGAAGCAATGTACTTATTGAAATATTATGTTGGCGCGCAATTAATTTCACGACTCGGATCGTTGAATTGGCTATTTAGATCGTGTGATACCTCTAGACTCTTTTCTTTGGGGCTACGCAAAGTTCAAATTCTATGTGAATAAACCAGCTAGATTTGAGGCATTGGAAGCCAACATTACTCGTGTCATTCGCCAAATACCATTCGATATTCTGGAACGCGTCCAGATCGCGTATCGTTGTTCAGCACCAATTTTATATACGCTGGTGGTCCAGTAAGCAGAGTCGTTGCATTTGGAATTGTGAAGTTGAGTTCAAGCCTCGGTTTGGCATTAAATAATTTTTAATTTAATTTATTTAATTTCTCCCTTCAATTGGCAAATATAAAGGATGAGTATAGCGGCAAATCTATATATGGAGATGGTGAGGTGGTAAAGTAGGCGGGCGTTGTTATAGGATTTGGAATCGTGGATGTTGTAAAGTGTTCGAACCTCGAGTACACGGGTAAACGAAATTTTGAAATTTAGTGGGGTATCCACACATTTCTCATTAAATTTAAAAAAAATCGCTTTTTAATTTAAAGAAAGACAAATTTTGAGCAAATAGCGCAGTGGTAAAAGCTGCGACGTTTGGATCAGGAGGTACCGGGTTCGAATCCCAACAGAGGCGGGATGCAAAAGGGATTTTTCATCTCCCGATTACGATCGGTGATTAAATTGAAAACATCTATGACCCTCTGTTGGAATGTAGAACTCATGGGCCGACCCATCTTCCATGTCACTGTACAGGGTGACATGGAGCTATGCAATGCGCAGGTGGTATACTGTACTTGTGTGAATGGGATGAATGAATGGATTGAATGAATGTTGTGTGAATGTAAGGTAAGGCTATGGACCGTAAAAGTGTCTATGCCAAGTCCTTTTTAAAAAAATAAAAAAATAAAAAAAGACAAATTTTAATTAAATTAAAAATAAATATTGAGGCTTGAACTATAGTCATGATTACAGTCCAACCACACAGCTTCTTTTACCACCGAGCCACCGCCATACATATAATTAGTGATATTCCTAACGTTTATAGCTGCCATTTGAATAAAAAAATTGAAAATTTTAGCAACGACAATGGACTCTGCTTATTTGACCATCGCCGTACAATTTCATTACCGCTCTATCTATACACATACCCATCTTTTATTGCCACTTTTACATGGAGAATATTGAAGTTTTGAACAGAAGCTGAGTTGGATTTGAGTAATTTTATTTCACCATCACCAATTTGACAGAAGAAATTAAATCAAAAAATGTTTGGCTCGATCGAGAATCGAACTTATGATCCATAAATCCAAAGCCACTGACTTTGCTCATTGGACTACCGCCGCATATGTATTTTAAGCCCTACAAATCTTTTATATCTGTCATTTGAATAGAAAATATTGAAAATTTTAGCAAAGGCAATGAACTCTGCGTTTATTTCACCATCGCTATATACCCATCTTGTATACCTGCCACTACTTGAAAAATATGAAAATGTCTAATAACAGAAGCTGTGAGTTGAACCAATTTGAATACAGAAGAAATTAAATTAAAATAATACCGTCGCTAATGGGACTCGTACCTAGGTCCACGAATACAAAGTCAATCACTCAACTACCTCGCCCACCACCGTATATAAATTTGACGTTATGCAAATCTTTTATACTTTCCAATTGAATTGAGAAACTTGAGGGAAATTTTTTTACAGAAACTGAGTTGAACCAAAAACGTCCCAACATTAATATCGTTTGAAACTTAACTGAACTGCATTCCAAGCAATGTATTTCAAACGTGAGTTTAAGCGGCATTCGAGCAAAGGTTTTTTTAATTTAATTTCATCTTACAAATTAGTTAACAACTCAGTTTCATTAAGATTTTCAAATTTTTCCAATTAAATGCGAAGTATAAAAGGGGCATGTAGCAGCAATGAAAATGTACAGCGATGGCCAAATAAGCAGTGCCGAGAAATACTTTTGGTTATAAAGGCGCATGTCAGGAATTTTTCCTGGATCAGTTGGCCAATGAGTTGGTTTTCCAGTTGAAATGGATTCACATCCATTTTCTTTAGTTGTAGTTAATCTAGAACCCTGCAGTGAGTATTCTTCGCATTGAAGTCACCATATGAACCTTTTTCACAGACGCTTGAAGAACTCTGAGTATTGTTTATTTTTAATAGAATGTCTTGGTGGACAGTCTGCCACAATAATAGGAAAGTTGTTGGATTTTATATACATGAACATGTGGTGGTTATCTGAACGAATTTTCTTTTTAATAACTCGGTAGCACTTATAGCCTTCCTGAACTCGAATTCGGTTTACCATGGAGTGGGGTTTGTTGTATTTTATGGCACGGTCATAGTTAAAGTTCCTCAGACTATTTTTAATTAAAGTTATAACCTTTTTGTCTGATTCTTTGCGAGCCGTTTTTTCCGATTTTTCTGCGAGCTGTTCTATACCGTCTCACTGTTATAAAGAGGGCCCCACTCTATATAATGCTATATATCGTTGTTTTGGGTCAATTTAATAATTTTGTAATGGATAAACATGACGCTGGTGTAGATTCATGGTATTTGAGTACGATTAGTTTTAAATTACGCTTTTTTTGAAAAAAGATTTATATGCATTGACGGATATTCTATAAAACTATCACCAATAACGCATTGTTCGTAAAGAAATTGCGTCACCCTTTAATTTAGAACTAATTGACAAAACTACTCTAGGAATTGTTTTCATTATCGATGTTGTTGACGTTATCTACAGGTTGTCGACATGTCAATGTAGAAAATAATAGATGACGCATAAACGACCATCTCTGTTCACGGGCCAAAACGTTTAATTGTATTTTACTTCTAGACGCGCTAATTTATTTAATCTCGAGGTGAGTTTCGAAAGCAAAGAAGGAGATGAGGTTAGATATTTTTGTTGTTCCGGAACATTTGCCTGTGCTCCACAATGCACTTGCTGGTTAAAACTAGTTTTTCTTTCGTTGTATTGAGGTTCAATAAATTCAACGGACAGAAATCCACCATTTACTTCACAAGTCGCATTTCTTGTGTCGTTCACACTATGTTTTGGAGTACTTGCTGGATAAGGTAACTGTTGGGTGTGATATCCGGTGATTAAGGTTCATTATCGGAGTTAGATATTTAACCGAAGATTTTGAAAAGGAGATTTCTTCTGGCCCCACTCAAACCTATAACCCACTATATAATCGAATCTCATTTTTCATCTCAGCTACCTCATATTTAAATTTCTCATCTCAGGTACTGAGTTATGAATTCTGACTGATGAAGACGAGTTTTTTTTTTTTTTTTAAATATTACAACTGATTACATATATCTTCTAGTAATTTGTCTATCTTTCTTATGAACATTTTGCAGAGATATAACCCATTAGTGTTTCTTTGCGTGAGGTCCCTATGTAGGTTGTCGTTTCTTATGTACCAAGGAGCGTTCACTATTCCACGTAACACTTTACAGCTTTATTAGGTATTGACAGCTCTGAATATCTTCCAATTAGCCTATACACATTTCTGTATTTAATGTTAGGTTAGGTTAGGTTAGGTTGAGTGGTTGCTATCGCACACTTAGACCGGCTACGGCCCATTGTGATACCACAGAATCTACTTCTCTATAACCCCTATGAGAACCAGTTAGAGCTACTTATGTAGCGCGATAAGTCTCGCACCTTACAGTTTTCGAGATCCGAGAGGCAGTCCATTGAGAATTTACCCAAATAATCATGTCTTTTGTGTGCTAAAGCCGGGCAATGGCATAGGAGGTTACAGTGATCAGGGAGACGAACTGATATAAATACTTCTAGTTTATCACAGAAGACTCCAGCTCCTACTTTACCGTTTAGCTTGGAGCCGTCCGTAAAGAACTGCAGTGCTTCCGTTTCCGCACCCAACCCGCCCCTCCAGGATTCCCTTGAGGGGCAGGAAGTTCGGAACCTTTTCTCGAAATACAAGGTTGGTGTGACGTAGTCTAGATTCGCGAGTTCCTTCCTCAGCGATCTAATTATCGTCGAGTGTCCTGTCTGGAGACACTTCCACTGAGATATGGCTGATAGTCGGGTGGCCGTAATCGCCGCCATCTGCTTACCATAAATATCGACGGGGGGAAGGTGAAGCATAACCTCCAAGGCGCGTGTCGGTGTTGTCCTCAGCGCCCCGCTTATCAGCATGCAGGCCGTTCTTTGCACCTTCTCGATCCCCTTATTGTACGTTGCTTTATCAATAGCTGGCCACCACACACTCACCCCATACATAAGCACAGGTCTTACTACGGCAGTGAATAGCCAGTGTACCAGCTCCGGCTTCAGGCCCCATCTCTTACCGATGGCATTCCTGCATGAGTACATTGCTATATTCGCCTTGTTAGCTCTTTCCAGAATGTTGGGCTTCCAACTAAGCTTGCTGTCCAAGATTACTCCCAGAAATCTTGCCTTATCAGTAAAAGCTAGTCTCCTAGCCGTTTAGGATAGGTGGATCTACTACCGGGATTTTGTATTTCCTAGTAAATAGTACCAGTTCAGTTTTGGACGAGCTAATTGCCAGTCCACATCTGATGGCCCACCTTGTAGTGATTAGGAGGGCATTTTGGATTACCTCCTTCACCGTGCTTAGATACTTCCTAGAGACAGCTAACGCTACGTCATCTGCATAAGCAACTACCCTGATCCCTTCTCTCTCCAGCTCCAGCAGCAATCCATTGATTCCTATGTTCCAGAGAAGAGGAGACAGGACACCTCCCTGCGGGGTTCCCTTAACCACTCGCTTCCTGATAGTTAATTCCCCCAGCTCCGAGTTGACCATCCTGCATCCCAGCATGTGATTGATTAGCTCACCTACAGGGTAATCCACTCCTAGGAACGACAATCCCTCCAGAATTGCCTCCGTCTTAATATTGTTGAAGGCGCCCTCAATATCGAGGAACGCCACCATACAAAACTCTTATGAGAATATTGATTTCTCAATTGTACTTACCAGGACGTGCAGGGCTGTGTCCACAGATTTCCCTTTACAATACGCATGCTGAGACTGAGCCCAGTCACAAGGCTTTATTTTTGAGCGTATATAGATATCCATCAGTCTTTCCAAGGTTTTCAGTAGAAAGGATGATAGAGTTATGGGTCTTAAGTCCTTGGGGTAGCCATGTGAGCATTTACCCGCCTTCGGAATAAAGATCACTCTGACCTCTGCCCACCCCTTCGGAATACAGACCAGTTTTAGACACCCTTTGAAGATCACCTCCATCCATGGGAGAATAATCCTCGAGTTGTTCTGAATTTCCGCTGGGATAATACGGTCCAGCAGATTTATAAGGTTTAAAGCCTTCAAGAGCCCATAGGATCCGTTTTTTGGTTACGATATCCTCTATGTGCAGTGAATGTGCATCCCGATGAGTGCTAGTCTCAGTCGAGTCGTCTGAGCTGCCCGGAAAGTGAGTATCGATGAGAAGTCTCAAAGATTCCTCACTAGAAGCAGTCCAGGATCCATCCGGTCTAATTAAATAACTGAGACAGGTTGGATTAGTAGACAGTATCTTCCTAAGACGAGAGGTCTCGGAGACTTCCTCTATTTTATCACAGAAGAGTCTCCATGCCCTCCTTTTTGCCTTCTTCAATACTTTTTTGTAAACTTTGAGGTCCTCCTTATAGGAGTCCCAGTCGTGAGCCTCCCTCGTGCTTTTGGCTCTGTTAAAGGCTCTTCTACACGCCTTCCGGAAGGTCCCCAGTTCCTTGGACCACCAAGCTGGTTTTGCTTGCCCCTGGGCTTAACAATTGGGCAAGCAGCGTTGAAGGACTGATTGCAGGCTCTAGTGAGTGCGTCCACTATGCAGTTTAGTTCCAGTATTTAATGTTAAGTTCCTCCTTTTTCTTTTTAAGGTGCTCCTTCCATTTTAACTTAGCATCGAGAATCATGCCAAGATATTTGGCTGTGTTGGCATAAGGAACTTGTTTGGAATTTACTTCTATTGGTATTTAGTTAACTATTTGATTGGTAAAGTTAATGCGCGTTGATTTTTCTTCATTTCGCTTAATTTTTGGTAAAGTTACTTAGTTGGTTCGTAGCCCGTTGCAATTTTCTGGTTGATTCATCTGCTCTCTACTTTAGTAGCTATTGAAGTATCGTCCGAGAATGTTGCTATTGTTGTCTAGCTTGTGTTTGGTAAGTCGCTTGAGTAAAGTAAATATACAAGGCTGGCCCCAACATGCTAGCTTGGGGAGCCTCTGCAGATACCCTCTTTAGCTCGGAAACGGAAAATTCTTCTTCACATCTAATCTCGATACAGTTTACATTACAATCCAGGGTGCCATACTTTATCGAAGGCCTGTGTTACATCCAGAAATATTGTTGAGCATATTTTCTTATTTTCAAGTGCATCTTCAATAATACTTCTAATTCTGTGAATTTGCTCTATGGTGGAGTGGTTTTCTCTAAATCCGAACTGATGTACCTGGTATTAGCTTTCTCTCAAGTATTATAGGTTTCATCCTTTTGTATAACAGTTTCTCAAAAATTTGTTCGGCTTTGCTATCATAATTATTTCTGGTACTTTCCATTGCAGAAGCGTTGATAATGACAGGCGAGTGCTCCGATGAGAGACTTTCACTATTTAGTAGAAAATTTGGTTTTCGGATATACCTCTTGTAATGTAGAAATCAATTAGATCCGGAGTTTTCCAAGTGTCAGTAGGCCAGTACGACCTGCGGCGTATAGCTCTCTACCATTTGGAATTGTTAATCTTGACCTCCAGAAAGTAGTTTATGCATTGAAATCACCTTTAATAACTGTTTATAATCCTCTTTATTTAAATTATCTCTTGGAGGATAATAAATTGAACAGATATTGAATATTTTTTTGTTGTTAAGGTGAATGCTGATAGTAGCCACTTGTATACTTTCTTCTTTAATTTGTATTGCCTCCTCTTGCTCTTTCTGCTGGATGTAAACCGTGATAAGAGACGTAACCACGTATTTTGGTATATGAGGTTTTGGATGAAGAGGAGTGCGAAATTTTTACTGATGGTAAGTAATTGAATGTTTGCTGGCAGCATCTTAATAAATGTTATGAGACCAAAAAAATGATTCTTGTAATTCGTTTGAGTGAAAAATGCTATATTCGATTTTCGGGTAATAATGCACGGGAGATGGCCTTGGACGTTACGACCAGCGTTACGAGGACACTCTGTTTATTCATACAGAGGACTCAACACCGATAGATGTACGTATGTTTCTGGGTATTTGAAATTATATTTTTTATTCTTGTCAACTCAATATATTTATGAACAGATGCGAATCCTAAATCAAATCACAACGTGACGTCGAATTTTTATGAATTTGATTTATATTATTTAAAAAAAATCCCTATTGTTACATAAATTACTTAAATAAATGCTGTTTCAATTAGTATACATAGAAAATGTTTAATTATATTTAACAATCTCGATATTCAGTTCGCACTCTATCTATATGTATACTCAACCACGCATATGAAGAATACGCCTGAAATATGTACATCAGAAACACACGTCATATACACATGTCATCACCAAACAAATTTTTTTATTTTCTGATACACCGCGTGTCGCCTTATTATATTCCAATTTTTTAGATGTACGTTAGGAAAAAATAATTAATTAAAAATTTATTTGCGCTACATAATAAATTAATTATTTATATTTTTTGTTTTTCTTTTTACGTTTAATCAGTTAAATTTTCTAAATATGTAATTTACATTGCGCGCAGCTTTCATTAGGGGTTTGTTCATTAGCATGTCTCTCTACTATGCTGTATATACTGTTTCGAAGTTGTATCAAGAGACAATTAGCTATAATACCTCACAGAGCTTTTATGTATAATGTACATACTCTCGTATACATACATATATACACGACTTGAGTAATAAATTTTTGTTTACGGGGTAAAAACGAATATCGTAATATCGTAAAGCTTTTTTCATTAAAATAATAAACAGATGAAGAAGGCAAACAAAAAAAAATTATTTCTAATTTAATGATTAGTGAAGTTAAAATTAACAACAAATTAATTGCTTTTGGGAAATTTTGTGTATATAAATAAAAAGCTTTGAACCCAAAAAATAATTTTGATTCGTAAAATGATTCTCTGAATTTTAAAGCGCGCACGTAAATTAAATATTCCCGCATTGATATTGCGACAGGGGAATGGGGGGTGTTAATTATTTCCAATAGGAATTTGATACATTTTGTTTGTAATTATATATAGTTTACTTACATGATATGAATATAAAGTAGACGAACATAATTTAATTTGATTTTTTAATCATGAAAATTACATTTAGTTAGGGACATCCGTTTTCTATGCAATCAAAATATTTCATTATGTTGGTCAAAGATTAAAGTACATCAGTTGTGTCTACTGATTCCACAGGACATCGTTCAGATTTGGATTAATTCTTAAAATAGCGTAAGAAACCGTTACGAAAGTAATCTTAATTCCAAGTAGCTTATAAGGCTTGGTTCTTGGCCAATTTTAATAACTGGGTCTTAAACGCTTCTTGTAATGCCCGTTAGCGTAACGCAATTTCCGAATTGAATCAAAATTGTTGAAAAGCTTTACAAATACGATAAAAACGGTTCAATTATGAAAAACAAAATCTAACGAATAAAATTAAAACAAACTGGAAAACAGTGACATCTAGTAGCGACCATTTGAACCTAGTAAAAATCGATATCAAATACACCAAACATCTTTAACCGGTTCGAGTCCGGTTCAGTTCTTGATGGTCGCAATAAAACTAAATCATTAATAATTTTGTTCAATAAATGTAAACAAATGTGTTTATTAAATTATGTATACTATTTTAAAACATTATAATATCTTAACATATAAAGCCTGTGTTGCATTTTAATTTAAATATTTAAAAAAAATAAAATTTGTAAATAGCCAAGAAATATACCTCAATTTGTATAATACATTCCACAAAAATAAATATTAGTCAAGTTACAATTTGGAACTTGATGTACCGATTACAATTAAATCTCGCACCTCTCGCATCGATTTTTCTAGTTCTTTGGTAAATTTAACCGCACTCGCAACCGGACTCTTTCGATAGACTGCTATTAGTGTGATTAGCCTAAAAAAAAATATAAATAAATATTCAGCTTTCAACACTGATATAGATCATATTGATACTCACTCGCCATCGTTTATACTGTAAAATGCTCCATAACCATCCGGAAGCATGGGTGCAACATAACCAATATTTAGTGTATAGCCTAGGCAACTGGTTGATAGGGCGAAATTACCGCCGCCACCACTTTTCGTGTATAACGGATCAGTGAACAATGGATGTGTTTCCAAACCGCCCTCGTACGCCGAACACCAGAGCCCGAACAGATGTCGATCGATTCCATTCCCGGTGCGTGCTTCCTTCATCAGCTGATTTTGATTTTCGATTGCACTTTTAAATTTTTTAAAACGTTCCACATTGCTCGCATTCGCATCGAACATCGATAATACCCAGTCTTGAGATTTTGAGCTACACGATCGTACTGTTTCGGTTCGACCGTTATAATAAAATCGCATCATAGCAGTTTCGTATGTGGCCGGGAATGATTTATGAAGTTTATAGTAGGTCAGCTGGAACATCATTTGGATAAAGGCGTCCGGATGAATTTTAACCGATTTCAAGAAATCTTTACCAAAGTCACCAAATTCGTTCCAGATCACAAGCACTTCATGTTCCCGTGACTCGAACACCTGTTCCATGCGTGCAACTTCAGACAAAATATGCGCATCAACATCGAAACTATATTCTTTGATTTGGACGGGATATGAAGATGGGGCATTCCAATCGGGTTCCGGGTTTTCTAGAAAGCTCATCTCTAGATACATATTGAAGCTGATCGATAATGTTCCGTCGTAGCACGCGTGTTCCCCAATGCATCCATGTCGACCGTTACGAAATTGAACAAGAATACTACTTTTGTCGGCCCAGCGCGAATGCCCGATCCCCGCCATTTGACCGGTTTCGGAATAGTTGGCGGGTTCACGATCGTCCAGGCATACAAACGTGTGACTCTCTTCGATCAGCTTAACGATCTGCTGATTATTCGGCGATATGTCGATTAAATGCTGCCGATTACGGGCCCAAGCGGTTCGGTCATCACATGTGAGTAACGGAACTGCAGGAACTTTCGTGCCCATCTCAAGCTCAGAGTAGATATAGTGTAGGGCTTGGAGAAATTGCTGGTAACTAAGGATTGTACCATCTGGATTTACTGTTTCCAAGACAAAAATGCGATCATCACCTGAGATGGCAATGTGCGAAGGTGTGACCCCTTCACGCACCGTTTTAAAATGGCAACGAACTTCATCGAGAATTTCGCCCGGAATGCGTGCCGTGCTATAGAAACGTTTCCACAACGCAGACGAACAATGTTGGCCGTCTGGCATTTTACTCGGCCTCAATTTTTCGGTACGCACCAAATCCCATAGATTACAATTGTAACGAAGAGTTCGTGCTAAATTCTTGACGCCATGTTCACGAGTTTCTTGAGCATTCACGGCATTAAGGCATAACGGTTGAATCATGGAACAGTATGGCAAGAGAGGCATCCGATAGGCGAAATACGCATAATCCTCCCACCACTTTGCCACCTACATCAATAATAGATATAGATATAATCCAAATTAATGCGAAATCTGATCACAACATTACTCACCCAATTCTTCTCGATTTTGGCTCGTTCCACCAGCTGGGCCTGTAATTTAGGCCCGACTCCAGTACGAAAATCCTCGATTAAACTTTTCGAATTGGCTAACTCTTCGGCCGTGCCAAACGGTTTCAAAGCCTCATAGTATCGGTGCAGCGTATCCTCTAATTTAGGCAATGGCAATGCCGGTAAATTCTCGTCCAGCGAAAATGTTGTCTCGGTGGAACCCTCTTCAATGCAATACATCGAATTCAAATCCATTTCTTATCTATACGCAACTGTTAAACACTTGAAAATGTATAATAAAATACGCTAGTCACAAGCAGTTCATATTCCGGGGTCCAAAGTCCACGATATACTTAAATTCAATTCACATAAATTTGTTTATATAAAAAAAAAAGTAGACATTAACTTGTTTGATCAACAAATGTAATTAGAAAATTACAGTCAAATGGTAAACACAAAATTATGATAATTTAATTCAAAAAAGTTAAAAAAATAAAAATATATTAAAAATACTAAAAATGCAAACAAACACTTTGGACGTCTAATGACAATTGACAACTAAAAAAATAAAAAAAATGAAAGTAAAAATAAAATGAAAATATAGCGAAACGTCAAGCGGGTGACTCAAAAAATCTAAAAGTTAACCAATCCATTTTTACCCCATTCTTCAACTGATCGAAAAGTCAAACTGGAAGAACATATTCACAATCACTCGACCTTCGACGTCACTAGTTTTTTTTTCTTATAAAAAACTCCAATCTTTTTGGGCGATAAAAATTTCGTATACAATGACGAAATTAGCTTGAAAACTGTACATATACGAGTACATATTTCGAAAATTCATCAGCATTGTATTATATGCGTTCGTAGTGAGTAACACATGAAACTGTTCGTTTAATTTTGAAATATAGAACCAAAAGTCCTGAGTTATGTCTGTTGTTAGTGTGGTCACCCCATTTTGAATTAAATTGGCAGTTACTGCTTTTTTATCCCAGTGCAATATCAATCAATTCTGATTTTAGACGAATAATAAGAAACCGGAATATAATTTGTTGAATTGAAGGAAACAACGATCTCAATAATAAATTTCGTTACCCAATAATACTGTATTCAGAATTCTCTTTTGGTGTTTTGAGTTTAACAAAATCAATAATGTGTATGACCTTAAGCTACAACTAAGACAATGAATATACATACAATACAAACGGCATCAATAACCTGATACTGATTATATTTCAAAAGTATACATATTTTAAAATCAACATTCAAAATGTCAACAAATCATAAATATTCCATATACCGCAAAATGCTAAAATTATCGCTTGATTCGTGCTATAGTCCAACAGACATGATAAATACGACTTTTATATGTAAATCGTTAATTGTGACATTTATGATTACGTTTTTACTACATATACTGGTTTTTACCAGTAATTTAATCAACTGCGCACTGATGTAGGTTGGTGAACAAACCAATATAGTATCATGATCTGAACTGGGCATACAATAAACCACTTAACTATTTAAAGCATGTGACTGAAAAGCGTTCGTTGTATAATAAAAACGTAATAGCATATTCTTAGCGCCAGTATCTTATCTTTGAAGATAAGATTTATATGTGATTCTTCTCCTTCATTAAAAAATAAGAATAAATTCGATAGCGAGTGCGGCTACTAAACGGATACAACTTAATCGCCGCTTATTTCTTACAGACGCAACCAATAAACTCCAGTTTCTCGTAGATAGCGGAGCTGACATTTCGGTCCGTAAAATATTTTTTCGACAACGCGTCTAAATTAGATCCTGACAGACCGATTATTGGTGCAGCCTTCTTGACAAAATATGATCTCCTCGTCGACCTCCAATGACAGCGCAATGCTCAAAACACCTATACCAATCCATCCATCGGCTAAAAATGTATATGATTCGCTTTTGAAGATGTTTAATTCTTTGGTTGAAACACCAGACCACGCAAAACATAACGTGGTTCACTACATTTACACTGAAGGTCAACTTCCTTGTTCAAGACCACGTAGGCTGAACCCAGTTAAACATAAAGCTGCGCTTACAGAGTTCGGGCATATGTTCCAACTAGGCATATGCCGACCGTCACCTTCTGAATTTCCAATGCACCTAAATGGATGCGGTGTGTTTTCAATTGATTTGGTTAGAGCTTATCATATTATCCCAATTGCGCCCGAAGACGTACCTAAAACGGCAATAACTATTCCCTTTGGGTTATTCGAATTTACACTAATGCCCTTTGGTCTTCGAAACTTGTTACAGGATTACATTTTATATTCGTCTACATCGACGATAAACTAGTGGCTAGCAAAAATGAGGAAGAGCACAAGTATGCCATCTCAAACAACTGGTTGAACGCCTCGTCTAATTTGGAGTGAATATCCAACTTTCAAAATGCGTTTTCGGTGTTCCTGCTCTCGAATTCCTCAGTCACCAAATTCGAAGCTATCGAAAATTTCCCCCCGCCAATTTCAATCCAACAAATTCAGTGATTCGTCGGAATGGCCAATTACTACCATCGATTCATTCCAAAGCTAGCCAAATCACTATCCCCAATTTATGCTCATTTGGCAACATTAAACAAAAAATGGTTTTCTTGGCCCGACGAGTGCAACGGGTGATTCACCCAATTTAAAAGAGCACTTGCCAACTCAACATTGTTGGCCAATCCCACTGATGCGTCTCGTAGTTCAGTAGGAGCAGTCCTAAAGCAATGGAATAAAGATTGTTGGCAGCCTTTGGGATTGTTCTCACGAAAGCTCTCAACAACAGAGATAAAATACTCAGCCTTTGATAGGGAACTCCTCGCTATTTATTTAGCCATCAAACACTTCCGCTTTTTCCTGGAAGGTAGATAATTTACTGTCTACACGGACCATAAGCCTTTAATCAAAGCAATAGTCTCCCTGAGCGAAAAGAGTCCACGGCAGACTCGACATTTCGACTATATCGCTCAGTTCACGACGGACATTCAACATATAGAAGGTAAGCAAAACGTGGTCGCTGACACATTGTCACGGAGTAGCGACCACGTTTCAACAATACACTCCGTCAATCTAGATCTTAAATATCTAGCTCAGACACAACAGTCTGACGATGAATTACTCCAGCTATTGAATAATTCAAAAATTTATTTCGATACATCAACAGGTGTAAATCGACCAT
Organism: Tipula unca; assembly: GCA_951394425.1. NCBI lineage: Eukaryota > Metazoa > Arthropoda > Insecta > Diptera > Tipulidae > Tipula > Tipula unca. The sequence continues at coordinate 201,868,314 of OX596380.1, forward strand.
TTGTTCCGGCATCTTATAGACAAGTAGTGTTCGATGCTCTATGGTCTATCTCATCCAAGTATACGAGCATCACGTAAATTAATTTCCAGTAGGTATTTTTGGTCAAAAATGAACGCGGACATCACACATTGGGTGCAATCGTGTATCGGTTGCCAGAAGAGCCAGGTTCATCAATATACAAAGTCCGAACTCGGACAATTTAACCTGCCTTCTGAGCGGTTCGAGCATATACACATGGATATAATGGGACCATTGCCACCATCCAAAGGTTTTGTATATGTGCTCACCATTGTCGATTGCTTTACTCGTTGGCCTGAGGCATATTCTATTCAAGATAGCACCGCTGCCACTATTGCTAAAACGGGATACCACTAGAAATCACGACAGACCATATAAGGCAGTCAATTCGAGTGTAAACTCTTTTCTGAACTTACACGTTTTCTAGTCGCTTATAGAATTCGTACCACTGCCTATCATCCACAGACAAGTGGTATGGTCGAAAGATTCCACCGACAACTTAAAGCTTCGCTCAAAGCTCAGGAAAATATCATTAAATGGAGCACTGAGCTTCCTATCGTCTTACTGGGAATACGAGCAACAATAAAGTATGAATTAAAATGCTCCCCAGCTGAACTAGTTTATGGTCAAGCCCTCAGATTACCAGGTGAATTTTTCGAGACAAGTTCCAAGGATAGTTCCGATCCACATGACTATTTTTATTCCCAAGTCCTTAAACCATTACGAGTACGGATTCATTCGTATTGACAAAGCACGAACGGGCCTAACACCTCCGTACGAGGGACCTTACAAAGTCATTCGTCGTTTTCCTAAACATTACATTCTTTATGTAAAAGGCAAGAAAGTAAATGGATGTAAGTGAATTTAGTCTGTTGACAGACTAAAGCATACGGTATCCTAACTGAGTGTAACTTAGTATTTAACCAAACAACTCCTAGAAAGTCTGTCCGATTCCAAATTAATCTTTAATTACATTTTATCCAAACATCCCCACCACTAACCTTTTAATAGCGGTCGCAACAATATGTAAAAAACTTCGCGACTGCACGACAAATAATTGGCGCGCACAAAATACTAGGCGCAAAAAATACTAACATTGTCGATAACGACGCAATAAAGTTGTATTAGTTTTGTTTGACTAAAATGAAAGTTTAAATTCAAGTTTTGAAAAATACAAAGATAAAAAATAATCCATTGCACTTAGTACTAACGTAACTTTTTTTTACAACAGTGACATCTACGAAAAGGTAAACGAACCAAAAATATTTATTCATCGAAGATTAGAACCGAGTGCAGAAATATGGTACATAATTATGAACTATAAAAAGTGACTATAATAAAATACATACGCTAATCCTAAATATTGTAATTTATTTTTTTATTATTAATATACACATTTAATAAATTAATTATACAGACATGTTTTCGTTTATTTATTATTATATTTTGCAAATTATTTAAATCAAAATACAAATAATTAATAATTAATATAATTCAATTGTTTAATTTTTTTTTGTTTGTATTTATCACATTTTCTATAAATGGAATACACGTGCTGAAATATTTGACTTTGTGGAATAAAGATGTACGCATAATCGAGATCTCAAAGACGAGTTCGGGCTCCTTTTCGATCTTATTGATCTTGGATTCGCGCGGTATCTAAGTTTTTATGGTCAATTTGGATTTAATTACTAAAAAATATTTCAGTAGGCGTATTCATGTTTTTCATACAAAATAATAAACTTTTTGCTCAAATTTGCTCAATATAATTTCCCTTAGTTTTGTTCTTAAATTTGTTACAAAAGTAGAAAAAAAATTTGTTTTTAGTCTTAACTTAAGTGCATTTGATAATAACTTAACATAATGGTATATATATGTATAACGACTGTTACCGTGAATTTGGCCTGGCTTAGTACTCTGAGATGTGGTGCGAGTTAAGCAAGTCCTTTTTTTTTTTATAAAATTCTTTCGCTTGGAATATCATTACAAAGGTACTTTTATAAAATAATATTTTTAAATTATACATTTAAATTTATTTATTTCCTATTTACGTAAAATTGTATTTACAACAAAAGTTTATGTTAAATGGATTAATTCATTTTCAATATGATTATGATTATTGTTACTTAAAATATTATTATTATTATTAATGTTATTAGTTATTGATAAATTTCTTAAATTAGGCGGACTAGGATTACGCGACGACACCACCGATGCCCCCGTTGTCGTTGTCATCGGTTCTGATAACATTTTATTATTATGATCGTTTGTATTTAAAAGGGTTGATTGATTTGTTTCGGTTGCGCCACCGCGTTGGCCACCACCCCGATTTTTAGACTTTTTCGGCAGCACACTATTTTCCAATTTTAATTGGGCATTCACCTCTTTTGCGCCGGCACATGTGCACGCCTTTAGGAAACATTTTTTAAAATTATCACTTAAGTAGGCATATAAAATTGGATTTATTGCTGAATTACAATAACCGAGGCAACCGGTTAATAAAAATATTGTGATTGTTAATCGGGAGCCGCATGGTTCCGGTGTCGACGTAATTAGCGCCACTTGTGAAATCCAATACGGTAGCCAGCATAAAATATAAACTGTAATTACGGTAAGCACTAATTTCGTTGCTTTACGATGTGAACGACGCTTCGATTTTGATTTATTCGTTTTTCTGCCAACCGATCGTAATTTACGGATGACCAAGCAATAGAAGGTCATTATAAAGCATAAAGGTATAACAAAACCTAAAAATAATGAATACAGGGTGAACGAACCAGGCAAATGTCCCATCGATTCGGGCCATATAATACTGCACGAAAATCCTTTTGGCGATTTTACCGTATCCGAATACAACATAATCGGTACCATGAACAGAACAGATTTGCCCCACGCAATTCCCGATACAATACGCGACACAAACGATGTACGATATTTACCTGCGGATACGTGCCGACATATTGCTATATATCGATCTGCCGACATAATAAGTAAAAATAACGATGACGTAAATTGTGTTATCGACGTACTAACCATAAACGCTTTGCACATCATGCGGCCAAATGTCCAATGGCCCAAATGCATTGTTGTGATTAAAAACGGTATACCAATTAGATAGCATTCATCGGCTATGGCCAAATTTAAAATGTACATATTGGTAACGGTTTGCATATTAGAAAATCGTAATACTACATAAATAACCAATGTATTGCCCATCACACCGATTATACAAACGACCGCATAGAGTATCATGAAAAAAATTTTAGTTCGCACCATTTCGGTCGACGGACACGTATTATTATACGAGGATGCATTGTATCCCATAAAATCATTATTGAATTCATCATAGTTGACCAGCACATCATGATAGTCGTCTGTCTCAAACAAATGCGTCACATTTATGTCGTTCATATTGTTTGTGCCGTTTAATCCACACTATCGCACCTCAAACAAAATTCCGCTAAAATTAAAAAGAAATTGCATCAGTAAGTATATAATTCGAAATTACCGTGATTAATATTTACCTACAAGTAAATTAAATTTACTCCAAGCTGTGCAAATAATTGTGTCTCTTCTTGTAAGTTGATGAATACTATCTTTATGATTTTACCCCGTTTCGAGTTCACCCTCAATTAATTTGGCCTCGCATATTGATAAAACTTATAATCTGAAAGTGAACGAAAAAAAAGAAAAACAAACAAATTAGTTGAGAAGTGATGAAAACCAAAAAAGTTTCACCTGAAATTTGAAGTTGGCAAAATTGATTTCAAAATATTGGATAAATGTGAATAATTTCGAATAAGAAATTTGAAAAGTTCAAGTAAGGTCGTTTGGTTCTTCAAAACATCTATTTAAATTCAGAACCGCAGGATTTCGAAATGCTGGGGTTCTGAATTTATTGAACTTATAAATCGATGAAAACAATTTTGTAAAAGAATTGGAGATTTTAAAGTTCATTTATCTTGGCCGTCCCGTACATCGTTCTCGATTTATAGTCCTAAAGTGATGGTTTTTGACAGGGCAGTGGTAAAATGATCTGTAAAATAATTTTTCAGAAAATTCTGAGTCACATAACAAATCGAAAGTGTGCTGAATTTTAATTGAAGATTTTGAAAATTTTAGGTATTTGGACTACGCCAAAATTTGATGTCGACTTAGTTTATCGATTTGCGATGCAGTTTATCAAATTTTGAATTCAAAAATTCGATTACCAGGTAAACATATACATATATATATATATATATATATATATATATATATATATATATATATGTATGTATATATATATATATATATATATATATATATATATATATATATATATATATATATATATATATATATATATATATATATATATATATATATATATATATATATATATATATATATATATATATATATATATATATATATATATATATATATATATATATATATATATATATATATATATATATATATATATATATATATATATATTGAGAATATCTGTTTCGTAAATTTAGAAAATTAACAAAAATTGAAATATCATTTTGGCAGCAGAGGTGGAAAGTATCAATTTAGAGGACTGAGTTTATTAAATAGAATTTTGTGATTCTTAGAGTTTTTATGGCTTTGGAAAATTCTATATCGCAATAGTAAATTTTGTATCACTTTTTACTATACCAAAAACCATTACAGGCGATCAATAACTTTCTAAATCTAAAATGATTGGAGTCTCGATATAGATGAGACTGAAGTTGATTTTTAACGACGATACCTGGAAAGCTTTAGAGATATAGCTCAAAATACTTACTGCTCGGAGAGCAACAGAAATTATTTTACTATAAGGATACATTTATACATTATTGTACTGATCAGAACACGAAGTGGAAGTTAGGGGACGTTAAACGTCTAAAAGTATTTTTAGATTAAAGGAAAAATTAGTTCGACACTACGAAATTTCACGAAATTACTAGCCATTCGCATCGCCGACCATAAATAATGTTGGATTATATTGATTTGCCACTCGTTTAAAATTGAAGACCGATCGACTTACTCGAATGTTAATCAATTTCAGATATTCATTTCTAGTTCTCAGATATCTGGTGGCGTATCAATGTTAGAACTAAATCCATAGTTATGTACTTGACCACAAATGTGGTGTTATTCCTTACAGAACTTGGCAATGTCTCCAAATGTCTGGCATTTTCTAGCATTTAAATATTGGGAAATTCAGCTCGGCACTTGAAAGTTTGGGTAGTACTCGTATAGTTCGGAAATTTTTTACAAATCATTGGTGACTTTTATAAATTTACGAAATTTTGTTAAATCTCCAACATTTTTTTTTCATGTTTTATAAATCGAGTGGTATTCCCAAATTCAAAAAATCATTATAAATTGGAGATTTTCATGAGCGTTAAATATTCAAATTCAAATTTTCAACATTCAATAATTTGAATTTTAAATTTAAGGTAGTTCAATTTTTGTTCCAAAAGAAAACTTATTACATTAATTTTTTTGTAAATAATTATTCAACAAATTTAATATTAAATCAGTTTGATATCCGGGCCCTACAGTAAAATGAGCCCTGAGGCCTGGGTCAATTTAGGGTATACTATATGTTTCGGCCATATTCACAACATTATGGTTTTGCCTGATTTATAAATCAATATTTTAAATTCGATTTTTACATGAAATTGAAACCTCAAAATCTTTAGTTGCGTCTCCGACAATTTAATTCTTCAGCTTTCAATACTAACTGGAATTATTATAGAACAATATCTTATACAAGTTAACTGGTTTTCGAACAAAACTTTTACGATATTCTGGCATTAACAAAAAAAGGAAATAGTCCAAAATCGGAACCAGTCGATTTGACTTTTAACATATCTATGTCGTTGTGATTGAATTTCAGATCAAACAAAAATTGAACATGCAAACGTAATTATTTCGATCTCAATCAACTTGTTTTTGGCCCGAATGAACTTAACGTAACACAGAAATTATGAAAAACTTCAATCCGCAGTAAGCTAAGACAAAATATTGAGTGGCCAAAATGTCTGTCAGTATCTTTCAGGTAAATAAATAATTAAGATTAGGGAGATTGGCCAAATCGAATTTGCAGATGAACAACCACAAAGCCTCAACAATCAGTTAGCATTGGACGTTTAGCTAGAAACTCAGTATACCTATGTGCTGTGCTGTACTAAAATATTTGTAGCTGAACGTGTTCAAACGAATTAAGAATGAAGAATCCAATTGAAACTGGTATAAAGGCTGATGTCTTTGCTGTCGAAATTGTTTCAAAGTACATCTAAGGTTTGCCTTCAATTTCTATAATCCAATTTTTTTAACATACTATATAAAGCCAAATTTAAAGTGGGTGGTCATATAAAAAATCAAAATGGATTTTTAGGAAGCCATCCAAATTTGAATGTAATTTCAAAATTCGGCAGTTCGATCCGATGTCATATATTTATCCGATCATATATTTCTGAAAACATTTTTTTGGTATTCGACACGGTTCTAAAATTAAAAATTTTTAAAATTGAATTTCGATGTGTAATTCGTTAAATTTTGATTAAATAACAATTCTGTAATTTTTAAAACTTTTGAAATATCATGGATTTTGTGAAACAGTAGACCAAAAAAATTAATTAAATTTTAATTCGAGTTTTACAATTTCGTACAATTTCGCATGTATGATTCTAAAATTTCAATGTTTGTGACCATTACTGGAACATATATACAATGTTTAACTGTTTATGCATAGGCCTAAAACATCGTGGTAAAGTTCTAAAGAACTAACAAATTTTTGATCAGCTTATAGGACCCAAGAACAATTGAGGGATTGATTTGGCTCAAAATTAGGGACTGATTTTATAAAGACTGAAAAAATTGCCTGTATAGACTGCAAAAATTATTTGTTGCTTGATTAGAAACGTCTTTCGCATACAGATTTTTGCCTAATCCAGGAACCGTATCTGGTGCGGTTTCTGATTTGAACTCGAAGTTTGGGAGGATCTTTTATAAGTCCACTGTCCTTAAAACTAGATCGTGCATTTATATTTCTAATGCTATTGATGCCACTCTAATTAATAAATGTAGCACTAGGCTGATCTTACGGCAGTGCTAATCACTCTCGTGTGTGCTGGTTCACGTTTCAAACTTGTCATTGCTCCAGCCTATTTACCCTCTGATTCCACCTTACCTCGTCCTTCAGATGAAATGGTAAATCTAGTAAGGTGGTGTAGGGTCAATAAACTACCTCTAGTGATTGTTCACTTACATTTACTCTTCTGAGTTAGAGGTTCTCAATGTTGCTTTGAGCCAACGTTTGTCAACTTAGTCCGAAAAGAAGTCATTGATATTAGTTTCTGCTCTATGTCCATCGTTGACCTGATTCTAAATTGGAGAGTGACGGATGATATTCTCACCTCTGATCACAGGTGCATCCCTTTTAATATTAACTTTAAGAGGAAACTTACGAATTGGGATACTTTCTCCTCTGAGCTCGTATCACTACTAGATTTATCTAACCAGATTAGGTCTATCGCAGATCTTCATTTGCAGGCAACTGTATTGAATTTAATTTATTTATATGATGGCACAGTGATTACTGAATTAAAGACGAATTCTTATTTCTAATAATAACCACTCTTTATTGCTCGGCTAATTAATATCACATAATATTTTAATACATGTTATCTGAATAACGTGTTACAACAGACTACTATTTATATATAGAATATATATTCAATTCACTTGTCTTTTTCTCTTTAGAAAACATAGCCTACATTGATTGATGAATATGAATACAAATCATATTTCCAACAAACTGTACTACCGAAAGCGGTCTCGACTGCTTTTGAAAGGTCATGCCCTCTTATTAACAATCAGAAGAAGCATAACACACCCTTCTGGTGTTCTGAACTTAAACAGTTAAGGAAGAGTGTGCGTAAAATTAAAAATAAAAAACTTCTGTGAAGAAATTGATAGTTTATCTGTTGTCGCCAGACTTAACAAAACTCTGGCTAAAAATGCTACGTGTAGACTAGATAATCTTCGTCTACCTTCCGGCAAACTAACCTCGTGGAGGCGAGAGGTCGGTGAGCTACTATTGTCTGTCCACTTTCCTGGGTGACATTGTTGATTTGGATGTGGTTGATTCCGAGCCACCTGACAATTTTGTCGGTACTCCGGATTGGAACTTAGCTCGTAGGCTGATCTCTACTGATGTTTTACGCTCGTTTTCATCTTTCAAATCGAGTGGTCCGGACGGCGTTTGCTTTTAGCACTGTACCACGCGCCTTGAGCAGGAGTAGAGTTGTATTTCATACCTAAAGCTGGTAAGTCGGATTATACTGACCCAAAGGCTTTTAGGCCCATTAGTCTGGCCTCTACTTTTCTTAAAGCTTTAGAGAGGATCATCGACAGACTTATTAGAGATAATTATTTAACTATCTCCCCTATCAGTAACAAGCAACATGCTTGCATCGCTGGCAAGTTCTGCGAAACTGCTCTACATGAACTTGTAACTAGGATCGAAAGATCACTTTACTACAAAAAGTTTGTATGTAGTTGGTACATAAACGACATTACACCGTATTTTGCATAAATACTGAAATTAGGTCTTAAGGCTTTTAAAGTTCAGTTAACACAAGAACTCAATCCGTTCGATCACCATAAACGTCGTATCCTCGTCTGATTGGGTCCTTCAAATGCATCACAATGATCCGGATTTTTATCGATATATGAGGCTCAGTGATGAGGCTCATTTTCACCTCGGAGGCTACGTTAAAAAGCAAAATTGTCGCATTTGGGGATCAGCAAATCCAAGAATGATTGTTGAAAAGCCTCTCCATCCTCAATGTGTCACTGTTTGGTGCGGTGTTTGGGCTGGTGGTGTGATTGGACCTTACTTTTGAGAAATTGAGGCAGGTGCAACTGTTACGATGAATTGATTGCGCTACCGAGCTATGATTAATGATTTTTTATGGCCGGAATTGGAAGATATTGATGTGGACGACGTTTATTTTCTGAAAGACGGCGCAACGTGCTACACAACCAACAAAACAATCGCAATTTTGCAAAAAAGTTTCCTGACCGAGTTATTTCTCGAAGAGGTGATCACAATTGGCCACCTAGATCTTGTGATTCAACACCCTTAAACTTTTTTCTTTGGGACCACGTGAAAGATTAGGTCTATAGCTCCACAATCGATTCCAGACCTTAAAGATGGAATTCGTGAAGTCATCGAGGACATATAGCCGCAAATGTGCGAATTGGTCATGAAAAATATCATGAAAAGGATACGGTGTTGCAAGCGTAGCCGTGGCGGCCGTTTAGCTGATATAGTTTTCAAATGATAATGGCATACCTTCCTCTTTACAATGAAATAAACATTCATTGATTTCTCTTAAAAAATGCTCGTTTGTTTTAATATCAAAATGAAACCACTTATTGGAAAACCCTTTATATTCAGTATAATTTAAAGTGTTTGAAATAAATTTTATGTTTGTGTTTTTGAAAATTTCTCATAAATTTAAATTCCTAATATTTAACTTTCATTTGTTTTTGGTCGATAACAACAAAACGCTATTTAGCGATCTATAGTTTTACATTCAACTATGAAATCAAACATGCGTTTAACGCAAATTTTAAATTTCAGGATTTATTCCAAAATCGAAACAATAAATTTACAATAATTAATTTTATTAATGTATATAAGAAGAACTAAAGAAGAATAAGTTCAAGTGTACGCGAGTACAGTATAGCGCGCGCACTTTGAAAAGTAACAGATTTTAAATTATTTTTTTCACATAAATTCGAAAAATGTTTATTTTGAATTTTTCCGAAATTGTAAACTTTTCATGATGAGTTACATATTAAGTGTTAAATTTACGATTAATTTAAATAATTTTTTTATTTTTACAATTTATGTGTTTATAAATCAAACCAAGACATTTCATCTTAATATACATATGTAACTATGTATGTATAAAAATATATGAATATTGCAGGAGGGAATAGCTAGGTAATTTATTGTTAAAGTTAGCTGATATGGTTCCATATAACATTAAACAAAAACTCCCATTCTGTTGTTTGTTATATACGCGATATACTTATGTGGGGAAGGAACAGAAAGTTTTCGAAATGATAAAAGACTTAAATATCTAGAAAGTTTTTTTTTTGTTCGTATTTCATATTTTTTAGGCCGGAAAATCTTCGAGATGCGGGAGTAGGATTTTTCGCTTTTGTTGTTTTGATGTGTGCGCTCGAAAATAGATCGGATATAATAAAAAATAAACAGCAAAAATATCTCTTTGAAATAACATAAATATCTGTAAATAATCATATTCGATATTTTATCATTTCATTTCATGTTGTACTCATTATTATACACAAAGTCATAGTCTATAAATGTAAATATGACATAATTTTGGCGCATATACCATATAAACAAAATTTGTTTAGACGTACATCAAAAATATACAATTTGGACAAATATTTACCGCATCGACAAAATGTTTAAGAAATCCGATTTTAAAAGCTAAAAATTATTTGCGAAAAACATGAGTATACAAAAGTCATCGATTTTATTCAATTATATTGGTATTAACAATGTTTGGGCTGCGAATTAATAACAAGGCCATAACCATTCCATTCAATTCAAATTTATTAAATTCTTAATTATAGAACTTAGTTTAGAAAAAAAATTGTAAAATTAATAATTTGGAAAATTTACCAGAACAACATGACGCAACATTTGTTTACTTTCAAATGTGGGATCGGTTTTTCAATGTATATGTACGAGTATATGCGGCTGAGGGTAACATTAATAGTATAAACTCGTTATAGCAATTAGGATAAATTTGAGGCTTTATCATGGCATTGCAAAATTTAAATCCGAAAACTCCGAATATGATCTGGGTACATATACCAAGAAGGACATTATACACAGAATGACAGCTCTTAAATAAATATTTTATTTCCAGGTTAAAGTCATTAAAATTAATATTTGTTGTAATCCTTATTGAAACCCTTGAAAAATTTATTTACATACCAAAATGTGAAGGAGAAATTATTTTCCCCACTTGTTTTAATCGAAATTTTAATGATGTCAACAATTCTTATTGAACTTTCATTGAACTTGTAAACTCTATTTATATTCCATTTTTTTCATTAATTTAGGTTTTTCCTGAATTGGGCACGAATTCCTGGTTATAAAAAGACGTGTTTCAACATTTTGGTTGTCAGTTACTTGCCAAATAAAGTTTAAATATTTTAATTATTTTCCCATAATTTTGAATATACAATTATTTTCAGTATATTTCAATGCATTTTAATAAAAACCAGGATTTTATCCCCAATGATTTCGATGTGCTGCCAATTTCTCCTTATGCTGACGAGATATTTTCGGACGCAAAAGAGTAGGTTTTACAAAGTTTAAATATTTTTTTATTTTTTTTATTTTATTAAAACGGTTGGAACCTACTGAGGTTCCGCACTCAATGTCACAATGGGCTCACGGTGCAAACCAAGAGGATTTATCCTAAATCGCAGGAGAGTACTTCAATCTTAGCAAAATGTAAAAGTTTGAACCAAGAAATGGATAATAACTGATCTTCGTTTAAAGATCTGGAAAAGAACACTTGGGATCTAGCTCCGATAAAGGCCGGACAGCTGCATAGCTAGTATATGCAGTCGTCCAATTCCTCTAGGCACTCATCACACAGAGCATCCTATGCTATTCCCATTCGTTGGAGATGAACCTTGAAACGTCCATGGCCGGTAATAAGTGCGACCAGAATGCTGAGTTGGTTCTTTTTTAAGGATAACACATATTTAGTGAACCTCAGGTTGGGTTCAATAATGAAATGTTTCGACTTTCGACAGCTAGGAGTAGAACGCTACTTCAGTCCCATTTCAAGTAGAGTGATCTTCTTAATAGCGTCTTTACCACCATTGAAGGATAGGAGAATTGCGGGTTCGGGGCCAACAAATTTAATACGCGAACCAGCTTTCGCCAAAAAGTCAGCAACCTCATTTCCATCAACGTCACAATGAGCAGGCATCCACATGATCCTTACTTTTGTATTAGAGCAAAAGAGATTAATGTAGGTCAAAGGATTAATTAAGCACGGCTTTACTATCTGTGCAGATAATAGTATCCCTCCCTAAATCGCTAAACTTAAACGCCTCAATTGCACTATGGGTAAGTGCAATTAATTCAGCTTGAAAAACCATGCAGTGTTTGCCCAGACTACCCGAGAATATTAACTCATACTTAGGACAGTAAAATCCAAACCCTGACCTGACATCCGAACGAGAGCCATCCGCAAAAAAAAACTATCGACTCAGATAACACTGTCTGTAGAAATCCTGAGATAGCCACCATTCTCTCGAAGGAAAAACAACGGAGAATGAATTGGTGAAGTTAAATTCAGGCGTAACCTGTCATTACCCATTTCAAGCTCCGGAATATGTAATTTAAAATTATTAAGAATCTGTCTATGCCCTGTACAAGTGCCGAAGACATTCCATGTCCCAATGCAACACAGTCGACACGCAGCCGAACACGCTGTACCAAGAATGTAGGACTACAATTCGGGCAAATATAGAATAGACCCATAGTAACAAGGGGAGCAGAAGACATAGCCCCGGTTATAACCCTACAGGCTGTCATCTGCAATCCGTCCAGCCTTGCTATCGAAGACGTCAGTTTCACAACCGGCCACCATACAACTGAAGAATAGGACAGTAAGGATAAAATAAGTGAATTGTAGATGACCATCATTTTGGAGGAATTGTCAAAGCCCTTCTGCATTGCCAAAAAATGGCAATGGCATTTTGCAGCTTATAATCAAGGTGAAACTTCCAGGAGTATTTATACTGTATAGAATGACACCTAGGTGCTTAACGTGCTCTCTCCTTGTGATTGCTCTACCAAAGAGAGTGGGAACAGATAGATTAGCACTGTCTCTATACGTCTCGTAAAGACAACCAGATTAGTATTTGAGGGATTGACGTACAACCCCTTTTCAAGACACCAAACTTCTACCATATTAAGGGCGTTCTGCGTTAGATCAGATCAGACGTTCAGATATTCACCAGACACTGTCAAAACGAGATCATCATCCCATAGGGGAGATAGTTAAATAATTATCTCTAACATTCAATTTTTTTATTCTTCTTTTCTATACAGAATTCTTGCCTCTATTGGGATTCGAAAATGCGGTACCTCCCGATTCAAACGTCATAGCTCTTACCACCGTGCTATTTGATCGATCTAATTAGTACAATAAGAATACGAATTACTTAGATTAGCATTTACGTTTAACATTACATGGGTTAATAAAACTAAAGTCAATCTGAGAAACTGGTGTAGATTTTTGCAAATCGAACTAATCGATCTAATCAACCTGATAAAGTACTAACGAACAGGAACACTAACGAACTGTCCATATCGATTTGAGCTGGAACCGTTTAGAGACTTTTAAATGTTGTAAATATTTTTTTCGCCACTAAAAATATCTGTTTGCTAGCTATAGGTTTTTTATATGGAGCAGTTCTAAATGGTCCAATATTTGTACAAATACTCTTCAAGCGCCACATCTTGAACATTTTGTGTTGTCCACGATCGTTCCCTTCACATATTTTGACCCATATTTAAACGTTTTACTTTGTATGAATAATTTAAAAACACGTTTTGAGATACTTGTCGTAGATTTTACCGATTGGAGTACTCAAAAAACCAGAAAAATACCCGGGTACCCGACAATACTCTGGACCAGGCAATATGAGCCCCTATTGCATGTGGTGCAATGTTAGCCCAAATGAAAAATGGAAAAGAATTACCTAATATCCATCCAACCCTTAAAGAACTATCTGCATAATACATTGGACAGTGATGTACTTTAAACCATATCTCTTGAGATGTGTATTTAAAATATTTATACGGACCACTAATATATTTATTTGGAATGAGAAATCCTTCTTCGAAATTAACACGGAGGCGTTTAGACTTGGAAAGTATTTGATTTCAAAATTAAATACACCAAGGGGATGTAAGTGTTCTTAAGGTATTACAGTTTTCTGAACACCTTTATTGGCCGTTTACTGGGTCAATAATTTGGCTCCATCGGTTTCGATCCTGAGCTTGGTCTTCATACTGTCCAAGATAATGTGGGAAGAAGCCAAGTTGATCTCAACACTGTGAGGCCACCGTTGATTGCTACACAGTTAGTTCGGGATCCGCACGCAGAACGTGACCGTGCCATCGTACTCGCTGAGATTTTACTTCATGTACAATACCAGGGATCTTCATCAGAACTCTGATCTCAACATTCTACAGAGCTCGGTATGTACCATCTTCTTGCATGATATGCATGATTCTTCTCTCAAATGTAAGGAGCCATCTCTCGTACTCGTCCATCAGCGTTCACGGTTATGGCACCATAGCCAATGGTGGGCAAGGGATGGGTAGGGGGCGGGAGCACGGCTAATTAATTAGGTTGAATTGGTACTGGGGGTTGTTGCTCTCGAAGGGGTTGGGATCAACGGTGTTTGTCAAGGATTTAGAAGGCAGGGCTATTTTACTATTTTAAGACCTTCCTCGTTTTCTTCACAAAGTGACTCACTAGAGTCCGATTCAGCAAGTGTATAGATTTCATTGGCCGCTTGCCTTAATTCAGTACGTAGCGGGAGCAATGTCTCCCACTCTATATGAGGTCTACCAAATTTATTTAAATCCAGCCTCAGTGAGTCAGTCCAGGTATAACAGTGGCGTCCCAACTTTTTGGGACCGACAATGTTGGAGGACGCTGCTCTGAGAAGGTGGGTGGGATTCCTACGATGGATGTGTCCCCAATAATTACTTCGGTGTACCTTGATTCTTTTGGTAATAGTCTTACCATGTAGGATGTCCTTGATTTTACGTGAGCGAGGATGGTAAAGACAGAACTCGAGTAGGGTACTCATAAGTTTAAGAGGGTACTTGATCTCTATTAATGAATTTCTGCATATGATGAGTTATTCCGAGCGCCTGCGATGACACCGAGTACGAATGGTGAGAAGCTGACTTAACTTGGAGCTTAAATAAGTACCCAAAAATCGCATCTTATCAACACAGTTGAAAGTGTAACCAGACAACACTATGCTGGGGGTGGTACAAATGATGCTGGGGGATCTCGGATCAGAGCGGTGCATTTATGGGGTGTTAATTCTAAGCCCGCTAATTTTAAGGCACCTAGTAATTCATCCAGAATGGGTTATAATGCTCTGATATCTCGTGCGATGAGTATAATGTCATCTACATAGGCGAGTGTGAGCGGAAGTTGCAACTCAACACGCCGATCTAGTTTCAACTCAGGAAATTTGTCTGCCACAGTTAGTAAAAACTCATCCAAGATGAAATTAAATAAACGGGGAGATATCCGGGCATCCCTGTTTAACTACTTGGCTTTTCTTGATTTTTTCTGTACAAATATTAAACCATTTAACAGAATAAACTAATTATCATTCATTACAGTGTCTACAACAGCTCAAATATATGGAATCAATAATAATAAATTGATTTAAATTGCAGGATCTTTGCCTTAACTTAAATGTAAATTAATTAATTAAAGGTTGAAATGCAGAATAAAATAAATCGTAACTAATTTGAGTTGAATTTTCAGGAGTAACTCATAAGTCTGATCCAGCAAACTAATAAATTTTATTTTAGAGCCCAGTGATGCTAAAAACAATTGTAAAAGTAGATTACTATTTAGTAGATTACTGTGTTAATAACTATTGGCTAAACCAGGTGTCTGTAACCGAGCCAATTTCTATCATACTAACTGAACCTATTCAAATCCTCTTCGCTTGGCCGAACATTCCAATCAAATCAAATCAAAAAACATAAAATACGAAATTTACAAAAGCAGCTATTTCATTTTTTATCGATTTTTTTTAAATAGTGCGAAACTTTGGATTAAGTTCATCAGAAAAGATTTTTATCATTTATCACAATTATAAGAAGAAACTGCTTTTGACTCGCCCTCTCCGTACAAAAGGATTCACATATTATATTCACCTGGCCTAAAAACCCTGAGGAAACTACTATCAAAGCTCCCCGAGAAGTACACATTATTAATAAAATTGAAAGTATTACTAGTCACAAATTTTGCAGTACCTCTCTTATCTATTGAAACGAAAAATTGCAGTGGTTTACATAATTTTTTTTTTCAAACAGAAACCAAAATAAATTCCAGCTAATTAGATATATTCAAATTTCTCTCCAGGCTTGTGTTTCTAGGTTGAAACTAATTACCTTCTGGGTGTACCGAAAAAAATATTGGGTTCGAATAAATAACAACAAAAGTATCGAATTTAATGTTATTTTTTATCTGTCTCTAATTAAGTGAATCAGAGTAAATATAATCCCATTATTTTAATTTTCTTATACATATACATACTAATATAGTCATATTCTGTCTGAGTATCTTTAACGATAGGATTGAATCGATTTCTTTATAGAAATTGCTTATTTTATTAATCAATATTTTTTGATTCAAATTTTTAGACGTTATTTTAGACACCATCATGAGTGCTGTGCAAATATATAGTAATACTACTTATTGAACCAGACGCGGCAGGTAATATTGGGCAAAGTGGCTGTGCTTACACCGGTCATTTCCACATTCAAGAAAAAATTTATTTATAAAAAATACTGTGCACGAAAAATGGTTTACCCCTGATACAAGATATATTTTTAAGTGTTTTTCTACGTGTTTAAAAGTACAGGCAGCATAATCTTTCCACAGGATAAAAATAGTACTCAATCGAACCATATTCTAACCGATACGTTATATTAAAATTCTTAGCCCGCCATTGGATAAATACGAGTATATCTTTTTGGTGATTTAAAAGGTACCTGTCTATCAAATCAAATGTCTAATTATATTTAAATCTAGCCAGTTTCGAATACACCATAATTATGTAATTCATTAATTTTGATATATATATAGAAAAGGGTACAGAAAGTTAAAGATAAATCTGTAATTAAAACGTTAAAACGTTCTTATCTCAAGATAAACGTTAAAATGATCAAGTCGAGATTTATACGTTAAATATATTCAGCAGTCCAAAAACTAGCCATTTCATATAAACAAATTTCCTATTCACATTAAAAAAAATTCAAATTGATGAAAAATGTGCAGGAGTGTTTCCTTAAACTCGACATTTTAACAATATAGTTACAGCTGCTATTGTTTAAATGGCGTATATTTAACAACGATATTGAAACCGTGATGTCAGATTCCTAAAAACATTAATTTTTGCTTCATTAAAGTAAATCCATATAAGTACATCTGTCACTCGTCGAACATAGCTTATACAGACCTATTTCTTAGTTATTCTGCGTACTGTGGCCGGCATCTTTCATTTGAGGCAGAATTGAGTACGGTTGCAAATGTCGTTTCTACCAATAAGAAGAAACTTTGGTTAAGTTTCAAACAGATGGTATTCGTTCTGTCCGTTCCAATTGATGAGAACTGTCCATTTGTATGTGAAAACGGAAAAGTGAGCAAAATGAACGGAGGCAGTAGGAGGCGGGGGTCATGGAGGGGTAAACAGACATTAAACAGATGTCGAGTTCGTTCGGGTCTTAAACAAAATCAAATTTTCGTTGGCCCGAAAGAACACGTAAAGAAATTGATGTATTTTAGTCTCTGGGTTAGTAAAGAGAGAAAGAGAGGTAAATATTGATAGAACGAGAGGTATATGTAAATGTATTATTATGACGTCTGCCGTCGATTGTTTATGTTAATATTTATGTAACGATATGTAGATGAATACGTGTTGGTGATAGTTAAAATTCAAGAAAAAATAGAATTTCCCAAAAAACTCTAAACATTTTGATTCTTCTATATCAATTTTTATGACCCAAAATAATTCAACATTAATAATTTTATAAACATTTGAAGAAAGTATTTGAAAGTATTTGAAGAACAACAAGAGAAATACGAATGACTACAAATGACGTTTCGCTTTGTTCATGTTTATATTTTCGAATTTACTCATAATTATGTCTTGGTGTTAGTTAAAATGGAAGAAAAAATCGACATTTTGCAATGGAAGAAAAAATCGACATTTTTGTGTCCCGAAAGAACACGAAAAGTGATGTACAACTAAAAACCGGCAAAAGCTTTTGCTATTTTTTTGATGTACATCACTTTTTTGGCATAGAACCAGAAGAACTCGACAAGAAATTCAAAAATTTGCGAACGACATAACCTTAAGTAAAGGGGTTTTCAGATGTAAGGACTTGACAAATATTTTTTTTAAATAAAACGCAA
Organism: Tipula unca; assembly: GCA_951394425.1. Classification (NCBI taxonomy): domain Eukaryota; kingdom Metazoa; phylum Arthropoda; class Insecta; order Diptera; family Tipulidae; genus Tipula; species Tipula unca. The sequence continues at coordinate 201,886,658 of OX596380.1, forward strand.
ATCGTTATCTCGAACATTTTATTATTGGGTTGAAGTGCAATCAAACATTTATGTATGGAATTCGATATCGTTCATATGTCCACCACGGGCACGTTTGCAGGTGTCGATTCGTTGAATCCAATTTTCGATGACTCGGCCACACATTTCGATTGAAACGGCCGCTATCTCTCGTTCAATATTGGCTCTGAGCTCGTCTAACGACGCCGGCTTGTTAGCATAGACCAATGCTTTTTTTTTGTTAAATCATACGATCTAGGCGGCAGGACCATTTTTGGATATAACACGTTCATCGAATTTAGATTTATCACATATCATTAATGTCTAGATCATACAATTGAGCAAAGAAATAACGTTGCAACTTGCCTCTGTAGCGATCTCCATTGACTGTAACGTGACGGTCATTTTCATCAACGAAAAAAAACGGGCCAATGACACCACCAGCATGAAAACCACACCATACAGTTATTTTTTTGTGGATGAACTGGTGTTTCTTGAAGCATATGAGAGTTTCACATGACCAATAATATGCATATTCTGTTTGTTGACGAAGTCGTTTAGTCAAAAACGCGCTTGACCAAAAACTGGGATTAACGCTCTTGAAATTGCAGTCACACACTCGGAATTTTTGTAGTAAATTATAATTAATTGTAAACGCTGTTCGTTCGTGTACTTCATCATAATGAAAATGTTGTCTTTACTGAATGTTTTAATACTGACAGTTGGGTTATTTGTTTAAGGTCACAGTGAAAGCTCAAAGTTGTCAAGTCCCAAATGGAAAACCCGATACATATCATTTTGATATACCAAACACACTCCAGCAGGGATCCAACGGCAAATCAAATATTATATATATAAATTATATTAGGGTTTCAGAAGAAACTAAATTCATACGTGTCAGAAGAGTGCAAAAAATGGCTGATGAGAAATTAATTTTGTGGTAGCCGATGAAAATAACCAAATCCATCAATAACTGCTAACTTTACCTTGTCCTGCGTTGTATTTTTCTAGCAGATAAAACACGATTGGGACACATATCATCTTGCAGTTTTCCATCTTGGAGAAAAATAAGAATTAAGCAAGTTTGCAAATTGGACGTTTAATAGTTTTAATTATTAATTATTTAATTTATATTTAACGCCATCATGTTTGATTGCACTTCAACCCAATAATAAAATGTTCGAGATAACGATTTGCGTTTTATTTAAAAAAAATATTTGTCAAGTCCTTACATCTGAAAACCCCTTTACTTAAGGTTATGTCGTTCGCAAATTTTTGAAATATTACTTCGGCTCACAATACTAATCGAATCAGGTCAAAAAAACAGTTCCACAAAGTATCCCCTCCGAATATCAAGAGCTTCGAATTAATGAAGTCTACTTCAGGTGAGCGGTTTCGTTTTAGTCTCTGCATGGCCCTAGTGAATTCTTCATGGGATGGATCCTCAATGCAAATCTCCGTAGTCTGTATTTGATTTTCCGCCCTTGAAATTAACGCCCTGGTCAATTTGGCTACAGGGAAATTTTGCGAGGAATTGTCCATGTTTCCAAATTTATCTGTTTGTGAGGGGAAAATGTGCTTGCTACTCTTAGATCGTGAGCAATTGCAAAGTTCATTATTCTCTCACCATTATCGGTCGCAGTTTCGTGTCGGGAGTACATACCTATGTTTTCACACAAGTCGGTCTAATTTCTGCCAGCTTCAGCATTAAACTCCCCAATTACCATTTTAACATCGTGTTCGGGTATAGAGCCCATCAGATCGTCCAAGTCATTGTAAAATGAGTATTTATCTTGGGGCTGGCTGACTTCAGTGGGCGCATGTACACAAATTATCGACAGGTTAGCTAACTTCATGCGCAAGCGTATAGCCCTGGGACACACGGTCTCCACTTTTAGTCCAACGATTTTTGTGAAGAGCATTAATATCATTCTTAATTTGTCAACAATGGTCATTACCATGTGTTTAAGCAATTTTTAATTTTCATTTAAGTTTATTTAAAATTAAAACAATACTGATCCCTTTTTTTTTTTTTTTTTTTTTTTAAAGGACTTGGCATAGACACTTTTACGGTCCATAGCCTTACCTTACATTCACACAACATTCATTCAATCCATTCATTCATCCCATTTACTTTACACAAGTACAGTATACCACCTGCGCATTGCATAGCTCCATGTCACCCTTAGCAGCTTTAACCACTGCGCTATTTGCTCGGTAACTGATCCCTTAACGAAAGTGAAATGAGAAATGTTTTTTACTATAAAACCTTTAAAATATAACCGCTTTGAAATTCTACTGTAAAGTGCTATAGATTGTCACAACTTTTTACAACATCTTGTACTAAATAAGAAATGTCACGAAAAATGATCATCGGAGTCTACCCCCTGTTGTGCTGGCAACTTGGATGATTGGATTATTATCAAATTATATTAAGGAGTGGTGTTATAAAATTCAGTTCTTCAAGGCGACCAAATGTTAGATTAGATGTGTACGTTTGTATGCCTAACTAATCCAAACAATTATTTTCATAGACCACCGAGACTCAAGAAAAAAAAATACTTCCATTATATACCAGTCACGGTTATTGATCCAACGACGCTATACTACCTTACCTATAGCAAGCAAAGTTTTATTTTTGTGAGTTGCGGGTTGCTCAATTTATACGAATTTTAGTTCAAACTATATACACCTCATTTAATTCCGCTTTTATCATTCACACAATAATATTCTTGTATATTACGTTCATAAATTTGCAACACACGAAATTTTCCTATCCAATATACATATGTACATACATACATACATACGTGTGGAATGAAAATTAAAAATGAATAAAATTAACTACTTACTATACATTTAAGTGTATTTGATATGAAAACATTTTTTATTTCCGCGATTTAATTTTCATGAATTTAAATTAAAAGTAAGCAGACTATTTATACAAAGTATGGAAATTATAACATTTGCATACCATTAGCGAATAAATTGGTTGCAAACGAATTTTCTATAAAAACCATAAAATTGTATACCACGCATATCAGAAGGTACTATTACAACTATAACTTTACAAGGCGAAGGGTAGAAAAAATCATTTTTCTTTAATAGAAAAAAAAAAATTGTTTTGTCTAAATTTGGGTCACGTTCTTAGTTACGTGTTTATATAGAAATAATTTAGTTACGGAATCACCAATGTATTGGTAGAAACTGTTACCATTAAAACGTTATTTTCTTTATAATTATGTAACCATAATATTTAACATTTATATGAAGCTAATCGATTATATCATATTCTTGAATATACAAAGTCAGTTAAAATCAATTGTCTCACGAGGCAAATTATGGTTCAAAAGCTTCTGTATTTTTCGTATGTTTTCATTAGATTCTCAAAACATCTAATTGAAATTCGTCTACGTTCGATATCTAATTTAAATGGTGCCAACAAATATCTACTTGCAGCCGATACATATTTTTCAGAAATTTGATATTTATACATATATATATACATATATATATATATATATATATATATATATATATATATATATATATATATATATATATATATATATATATACATATATATATACATATATATATATATATATATATAGCCAAATTGTTGACTCAGTGACGGGCAGTGATGGCCTTTGGAAACTGTTTATTATTATGAATTGTCTTGTACCTATACAGAAGACTATTTTCGTGTGTTTTATAGTCTTTCTATATGCGGTAGCAGTACGATTTAGCACACATATTTCATATATATATATATATATATATATATATATATATATATATATATATATATATATATATATATATATATATATATATATATATATATATATATATATATATATATATGAAATATGTGTGCTAAATCGTACTACTACCGCATATAGAAAGACTATAAAACACACGAAAATAGTCTAGTATAGGTACAAGACAATTCATAATAATAAACAGTTTCCAAAGGCCATCACTGCCCCTCACTGAGTCAACAATTTGGCTCCAACGGTTTCGATCCTGAGCATGGTCTTCATACTGTCAACAATCTGAAGAGGCCAAGTCGTTCTCTACATCGTGGAGCCATCGTCGCCTGCAACAACCTCTGCGCCTACCATATCGTGGCTCTCCTTTTAGAGATCGCTGCACAATTCGTTCCGGATCAGCACGCAGAACGTGCCCGAGCTAGCGTACTCGCTGAGATCTTACTTCATATACATTTATAATTCATAAATAAAAGTTAAATAAAAAAAAATTTCTCGATACCAAATTTTAGTCAGTATTTCTACACATTTCCATAGTAAGTAAACTGTTGTGCATGATTTAACTTTTCAGACATGTAGCCTATTGGATGTTCTTCACCATCATCCCCAATTTGGGTTAGAACAATGTCCACTCCGACTGTGCTTGCATCACACTGAATAGAAAATGGTTTTTTGAAATTTGGATACTAGTACCGGTGCCGTACAAAGAGCGTTCTTTAATAAGTCAAACGCCTGTTGTGCTTCGAGCGACCACAAGAGTTTTTTATTTTTCTTTAACAGGTCTGTGAAAGGAGCAACGATTGTGGCGTATTGTGGTAATTGTTGTTCGCCGGCACCATCCAGTTAATCCAGAGAAATCTTCGGATCTTTTTAATCGTGTTCGGTACCGGAAACTCAGTAACAGCTTTAACTTTCTGTCCACTTCTAAATTCCCATCTGAAACTATATATCCAAGATATTTTATACTTTTTAGTAAAAATTTACTCTTGTTTAAATTGACAGTTAGTCCAGTATCTTTGAGTAATTCCGCCACCCTCCTGAGGAGTTTAATCTGATCTTCGAAGGTCCCTGAGGTGATGAGGAGGTCATCCAAGTAAACAAATACTTCGTCCTGTAGCTCATTGGGGATCACTTTATGCATTAGTCTGCACATAGTTTGAGGCGCTTTGCATAACACAAACGGCATGGCTGCAAACTGCTAATTTAAGCCGACGGCCAGGGATCGTAAACCCGTCTTGTCCCCATCTTGTCTCTAGATTCCTGTTCCAACTGGATCTGCCAGAATCCCTCTTTCAAATCTGGTTCGACCTATTCGGCACAGGAGTCCGTCAATGATTCAGCATTCACTCTACGAGCATCTAAACGTATACAAACCTTGCCGTTGGGTCGCTGGACCAATGCTATCGGTGAACTTCAAGAGCTGTTTGACTCCTCAATCACACCCAAGGCTAACATGCGATCGATCTCTTTATATAAATCAGCTTGTACAGGTGGGCTAACAGGGTAGTATCTCTGTTTATTCGGGACTACTCGTACCATGTTTTATCAAGTCCAAGTTTGGCGGTAGACGGAAATTGCTTGATTGTGTCGTCTAATATATTTTGCTGAGATAATGTTAAGAAGTGCTTATTTGAATCGCTATCTAGATTACTTTTATTTGTAGAAGTAGAAACAAATTCAGACATAGCTGGTGGCAATGGTACTGATGGAATCTGAGATGGAATAATCTGAAACGTTTTCCAGAAGTCTTCATATATATGTGCCTACTAAATTGTACTGCTATCGCAGTATTGAGTTACATAGAACAGACTGAGCAAGACATCGGAACCAAGAAAGAATATACATTGAGGATTGTGCCCGAAGGATAGCAAGCGGCAAAAAATTATCAGTTCATAATAAGCACAGCGTAGTGAGAACTATATAGAAAAGTATGTAGGTGCCAATTGCTCGTATGGCCAATTTGTTTATATGAATATTTCTTACCGTTTTTATAAGCTATAGTATAAATATAACCAAAGGTAAACATTTTGAGTCAGATAACTCAATTAACAAACGACTCTTTTATGAAACGAGTCGTGGTTATCGTCCTCATTATAAATAAGAAAAATTATTACCTAGATTTTTTTTATTTTGCCTATGGGCTCAAACTGTCTACGATATTTCTTAATAAAAATATAGCAAATACTTTGTTTTGACGTAGCGTTTATTTTATTTTATTTATTTTATTCATATTAGAGGCCAATACACATTCTAACCTGTACATGAATTTGTCTCTTTTTTAAATTTATTTATTTTTATTTTTTTTGGCACACCCTAAATTTAATTTAGTTTATGTCAAAATAAATGAAATTTTATTTTTGCCGGTTGACAAGTGAATTTTTAAAATTGGTTTGCACACATAAAATATAATGTACATACATTATATATATATACCGCGTGGTTCATTGTGTAACAACAGGTTGCCGTTAACACAGATTTCCAATATGCGCTATTAAAATATGTAATATGAAAAAAAGAAATCATGTTGTTAAAGTTGCTTGTGTTTAAAAATATATTTTTCTTTTGTTTTTACGGAAAATTTAAATTTACATAAATAGGAAAAATATAAACAAACAAACCAAAAGAATTTTCATTTTCAAAGAGTTTTTCATTTTTGATCTTTTAAAAATAAAATGGTTTGTAAAATTTCATAATTGCGATGACATTTTTGGAATACTAACAAAACCAAAGTGAATAAATGTATATACGAGTCTGTACACAACTGTCAAAATAGACATATCTCTGAAAACAGCGTGAAAATAGTCGCATACAATAAATTGAGGTTAAGTATAATATAAAAATATATAGGAATATTATTGTTTATTTACATTGTAAAACTGACATTTGAAATATAATTCTATATAAATTACATTATGTAGAATAATTAATTTAAACTCTAGTGATTATTTAAATCTCAAAAAACTCAGACAACACATGCTGCGGCCGTAACATAAACTAAATAAACGGAGAGATCAAAAACAACCAATTCAATTGTTTTTTGGTAATTAGTTAACCGATTAATTGATCGTAGTATGCGTTGTGTTGTTTGGTCGAGCCAAATTGACGAATTGAATTAAAGATTGGAATTTTTGATAAATGTAAACCACGAAGGCGATTATTTTTATATCGATGCGTTCGTTTGTTTATTAAGTTTTTGTTTATTTCAATAACACAACAGAAAACAGCCAAATCCATACCAGTGTTATTTTAAATTTTGTGAATTTTTGGTTAATTGTAAATAGTAAAATAATTTAAATAATTTGCTTATATTTAGTGTTTGGTACATAATGCAACGCAATATACAAAATTTAAACAATGACAAATGTGTTGAAATGGATAGTTTGATTATCGTGCTATTGCTGAACGTCTATAAATGTCTCACATAAAAAAATTTCCCATGTGATTGAAAGATTCAGAGAAGCGAAGAACCACACGGTAGTAATCGAGATACACCTGTATATCAAATATACTGATGGGATGAGTAAAGCCGTTTTCAATGCGATTAAAGTGTTGTAACACGTAAATAAACACTCTAAAATACTTAAGGTTTAAACTTTTTAATTTTATTTTATTTATAATGTTAAGATTGATGATTCTTGTATGATCACCAAAACGTAAGAGAGATAATTTTTACCGTTATCGTTCTAACCAAGAGAAGCTTTATAGCAACAAAAAAACAATTAAAGTTTAAAACGCTGATTATAGCATCTGTACTAATTTTTCTATAAAAAAAAACTGGGCTAATTCGACGATATTGGTAAATATTGAAAATTGGTCACTATAGCCCAGTCCTTTTTATAGAAAAATCAGTACCGATATGGATAGCTTAATGGGCCCTGCTTCCATTCTACAGAGTCACTATATGAGCCAATCTCCGAGACTGTTAATTGGTATAGTGTATTAGCACTTATTCTACACCATATTTGACGATATTAGTAAATTTTGATAATTTGTCGCTAGAGCCTAGTTCTTTTTTATAGAATAATCAGTGCCGACATGAATACCCTTATGCTCCATATTTTCCTTTATTATTGTAGCTGTAAAAGCAAATCTTTGAGATTTGTATATTATTTGGTATCGTTTAGGATCAAATATCAAACCTAGAATGACTAGATATAGTCGTCATTCTAGTTATTCCTTTTATAACCGCTTAAAACTTTTCACTTGTAAAGGTAAATATGAGGCTTCGCAGAAAAATCATAGTGAGATTAGAATGTTCATGATAATTATATTAATATGTATTTCAATATAGTAACTTTTTGCAATGTCGTTTAAACAATTGTATTAAAATGGCAAAATAAATAATTGGAAATAAATTTATTACTAATTTTCGTTTCGTTTTGCTTAAATTTCATTCTATTTTCATGCTAGTGTCAATTTTGGGCTGAAAGAACAAAATATATATATATATATATATATATATATATATATATATATATATATATATATATATATATATATATATATATATATACAGTGAAACCCGTTTATAAAGTACACCCAAGGGACTATGATAATGGTACGCTTTAGACCTAGTGTACGTTATTCTCATGGTGACATTGAAAAAACGTTGTATACATAAGTATGGACATATTTTTTAATGGTTAATTAGTGTATAATTTCAAATTGTTAGGTATAAAATAGTTATAATACATAAATAAAATCACAAAAAAAGGAACTCAAGTTCCAAGACTTAAAAATTATTCATTATTAAATTATAAGAACTGTGGAAATTATAAAAAAAAAAATTTATACTGTGAGGTACAGAATGATTCCAGTTTATCTCACAGTTTTTCTATTTTTATTAACGAGATGAACACAAAAATTTATCAGGACATTTAAATTACGGTGTACATACATAATATATACGTACGATAAAAATTATGGGTACGTTATAGCCATAGTGAGTTAACATACAATTGTCCTAGAGGGGCTAAATCGACGTACGTTATAACCTTATAAACGGAGTACGTTAAATCCAGCTAAAATTTCATATAAATACATGAATTTTTAGACGGGATAAGAAATTGTACTTTATTGAGGGGGTGTATGTTGTAAACAGGGTACGTTAAAAGCGGGTTTCACTGTATATATATATATATATATATATATATATATATATATATATATATATATATATATATATATATATATGTATATATATATATATATATATATATATATATATATATATATATATATATATATATATATATATATATGTATATATATATATATATATATATATATATATATATATATATATATATATATATATATATATATATATATATATATATATATATATGTCACGAAAGTTTTTGCTATCATGACAGTAATTTTTTGTGAACCTGGCTTTGTAAATAGTGTCGTGATAGAGTTTGTTTTTGGGCTCACACTTAAATATGATGAAAATATTTATTTTAGTGTTGCCATGGTGTTTTTTTGGGTTAGAATTTGGGCCATCTTCACATACATCATATTTTGATTTAATTTTCATGTCGTATGTGAATTTTTTAGGACATCGAATGCATGTAAATACATATACATATATAATGCATTTAAATACATATACATAATGAGCCCTAATATTTCATCGTTTGAAATATGCTTGATTCGGTTGAACTAATAAGTTAATCCTTTGCACATATATGGAGATCCCAAACATTTTGTAGTTTAAGCAATTCTCATTTTCTATTTTAAAAAATTGTTGGACCTCTAGAAAGAAATAGGACTTGACTTGGAAACCAAGGAAATTGAATTTTTAATTAAATTCTTTATATACAGGTACATCCAAAATGAAAATGAACGATTTTAAATCATTGGGAGGGGATCATTCCTAATCTCTCACTTTATCAATCTTTTTATAGTTGCGCAATATTATCAACTTTAGATCTAGCCAATTGCGACTTCATAGTAGCCTCACAGAAAATAATCACATGATGCTAAGTCAGGGCGTCCATAAATTATGATGAACAAATGATTTGTTGTTTTGTTGAAGGAATGCAAGTGTTTTCTTTGCTGTGTGTAACGTTCCTGAGTCTTGGTGTAATATTCAGTTACCATTTGGAAATAAGCGTTTTGAATCTTCGATATGTGGTTTTAAACAGTTGTTTATGTCGTAATCTGCATTTATTTTAGCACCTGGTTGAACGAAAATGGGTACTGTTGTGCCAAAATTAGATATCCCTAAGAATCTAACAGAGAACAATTCACGTTCGATTCCGGCAATACCAGCAATAGATCTAGCATAAACCACATAATATCGCAGAGTTAAACTGGAATTTGCTCGTTTGCACCATGTAAACTGGACCTTCAATAGCTGAGAATGTGTCCAGAAGATAATACGGCAGTGGTGGATATAATTGTTTGGGAAATGTTGCGAGGCTTATAGGATTGGATATCTGGGCCCTATTGCACCAACAACTTATCACTTATTACTTATCAACTTACCATAATTTTTGATAATTTTCTGTTGCACCAAATTGAAATTTGTATAATATAAGTGATAAGCACTGACTTATCAAAATTAAGTTGCACCAATTCGCGAAATGATTTTTGATAAGTAATATTTTGATAAGCGATAAGTTTGAGGTTTTTGATAAATTTTTCGTTGTTCTGTTGCACCAAAAGTTTTAACTTATCAAAAATCGACTACTTTACTGATAACTTATCCAACGTATCAATAAGTAAAATTTCACTACTCAAATAAATTGATAAGAGCTACAAATTGTATAGTGGCATGACGGAAGTCTGTTAAAAACGTTATTTTATTTGCTGTTATTGTATGATGAGAACTTGTGTTCAATTTTAAAAGAGTACAAATACATTTTTCAGTAAAATTATTTATTATTCAAATGACTATAAATGATAATGACAAGACATGTAACAATATGTTTTCAAGTACCTATATAATTTGTATTTCATTCTGTTCGATTTATCATAAAGGTATGACAGTTGTTTTTCGATACTTTAAAATTAATAATAAAACTATCAAATATATAGCAACTCTAGTGAACAAAAACTTAAATTTATTAAAGGTAAAAATAAGGATTGTTCGAGGCTGAAAACGAAAGAAGAAATCGTGTAGTAAAAGCCAGAACCAATTATTCTCTGGAGTCTGGAGTGTTAGAAAATTTTCGTTTGTCACATGAACAAATTGAGCACGTGCTATTAAAAATAAGACCAAATTTGCACCATGGAAGCGACCGAAACTACACGTTCAGTCTTCTACAGCAACTACTAACAAAACTGCATTGCGGTTAGGAAATGGCGCGCAATATCATGGGATATCCAATATACACGGAATTAATAAATAAACTGTGTGTAGGGTCATTCTTCGGGTAGCAGATACCATCATCGATAAAATGATGGCAGAAACCGTGTGTTAGCCCGAAAATGTTTAGGATATCCCACTGAAGTTTATTGAGATGGGTGGTTTCCCTCAGGTAGCTGATTGAATCGATGGAACAATGATTAATTATCAAAATTAAGTATCTTTCACTAATTGCAAAATCTCTATTTTTTTTTCTTTATTTATGCCCTTATTATGGTTCTCATCTCACCGAAAAATACGTCATAAATGTGACTTGAACTCACCACTTTGAAATTTTGGTATTATCGTTCTCGCTGTGCGATGAGTCTAGTGTCAAAAATACTCACCTACAATTTGGTGGTGATTTAGTTATGGCGCTTTGATCGGAGGTTCGAATTTCAATAGAAGGAAGCAAAACAATTGTTCATTCTTGATTCGATCGATAATGAAACCAACCAATGATATCCCGTCGGAGTTCAAGACTTGGCTTTTTAAAGATTTGTCGCACGAAACCAATCAACATACAATAATTTGTACATAATGACTAAGTATATAATGGCTAAATAAGGAACTTTATTTCAATCATAAAAATTACAAAATAAATGGAAACACGCAGTACAAAATTATTAAATTTTACAATATACAACTATGAGATCATTATAATATGTATGTATAATATGTATTAGCTTTGTCATAAGTCTTAGCAATATTATGAAACCCTCACTATCAGTCTCAACATTTTCTGGTAAAACCTAAGACATTTTGTATTGGCGATATATTAGGTATTACACACATGCATTAAGCCGAAACTTACTTTCATTGTTTTATGTATATAATTATATGGCCGACAAAAATGGCCGAATATGCGATTTGATAGTTACAAGAAAGTAAAATTGTCAAAAATGGAAATTTCATAACAATGTAGCCTACTTAACAACTAAAGGGATCTATCAAAATCATATAAACAACGCACAACACTCCCCAACATTAAAGCGAGAATCATAATACTAAATTTGAACTCACACGGCTTGAAGTGGAGAGGTGAGTCGTTTGGTGAGTTGAGAACCATAATAGGGGTATTAAATTTATTTAAGCAAACTTTACTAATATAGGTACACTAATGAAAACAAATTGGTTACGTTTAAACAAAAAATTAAAGTTGGGTGGATTACTCCAGCACTGAATGCCACAAATGGGCCCACGGTACAATACCCAGAAAATCACACATACTTACACGTTAAAAACACCCAACTGTGATTTTTGGCCGCCACCGGAAAGAACTCGAGGCCCTCGATTACCCTTACTGTGCCAATGAGGGCAGCGGTTATGTCTAAGTACTGTTCAAAAATTATTGCCAGTTAGAAAATAGATTTTATTTTAAAAGCCACAAAAAAAAGTTTTACAATCTATTCTAAAAACTGAAATTAGAACTCTCAATGGAATAACGTTTCGCTTAATGTATTATTATATATTTACATGCAAAATGGTTGTTATTATTAAATTACACTACAGGTACATATAGGTACAAAAGCATTGTTGAACATATGTATATAATGTGCGGAAAGCACATTACTTTGCAATCACTGCCACATTTATTTATAGTAATTTTATATAATATGTAGATTATTACAACTTATCATAAAAATTTGATAATTTGTCAATTGATAAGTTTTAGACATTCTGATGTGCAACGCTTACCACTTATCATTATCAAAATTTGATAAATTTTAAATTGATAAGTGAGTGCAATTTTGTTATTTATGGTGAAACACTTATCAATTATCAAAAAAAGTCTTAAAACTAACAAATAAGAATGCGAAAGAAAATCTGCACACAATTTATTGTGAAATTCCAACCAGTTTATAGATTTCTTTATTTATATTTTTTATTTTTCGAAATTCAATTATGTCCACAATTATTGTGTTGACAGTTTGTTCTTTATATATAGCTTTAACAACTGAACCTAATACAAAATTTCAAATACCAATAACATAAGAACTACTCTTTATGATTTATTTTATAAGGCATTAATATAATTCCGGCCAAAATCAAAATCTAAATTCCAATAGCGTCTTGCCTTAATGATAAATTAGAGAGGAAGGTCAAAAATTGTGCAAGAAAGCAAAGACCTCGTTTATTCCTACTTATATGCTGATATATTTTTGTGCAAACGCCCGAGACTCATCCATCTCCTTTACAGTTTGATTTTAGTGTCCAACAGAGTGTCACAGTTCACAGATGTGTTCATCATATTCTGATTGAAATCTGGAATTTTAAATATTTTCTATTTGTGCCTAGTGTATTGGAATTGATGTAAAGCGTGAACATTTCTAAAATCAAAATTATTAATAAAAAATTAAGTATTTAGCGATAATGAATTATGAGAACGTAAATTATGTAATCGAATAATATTTTTGAGTTGATAATTTGAGGCTGACAAATTAATTACAAATTTTCTACATAATATTATGAATAAAATTTGAAAATATTCCAATAAGTAGATTGAAATAAAATTAGACTTACAGTTGGTATACTAAAAATTGTGGACCAATTTAATGTCACAACTATGTAACAAATCTGCTTTGCATATTTGAAAACATGCGTACTGAATTGATTGTGTAAACTTAAACAAATATAGATGTATATATATGTGAAACACGAGTACAGGCGACAGTAAATAAAAATATGTATTAAATCGCATTTTGATTGAATTTAATTTGTTTGTTTATTCTCGCACCTCCGCCATCACATCGCACATATGAATGACGCGTATGACATATTTTGATTTATTTATTTATAACAGTATGCATATGTACAAGGTACATAGTACACACTAAAAATAAATCAAATATTTTAATTAAATCAAAATGTATTATCTTATTATATAATTTAATCAGAATTTTTTTGGGGCGCATATGGTGCCGTGTGTGCTGTTAAATATTATATCAATTATCGCGCTATAATAATAAAAACGACACACGAAATACTGGATTTTCGCGGTAATTTGTAGATATAACTTATGAGATGCATATCAAACAATTCAATCGAATTTATAATAATATGTCAAGATAACAGTTTTAGACAGTGGCAATTACGTATATTCTTGCAGCTATATATGTACACTACATATATACTACTTAAATTCATTATTCATCATCAAGCTAATTATTTGTATATATATATATATATATTTGAATAATTGAAGCGAATTTAATTTCAAATAAACGCATTAATCCAAATCAATATTGTTTGAATGGTTTCTGCTGGTGAAAAAATAAAGTAAACGGCATGTACTGACGTAACTTAACTTAATTATTAGTAATTTTCTATTGTGATAGTATAAACACATATCATGCCGCGTGTGGTTTTATTAACAAAACAAACGCAGTTCAATATACGACCTTTATATGAACGGTCTCTCTCCATGTCCGTAATTTGATTTGTTAACTTATCGCATCTTAAACAAAATAATTTATTCACACTTGAAGTATCTCGTGCATATGGTACATTCGGTACGTGATAAATAAATAAACATTAAAATTTTATTAAATTAATGCATTTTGTAGAATATTCGCGCGCGCATAGCATACACCACAAAGACGCGGAATGCGCACTTATACATTTTATTACAGTATATGGTTTTTTTTTATAGACATACCGAACCTAATAAAATCGAGTTGTATACAAATAAACATTTGTTGCGGATGAATGAATGTAAGATAAGTATATTTCAAGAGAGTAATATTAGGCTTGATCGTTTTGTTAATTTACTACATTACAACACTGTAGTGAAAATTTTTAATGAAGACAAATAGATTTTAATAGTGATACTCATACTTTGTTTCCACTGTAGAAGCAGTCTAAATGCAGTTTATAATTTCCTTCAAGACCATTTTCGATGATATTTTTGAAAATGTATAACGTTAATCTATTTTTTTGCTTAGAAGCAATGGCGCGGAGTAGATTAAACTAAATGTATTTATTTTTAAGTTTAAATCAAGTGTTTCTCAAGAGTGGATAATTGACTTGCACAGCATGAAATGCAAATGATAAGAACTAAATTACACTCATTCACATGATCTATATATTAATAATTAACAATTTTGCTACCGCCGAGTAAACATTACGCAAGCGATTTGTCGCTAAACGCCACGACTACAATGAAAACTTACGAAAATGTACAACATAGTCCAGAACGACAACAAATCGTAAATGCATCAAAAATTACTTTACGCAGAAAATTTAATATCATAAGTGAACTAAAAATTAACGTAAATGAACTAAGTGTGTTGAACAATAAAAGTGCATCGTCGACAAATTTTGACGATCAAAAATTCTTTCTCGATTTCCTGAGTAAATTTGGCCTATTAGTCGACATAAAAAATAAACGGCTAGTTGATTCAGCGACAAAGCTGTCAACCTTTGCCACAATGGATCGCTCTGACGTATCTGTTGTCAGGAAAAAAGATAATGATTGAAGACCATGTGCACATCACAGAGGTTATCACCATATTCCCGTTGCACCTGAGGACGTTTTTAAAACGGCAATCACTACCCCATTTGGCTTTTTCGTTATACACGAATGACATTTGGATTACGAAGTGCCGCTCAAACGTTCCAGCGTTATATGAACGAAGTCACTCACGATTTAGACTTCGTATTCGTCTATATTGACGATATATTAATTGCTTCAAGATCTGAGGAACAACACAAACTTCACTTGGATAAACTATTCCAAAAGTTAGTGGAGTTTGACGTACATATTAATAGTGTGAAATGCGTATTTGGCGCCAGCACACTTGACTTCCTCAATCCTCAGTCTAAAATTACACCTAACGCGGTATTCTACCTGTCGAAGAAAGGATTAATGCCATTAGGAATTTCCCACCTCCCAATTCAATTAAGGGCATTCAGCGATTCGTTGGTATGATCAATTTCTACCATCGTTTTATTCCGAAACTCGCTGAAACACTTGCCCCTATTCACTCGCACTTGGCTGCTCTTGTTGAAAAGCCCAAGACGTTCAAGAACTTTTCTTGGCCCGAGTAATGCCTAAATGCATTTGCCCCGCTGAAAAGTTATTTGTCTAACATTACTCTGTTAGTATATCCGCTGGACGCTTCAAAGTTCAGTATTACGACTGATGCATCGAACTCTGCGATTGGAGCGGTTCTGCAACAGCTTAATAATAATATTTGGGATCCATTGGGATTTTTCTCCAAGAATCTATCGGATCCCAAGAAATAGTACTCCGCATTCGATCGGGAATTACTAGCAATTTATCTAGCAATTAAACACTTTAGATACTTTGTTGAAGGTCGGGGATTTACTATATATATACCGACCATAAACCTCTAACGCGGGCAATCCAATCAAAAACTGAGAGAAATCCGAGATAATCTCGTCATTTGGATTTCATTCCGCAATTTACCACGAATATCCGAACGTGAGACAGGCAAAAATAATGTGGTCGCGGACACCTTATCACGCACCACCGAAACTGCCACAGTTGAGACTCACTTTAACTTGAATAAAATTAGCCAAGCCCAAGAAGCCGACCTAGAACTTCAGAATTTATTATCTGGTTCCGAATGTCGCACTATAGTCACTACAGATTAGAGCTTTTTGAATTTCCTGATTTTACAATTTACTGCGAAATTTATACGGGTGCAAATCGCCCGTACATCACAGAATCACTGCTTTGTACTATATTCGATGCATTAGATAATATTGCACATTAGGGTATCCGTGCTACTCAAAAATTGATTACTGCTCGTTACTTTTGGCCTAGCATGAACAAAGATGTGACCCATTGGGCACAATCCTGTTTAACCTGCCAAAAATCTAAAGTTCAAAGGCATATAAAATCGCCCCTTGGACAATTCAAAAATCCACCATATCGTTTCGAACATATCCAATTGGACATTGTTGGACCGTATCCACAATACAATGGATATACTAATATACTTACCTGTGTCGATCGTTTTACTAGATGGCCGGAAGCTTACTGCATGGACAATATGTCTGCAGCCACAGTTGTTTCTACTTAAGGAACACAAATTGAGTACAAACTTTTTGCTGAGTTAACGAAACTCCTTGGCTCAAATCGTATACTGACTACGGCCCATCATCCTTAAGCCAATGGCATCGTTGAACGTTTTCACCGGCAGCTTAAATCAGTACTAATGCCTCGAGGAAATACTAGTAATTGGAGCTCTGAGATTCCCATTGTTTTACTCGGAATTAGAGCTACAGTGAAAGAAGATCTGAAGTGCTCACCAGCGGAAATGGCCTATGGTCAAACCATCAAGTTACCCGGTAAGTCCTTCGTAGAAAATCCTCATCCGCCTTTACCAACAGCAGACACAGTTGTCGACGAATTACGTACCACTATGCAAAATCTTGTTCCGACAGCAACTCGAACAATTAATCAGAACACAATCTTTGTTCCTAAAACATTGGACACTTGTGATTTTGTTTTTGTTCGCACGGATAAGGGTCGCACAGGATTATCACCACCCTACGAAGGTTTACATAAAGTCATTAGACGCATTCGATTGAAGCCAGCTTACGGAATTCTAGCCTCGTCTGATCAAATAGCCATACCAAGAGCTCGAAAATCAGTACGTATAGCACTATAATTATTATAATTATTTTATTAGGTGGGATCCGTCACAAGAACGGAAGTTAACTCAGTTATTGAGTGGCCTAAAATTAGGAGACATGCGTCCAACAGAATTGTTGCGACATATTAAAACGTTAGCGGAGGGCAACTTAAATGCGTCAAGAACACTTTGGTTAAAGAATCATCCAGAAATTATACGTATCGCAATGCTCGCACAATCAGCGGATAAGATGTACGAGCACAGCAGTGCGCATAATAATATAGCAGCGACAGAGCGTAACACACCATCAACATCAACACGGCAATTTCGAACACAGCGCAACTCAGTCGAAGCCCATTGCCTCGATTGGAAGCAAAAATGGACCGAGCTTTAAGCGGTCACAAGTCACAACAACAGATCAAGAGAAAGATCACAATCTCGATTAAAGTCGCGCTCGCGTCAGCGGTCACGTTCTCCGTCAGTAAATCGGAGATATAACAAGTGTTGGTACCACCATAAAATTGGTACCCGCGCACACAAGTGCATTAAGCCTTGTAATTTCAAAGGCATACTGATCGCTGACGACGCAAATAAGTCAAATAATCCAAAAAAACTCCCAGATAAACGGGTAGATTCATCGAATCAAAACACCCTCAACGCGAGCAGATTATTCCTGTATATGACAGTAGAAATAATCTGACTTTTTTAAAAGACACTGGACTCCAACAAACCTATTTTTAAATCAAAACCAAAGAGAATAGATATAAGAGACGCATCTTTTATGCATCGCTGTTGCATATGAACTAAAAATCTCAAAATATTTCAGAGTTATTTGATAATGGCAAACGAAATAGGATAAACATATATAATTATAGGATAAACATATATTTATATCTATTCTCTTTGTCAAAACCATATAAAAAATAAAAATTCTAATTAAGTACTTTCGGCAGCCAACGGTTCAAAAATTTTAACTTATGGAACTAAATTGTATCGGTTGCGTTCCAGCAAACTGAGCGCAGTATGAAACAGCGTTGTGGCTTAAAATCTGTACAAATGTGGGGGTTGCGTTCCTGTATGGATTTGAAATTTTTTTGCCATTTTTATTAAAACAATTCAATAAAATAATAAAATTTATAGGATAAATCACAATTTCGATAAAAATAAATTGGAACAAGTTCAAAATGTTGCTGTACTAGTACACAAGTTGTACGATAAAACCAAATATTACAAGAAAAAAATAATGAAGCATAACGAAGAACCGACCCAAGCGGTTATTTTTTAGACACATAGCGGGACTTTGGTATATACTCTATTTTTATAAAGAGCGGAACCACATTGTCTGCCTGTATTTGTAAAATTGAACAGGTATTTTTTTAATTCAATACAACAGTTATTTTCTTATATGACATTTGGAGCATCATTTATATTAATATACATGTATTTCTCAAAGGGTGATTTAATATAAAACAATTTAACATCAATAATTAATTAGATAATATTAACTAAATTAATACTGGTATTAATAATTAAATGTGAATAGTACAATTAGTGATAAATAAGTTTTAGTTTATAATTTATAGTTTGGTAGGATATAAAATTGGATACACCATCGAAAGAGTTATCTCGAAGGTCATCAATATTTAAAACACCGTTGGCTCCAGTAAACGAAACTGAACTTCCTGAAATTACTGAATTTTCTAATTGACCTTTTGCTTTTTTATAGAATGATGATGAAAATGAACGAAGGCGAAGTAGATCGGTGTGCAATATGTAGTGCTACTGGAGGAAAATGAAGAGCTGAAAGTTTGTTTGCAACAGTTTATGGATAATGTAAGTGTGAAGAAGAGCGTGATTTGTTTGAGTGTGATTTAACTATGTAAATTGATTTATATTCCATTAGAAAATCAACAAAGCAAATGCTTGGCAAACAAATTTAATTGATACACTGGCCAACTTGGTTAGTAACCATCGTAAATATGTGAAAAATTTCCAGACAGTGGGTACGTCCTTGGAAGCGTCTAGTAAAATTTACGGTTACCGTGTGGATATGGTGCATACTGAAGTGATGCGAATGTCTGGTGGTTTAACACGAATGAATATCGGAAATACGAACGATGGTGACAATTCAGCAGACGGACAAAAAGATGATTCGATTACCGTAAGTAGTAACGATTTACAGGATAAACAGGCAAAGGCCAAGGCTAAAGCGAAAAAGCGGCGACAACAAAGTTCCACCATTACAAAATGTAAAGCATCGATTAATGGAAAATTGGATACTGTGCCTT
The DNA here is from genome assembly GCA_951394425.1 of Tipula unca. Lineage (NCBI taxonomy): Eukaryota > Metazoa > Arthropoda > Insecta > Diptera > Tipulidae > Tipula > Tipula unca. Next base: position 201,906,675 of record OX596380.1, read on the forward strand.
TCCTAGACCCTGTGTTTGCCGATATAAAATCCAATTTAAGCGATATGAGTCGCTCGATTTGAGCTTTTCTAAATACACCGGAGTCAAATAATTCGGAAATTTTGTTCGATTACGATAGTCCGTATTGGGATAGTTCGCCAAATGATTTCGTTCTGAAAGAGGATTATTCGCCTGTTGAAAATGAGAAATTTTATTTTATGAAGTACAAAAAGCTAGATGGTCCCGTAAAAATTCGTACAATATTCAGAGAATGCAATATTAGTGATAAGCCGTGCGACATTAATAAGTAAGTACCAGCCCCAACTTTTATAAATTGCACTACAACATTATTCCATATTTCAGAATAATGCAATCAACCATAGGTGATAATGACATAAATATAAATAACCGCGATAGTGATAATGGGTTTCCATCCGACGATCATCACCACCACCAGGATTTGGATGATCTGCATGATAGACTACCGCATATGCCATTTGCATTCGATGCAAATGCCGAAATTGAACCAGTGCAAGAGTCTCGAGTGAATTGTCCAATTGAATTTTCAGTCGCAGAAATCGAAGCTCTGAATACGGTAAGGGGGGCAAAACGTAGCCAAATTGTAATCGATAGTCTACAACCGTGTGATGGGTCACGACGAAAATTAGAATACTCCTACCGGCCATTGCCCAAGATAACTAAATTTTGAGTTGCTCCATCGTATTAGAAAATTAGACCATGTATGCCGCTTGGAACTGGCACGTTACAGCGGAAGAACCAATCGAAAGTAAGAAATACTGCTTCTAAGAAAAAGCAGACAAATGTACTTTCAATTGGAGAGCCGGATCTGTCGCTGTTCAAAGTATTCGATCCGAATCAAAAGCCCAAAAATATCATGCAAAATTGAGATCCAAACAAATTAAAGCTGCCCATTAATCGTCACATAGGCGAAGACTATTTTGATAAAATGTCATATGCCCAGGGAATGATGTTAAGGACAAGTGAGGTAATAAGTAATTTAACCGACATCGAGAAGAGCTTCGATGAGGAGGATCTGGAACAAGACGCTCCAAACGGAATATAGATAATAATAATAATGATGATGTTTGTGGCGGTGATACCGATTTTCAAAGCCATCATTTGGACGATGATGCAAATGAAATTGTAAATCTTAACTTAAGTAACTTAATGTCACAGAATCACTTAGGTCCGCAAGCGGTTATCTGCGTATTAAGAAATGTATAAAGATTTACGAAACAAGAGCATACAGACTTCAATAAAAGATTTTTTTAAATCAGTAATCGTCGAAAATCCGATAGTGGATCAAACTCGGATTTTGAATTAGCACAACCACGAACAAAACGATCGAGACAGACCTGATAGATTTGAAATTTCATTTTTATTTTGGTTTGTTTTTGTTTAAATAAATGAATTGATATCAAATTATGTTGTTATGACTCAATAAATAAATACAAAAATATATTAAGTTAGGAAATACCTATAAAAACCAATTTTGCGATTTGGAACCAAACTCTGATTTTTGTATGGAGTTAATGTCTCCTACAACGCAATCCTTTACAACGCGGCATTTTTTGGGAACCTATTTACCGCGTTGTAGGAAGGTTACCTGTACTCGGTGATTCTGTATATATGTCTAAAAATAATTTGAATTGATTTGTACAATAACTCAAAACGATACATAAACATTCCATTTAAATCTGAATTGAACGTTACTCCTAATTCTGCTCAAATTCAGTCCAAAATTTTTTCGAGAAAATTGAATAGTTAATTATAAATTATTAACCACAGTATACTATTGGCTTACCTTAGTATTTGAACCATAACTTAACTTGAATAAAGTTTATTTTTCCGCAGAGTATTTTTAAATTTCCAGTATAAACAGTAGGTCAGTTTGAAACGCGCGAAATTTTAAACTCGTCAGATATCGGAAAGAATATATCAAATTTTATATGCTGTATATACTCGATTCAATATTGAATGGTTTTATTAAAGATTCAAAGATCAATTTGAAGTATTTTAATGAAGTTTGATTTGAATGGAAGATTAATAATTTTAACTATCCACTCCTGCCCCTCAACGAAATAGCTAGACATTAATCGAACATCACCCACACGGAGAAACTATTTAGTATTTTATTCACTCCACAAAAATTCACGCAGCGTAACATATAATGAAGTTTGAAAAAATAGTCGTTTCAAATACATATTTTAATAAATAATTAATTTATGATTTCACATACATATTTATAATCACGATCCGATTTACAGAAACGAAAATGAATTCGAACATCGTCTGAATCATAATAATCAAACGTAGAAATATTTTTTATTCGAATGAATAAAATGAATTATGCGTGAAAAAGGATCTTGGATTTTGTGTTGGGTAAACATATGAAAGTTTACATGTTTCAACAATCCTAATTGAATTGGATTGCTACTTTATTATACAGAGAATATACTGTTGTCGAGAATACCACACGCACCGAAAATCTACAATCAATTTGTAAAGAAATAATTCGGTGAAATATTTGCTGTCACTAGCCGAGTTAATGCTAAATAAATAACGATATGTGCAGATATTAAATTGAATATTAATTTTAAATCGTGAACTCATGTGCCAGATCCGGAAATCAAAAAGGCACGTACTTCTAGATCAGTGAATTATGTTCAAGGAAGACACAGCGAAAAACTATAATTGATATTTTATTTTAACATTGCACGTGTTATCTATATCTGCAACTATATTTATAGTCACATTTATAATTCCTAAAGATCCACAACTATTGATCATGAACTTCAGACATTAATTGTTTTTTTTTTCGCCCCATCGTAAAATCTCCTCTTAACTTTCTTATTCTTTCAAGTTCCAAAACGATCAATCACTTGATTAATTTTAAATTTCCCATCAACACGTGTACATAATCATGCTATGCTATATAATCTATTTGAGTACAATGCTATGCTAGCAACAAGAATACGAAAAAAAAACAAAATCGAATCGAATTTCTCGTATTTAGGTTAACTCCGATAATGAAAAAAAAAAAAAAAAAATTTACCCGCAACAAAAACATTATTGGAATTGACAAAAACAACAACCGGTAAATAACAAAAAAAAAAAGGAGGGCAGACCAGAAAAAATTCGATTAAAAATAACAGGAGTATTAATGATTTCCATTATTAGAAATAATTTGAATTAGAAAAAAAAAATTAATTAATGCCTACCATTTGATAATTTAATTAGGCGAATTAAATTATTATTTAAAATATAATGCGAACAAACACATTTTATTGTTTTATGCTTGTTGGTTTGTTTAAATGTTTAAACAAAAATAATAAAAATTGGGTTTATAATTTTTATTTGGCTGTTATTTTAATTTTTTAAACCACAATTAATTAATTTTTTTTTTAATTTACATAATTTTTATTTTCCACATTTTATTTTATTTTTCACTTTGTGTTATCACTACACATATATACACTTAAAACTTTATTTTGTTATATAATTAATGCACATAATATTTACATTTTTTTTTTTGTTAATATCAAACATTAATCACCACCAAAACTAATTTAATTTAATTATACACCGAAAAAAAATGTATCTTATCTATATACTTGTATGTATATAAATTTTGTTTTCTTAGGCTAAATAGGCCAAAATAAAACGATAAACAAAAAAAAAATAAATAAATAAATAAAATTTTGAACTAAATTAAACTTTTTAAAGTTTTCTATAATATTATAATAGTTGACATACAAAAAATATGTCCGACTCAATTCACTGTTAAATAATAACTGTTTATATCATCTATACACGAGTAATAATATTCCTCGTTATGTTTTTGTTGAGAAAAAGAAAAATTTAAATGTAATAAAAAAAAAAATTGTTTTATAGTAGGTACAAATAAAAATGAAAATGCCGAAAATGATAAAAGCAATCATTTTTTTTATAGCAAGTAATAATTTTCGTTATAAATACGAATCGCCTATCATACACGAATTTTCTCCCCCACCATATACATAAAAATATATGCAATAAAAGTGCATTGTGCTTTATTTGTAACCCAAGTTATCGACCCTTTATTTGTACATACGCGGCTGGAGAAAATTTATAACGACAATAAACCGAAAGCGTTATTGTCTCTCGAGGGATAGGAGAAGTATAATTATAGGAGATTTAAGAGAAATAATACAATAAATTTTTTTTACTTAAAAAAGGGCAAACGTAACTATACATACACAATCTTTTGAACTGTCTTCCTATTTATACTAATTTAGTATTTGAACAAAGGTGTTTAAAAAGTTTTATATAATTTGACTTGTTTAATTCACTTTTGGCAAATCATTAAATTTTCTTAATCTCTTTAAAAATAATTTTTTTTTAATATTGATGTTTTCGTTAACTCTTTCAAACTTACATGCCTATTTAATTATTCTGGATTTTGGTTGAAGATTTTCATTAGGCTCTGTGTGAAACGAGTAAAAATTTATTAACCACAAAAAAATACAAAAAAAGTTTATCACGGTCGGAATCTACGACTAGGTCGAGCTCTGCTCTAGATAATAAGATCAGAATGAGTCCACATTCGAGAGACGAGATAAACGACTTGAAAAATAAATATTCAAATGGGGGTATATACCGTATATGGCCAGGTGGTGAAAACCGCCCAACCAATATTAATGTTAGTGGTTTGCTCATGTCATCGGGTTCAGACAACTCTGATGAAGCGCTGCGCGAATAATTAAATAAATCAGATAGTAATATGATTAACTTAATTTTTTTTATTGAATTTATCTTAAATTTTTTAGTTTAAAAATGAAATATTGAAATGTGTGTTAATTAAATGAAATTAAAATTTTTGTTGTTGTTTCATTAAACTAATTGTTCCAAAAGCCTATTTCGAAAATTCAGAGCTTCTGTGGAGTCTGTAACATCTGCGTTGGTGCTTTCGTCGATCATAATATCATCCTGTTCGAATATAGCATTAGCTTCAGATATTGAGCAATACACAAATTTTATGTAAAATACAAGCAACAAAAACGGGTTTGATACTATTTTGGATCCTAAGCTCTAATGATCTATTAAAAATGTGTTAAATTTTTTCTGCAATCCAGTGGCATTCTTTTACTGTGTTATGACTGTTACTGGGTTTACTGTGCAAGGGTAAACATTGTCACCTAGTAAATATCTGTTGTTGTTGGTATATGTTCCAATTTTGAATAGCGGACTATTTTTAAATACCATTGTGTCGTGAATAGGACCTGGAAAACCTACCAATACATATCGTTAAATAAGTGGGTACTATCCACGACTGCTTGGTCTGGATTGAATAAAAACCCTTATAGTATGTACACTGAAAAAAATATTACAGTAATATGAACGATTTCTGGTGTAGCATGTACGAATTTGGTGTCTATATTGAGCCGACGATTTTTACGTATACATGGAACATCATTTGAATAATCAAACATCAAAAATTGATTTAATTATACTTTAGTTAATTCAACGCATATTATGCATAACCGTTTTGTAACTTTTAACGATTTTACATTAATGCTACTCATCGTTAACATATATTGCAGTTTTAACGATTAACACAATTCTGATAATACAAAGAATGTTCCTAGCAATATTTATTTCGGAAAAACTAACTTTTGTTGTCAGTCGGACATTTTAATTGTTATAACGACCGATACTTTAAACTTGAAATATGAATTATACGAAAAATTCGTTACAGTTAGGAATTTTTTTAAATTTATTATACATATTAATGGAAAACATTAATTTGATTAAAGAAATTTTCATTATCCATTCACTATCCATTTTTAAGAAAATTCGATAGATATAAAGACATGTTGTTCACCAATATTACGTTTAATAACGAAATTCATAAGACGTACTCTATTATCTATGGGTCCAATAAAACAAGTAAAAATATTTTGTTGAAAAATAATTAATTTTATTTTTTTTATATATTTCATTATCACAAAAATTTATAAAAATTAAAAATTTGGTATCCAAAATAATTGTACAAATAATATGTACATATATAATAAAAAAAGATATAAATAAAAAATAATATACATATAACTCAAATGAATAAAAAATAAATAAACTTAACGTATTGCGAAGTTAATATTGACACAATTCATTTAATTCTAATAAATTAACTATAATTTCATTAATTAAATTTAATCTTAAATGAAATTCCTTAAATTCAATTATTTTTTAACCTTGAAATAAAAAGATCCACAGATGGAAATATTGGATCATAAGTGGTTTGTAAATTATACAAATATTTTTGAATAACTAACCAAACAGCCACACTTTCTTCTGGGTACTTAAGGTTGAAAACGTGGAACACTTTAAAAGCACGATCAATCGCTGCCACGACGCTCGGAAATTTGTATTTTATACCATCCAGGTATATATAGAAATAAGTTGGATTAAATTCATTAGAGCCTACAATGAATATGAACGGTTGAATTGTGTTTTTTTCTAACACAGCATTGTTTTTTTTATGTTGTATGATCTTCTCACATTCTTCAAATGATTTTGAAAATATCATAAAACAATTTTGTGAGTCTGAAATTGTGTATTTATTCCAAATTTTTTTGTTGTTGGTCTGACCAATCCATGCAACAGATGAAAAATGATGAAATGTTTTGAATCTGAAACAAGAAAAAATAATTTAAATAATCAGAAAATAGAAAATTTATTCCAAAAAATTCACCAGTGCGGTTGTATTTCTCTGTTGCTGGAATTCTTTGAATAACTTTTTACTCGGAGGATCGGTCAATTTCTCTTTTAATATATTTGTAAATTTACAAATTTATCGACAAGTAAAAAAAAATTAGTTGCTTCGGGGTACAAATAGTCGAAGTCGATGTAAATGAGTTTTGGTCCATATGATTGGGAATAAGCCGGCCATTCCTCTAAAACATGTTTAATGTTTGCCCCTTCATTTTCCCTAATTGTTTTTTTTCGAAATATCACTGATAATTTCCACTTCTCGATTATTATTTTCTCATCATTATCGTCCCTGTTGTATTTTAAAAGTTGGCAAATTTCTGGTGCGTCTTCTTCTGGTATAATTTCGTCCACTATAAGATAAGAGAAAATTCATGAATTACTATTTATTTTTCGAAATTATTCTATTTTTTATTATGGTTTACTTACCAATACATGATTCGCCACTCTTAAATCGTTTCGCTTTTGGCAGAAAATCGTTCTGCCTTAATTTAGCGATGTAATTGTTGTACCGATCGTATAGCTGCCCTTTTGGTTTTTGTTTTGTACGTCGTTGGAAATACACACCCTAGAAAAATGAAAAATTTATATTTGATATTTTACGTCAATTGCCTCATATTTTAGTCGTTACCACAGTCTCTTCGGCGAAAAGTTGTTTGATCTGATTGGAAATTGATTCGCTCCGTTACCCCCATTCGTAAATTTTTTTGTATGTAAAAATTCACTACCAAATTTATTAGAATTTATCGACTAGTATCAGTTAACAATTTTTTGTCTTTTGATATGGTTATCAAATTTTTACCTTCCAAAGACAATTCTAAAATTGCCTGTAGTGTAACCTGAAATAATATAAATAAATATTAATTAATTAATTATAGCTGATCTTATCAAATAACATAAAAAAATATTTTTGTTCATACTTTTTTACTTATGACTGATTTTTGTCTTGGAGATATGTGTGCACTTGATGAAACCACTGCAGCTTGTTCCATATTATCATTAACACCCTGGTTCGTATTATAGGTTCCCTTAAAGCAAGTGTTTAAATAATAGTATATATTATTTATATTTAGATTACCTGTTGTTTTTGCCACTCCATTAAATATTGCTCAAACTTGATTGAAACTCCCATCGAGCAATTATTAAGGAGTCTCTCCACATGATGTTTGCGCATATATTTTAACGCCTCAAGGTCAATATCATTTACTAGACAAATATAATAAATGAAACATTACTATTGTTCAATTTTAAATCGATACCTTTAAATACATACGTTTTAAAATTGGATACATTTGTACAAGATCCCATTGCTGAAGAAGGTTTCGAATGGAATGATCATTTTGAAATTCTGTTGATTTTGATTGGCAATTTAATGTTAGTTCTTTGTTGGTATTTGAATTATCTAAATTAATACAAATAATTTGATTCTCCGTAGCGGAATTCGCATTTGAATTTATTGAACTATTTTCATTTATGGTAAAGTTGTTAAGGTTTTCGTTTGATTCCACATTACGTATTATTATTAAATCCTCCATGTTATGTTTGTCGGCGTTTGAAGTATCTAAATTAATATAACGAACATCACTTTCAGTACAGCTGGGGGAATTTCCAACCGAGCTTATTGGACAAGTGGAATTTGTTGAAAAATAATTATTGAGGTTTCCATTAGTTTCCGCGTTACGTATTAATACATCCTCCATGGTATATACTAAATGTTGCTCACAATGATTACTCGTATCCATTGTTTAAATTAAATTATTGTAAAAACTTATTTCAGTATTTATACAATAATTGTTGACGATAAATTTTATAAATCTTGTATACACCAATTATCAACCTCGTTTAAATTAAATATTACGTTTTATGTTTCTTTTTTGTTTTTGTTATTCAGAATGAAGTTAAGTCTGATTTAGATTCTAAATAATGGAATAATTAGTGTTGTCATATATGAGGCATGCTAAATGATTGTGTAATTAAATTAAAACATACTAGAAGACAATAGCGTAGGTCAAGGAAAAGTTGAAATATGTTATTACGTTGTTTGCACTGAAATGTATGGCGTATATTATGTTATACGCAGGAACAAAATAATAACTGGTTTTAATAGAAAATAAAATAGAAAATAAGAAAACTATAGTATATGATTAACAATACTAAATATTATTGAAAAATAATAATTGCACAAAAACCAAATTGTTGCAAAAAAACTTCTTAAATTTAAATCTAATCGTTGGGACGCTAACACGCAAGTTGATATTTAACATTATTTATTTCTACTATACACTTTAACTGTAATTTGTAATGAATATATTTATTTAAAAATTTAAGAATAGCTTTCCTATTTAAACAATGTTAATTGAATTATATTTCTTTATTAATTTCTTATAATTTAATTTTAAAACCATTGAGTATATTTCATATGCCATACAAATTAGATTTGACATTCCTTGACCGCGGCTTTGCTGCTTATAGAAAAGTGACCAAATTTTAAATGATGGCATGCTCTATTACCAGAACAATTTAGAAGTTTGAAGTTTTGAATTTAGATCAATTTATGAAAAATAATTTTCTTTAATTTTGGGCTATAGATAAAATTGGAAATATGTGTACAATTAAATATTTAATAGATATAATTAAATTTTAATAAAAAAAATTTTTTAGACGTGTTTTTTCGGATCCGTCAAAAGTTTTATTTATTTGTATTGGTGGACCAGCGAACTCTTCAATAGAAAAACATTGTTTTATCGAATCCATTGTGTTGGGGGTAACAATGTATCCGATAATATGGGGAATATACGTAATAAAATATGATGGAGTACACACAATTATTACTTTGTTTTCATTTAAATTTAAGCAAATTTCTGCAATTTGAAAAAGAAAGCTGTTATTATCTATCAATTTTAAGAGAAATCCTCGTTTATAAAATGTGCCTTTATATGTAACTTGTGTGTAACGTTTAATTTGGGTAAGATCTATTGAAAACAAATCACTTGAACTTGTTTCTTTATCAATGAGCTCATATTTTGGTTCCGCAGAGAACGCCTTACTCGTAGATTCCATCATTAAACAAATATAGGTGTAAGATTTTGTACAAAATCCAAACAAACACAGCAATTTTTCCTACTATACCTTTGCACATTAAATCATGTTTTTCTAAGTTTTGACTGGTATTCCAGATACCGGTCAAAACTTAGAAAAACATGAGTATCAAAAATGAAAAATAATGTTACAATTACGTAATTGTTTTTTTTTATTCCGTAACATTTCTCCATTTAATTTGTTCGTTGTTAAAATATTTCAGTTTTCATTATTTTATTGTCTAATGTATTATTTATCCTAAATGTAAATATAATTCATTATTACAGATTTATTTGCAGAACGAAATTCATTTTATTTTAACAATCTGCTATTTTAAGTATTTATTAAGTATGTACGAAAATAACATAATGTGTCATATATACATGATGAAGACTAGTCTGTTAATAGAGGACCATTTTCCTTCTTTATATAAAGCCATAATAATGAATCATAATTGCATTAAAAATAAAATAATATAATGAACAACACAATAATTAAAACCAAAATGTATTTTAATTTTGTACTGGTTTTCATAAACAGGGGCCCTACTATCACTTTCGACAACGATTTTCGACGACGGTCGTTTTCCTATAGTAGGCAAACGAAGAAAAAGGAAAACAATATTATAAATTTACTATTGTCTACCTTTTTCTTCCTTTGCCTACTATAGGAAAACGACCGTCGTCGAAAATCGTTGTCGAAAGTGATAGTAGGGCCCCTGGTTTGTTAAAATAAAATGTTTTTCGTTCTGCACACAAATTTATTTTAATGAAATTTTATTGCATTGACGATAAATCAGTATACATTAACAATAAAATAGTTAAACCTGAAATATTTTAATAACGAATTTAAATAGGTTAAAATAACAAAATGTATTTAAAATTTTGTTTTTTAAATTAATAAACTTAATGATTTTATGTTAAATTAAAGGAAAATGATATTATATTAATAATAATTCATTATATCTATAAAAAAAAATCGTTAAAATTTAACGGAAAATCTTTCGTTAATATTACCGGATTATTTTTTTCAGTGTATTCATCGTGTTTGTTCACAGGGCATTTGATCTGTATGTGACGTCCTTCTATAGCTCCGATTGCATTGGCAATAATACCGGTTTTAGATCGCCTACAAAAATTCATCCCAATTTGCATCTGGTCTTCATCTGCTGGTGATTTTATGATGTGCTGCATGTGTGCCGTAAAATGGTCTAACATCGATTTGTGGATATTCGATTTAACAGTAAATCTATAAATTACATCTTTTTATGGTATTTCTAAACTATTATCATTTATATCTGTGTACTTACCGCCTGATGCCCACAAACCCGTTAGTTACCAGATAACTACAACCGGCTGCCATCCAGTATAAAAGTACTTTCAATTCATATTCGTTAGACCACCCGTGATGTTTATTCGGCATTAATTGCACTATTTTTTTAAGCCTATACGAATTAATTCGAAGGTATTTTTGTAAAAGAAGCATTTCATTTTTATCGCACTTCCATTTAAAATCTCGTAAACTACGTCCGGAACCACTCTTAATTTACAGTATTCGATTATTAAATTATAAAACAACAAAATTGATCACCACGTTAAAAATATTTCACCATAAAAATTTTCTATTTCACCAAAGTTATAACTAATTTTTTTAAACATATAACCACTTGACTAATTAATTTTTCATTAACAATTTACAAAATTGTTCAAAAAGCCTGTACTACTAAATTGATTATAAATAAAAACATGCCCTAAATTGTATTTAAGATATCTGGGAAGTGAAATTTAAATTTAATAATTTAATTTCAATTTTTTGAATTGAATGTCACAAAATTAGGATCTCAAATTTATGAGACATCCAAACTATAGTAAACAATATGTGATAGCCACTAACAACAAAATACACCATATTAAAGCCGAAGGTGGGTGCTGTAGAATTCGGCAAAAAGATGCGGTCCATTACTTCTCTCACATAATTTGTTTCGTAGAAAAACGCGGTCCGTCATATTGGGCAAGGTGCTACTATTCATTTAGTGCACACCGTTCATTTCACCATCCAGGAAAAAAGCTATTTTTAAAACAGAAATCCATCAAAATCAAACAAATATGTACTGTGCACTTCCTACCACTTATATAAGATAATTTTTCGTGTGTTTTACTATGTGAGTGCTTGGAAAGGTCGATTAAAATTTGGTATCGAAATAGTTTTTTTTTAAATTTTATAAATATATAATTTCGAGATCGAATTTGACTCGACCCTTCCAAGCACTAACGTAGTAAAACACACGAAAAATTGTGTAGCACTGATGTTACACAATTTTTTGTGCCAAAACCTGTACTGACGTCATCAAATTATTTGTTTGTTACAGCCCAAATAGTTGCCAATATTTGAGATAAGATGCAGATTAATTTCTACAGTTGTTAAAGTCTGAAAGTATAAAATCGTCTGCCTTTTGGAGGAGCTTTAAAACAGTTTGAACAATTCGTAAAATTTCCAAATTCCTAACTTACTTCGTAAAACTCTAAAATCGTAAAATTGGAGTAGAATTGTACCAAATTCATAAAATTTTGTATAGTATCATAAAATATAGAATTTAAATTTATAAAATCCCCAAAATTTAAAATGTACTTATTCTAGTAAATCGAATAGCTTTCGAAATTTACGAATTTTGTAAAATTCATATTTTATTAAAATTTTCGTGCAATCAAATTTGAAGATCAAATATAATTATAATATTTTATTTTTAATTAAATTGGTAAATTTGCCTCGTATAGTCAAAGTTGGACTATACTTGAATGTAACAATCTTTTGTTTTACCAAATAAGCTTTTCAAAATATTTCAAATTTTGAGTTTTGTAAAACCAGAAATTGTTTACAAACATATAGGTATAATTCGAATACTCCATACAGATTGTAAAAATCATAACATTTCTAATGCATGTTATAAAATTCGAATAGGATCCCTACAGGTTAAAATTTCATTGTGACTGCGAGTGAATTCACTAATTTTTAAATCTTACAAAACTATTTGAGTATATAAAATTATAAACTTTAAATACTTAAAAACTAGTTAAATTCACAAATTTTATTACAAAATAACAGTTTTAAAAGGCTATATTACTGGCCCCTTACTGAATCAACTATTTGGCTCCAACGGTTTCCATCCTGAGCATGGTGTTCATACTGTCTAAGACAATCTGAAGAGGACAAGTCGTTCTCTACATCGTGGAGCCATCATCACGCAGAACGTGACCGAACCAGCGTACTCGCTGCTATCTTATTTCATGTACAATATCGGGGATCTTTATCAGATCTCTGATCTCGATATTGTACAGAGCTCGGTATGTACCATCTATTTCGCGTTTTGGGCAATATATTGTATCACAAGGGATTCTGTGGTGGTATTCTTGGGAAACATGTTCGTGCAATTTAGATTTACGAGACATGTGAGTGGCTCCGACCACAGGGGCCAACAATTGTATTAACTCGTCAAATTGCAAAATTCGTAAATTTTGTAAAAAAATAATGATATCTAAATTTCGAATCAGGCGACTCTGTTATGGCATTCGATTTTGTAATAGTTGGTTTAACGTACTTAAATATCAATTAGTCGCCAAGTAACATATTCGAATAATCGACAACTATCGTGAATAGGAGTACTTCAATTGAATCACATAAAACCGCAATTTTGATGCATTGAACTTATTGTTAAACAATTTAGCCCGTGAAACTATACCACTTCTAATACTTTATTGTATTTTTGCATCGAACTAGCGAATTTTAGAATATTTAAGATGTTGTAAATAGGAACCGGGAATTCATCGAAAATTTCATTTCGCGATAAACGGTAAAAAATTACCATTTTATTACAAATTGTTAGAATCTCCTATAATCGTGTAAATAAAAAAACCTAGTTAAAGAAATTATTCAATCTTGATAAATTCATGCATACAATTTTATGCAAACGATCTTTAATTCATGCAAACAATCTTTCACGGTGGAAGATGGTGTGGTGTTAGTTCAGCTAATGAACCGTCATCTGAATCTGATGATACATTCATTATTACCAATTCTGTAGCATTCGCAAACGTCTTATTCATCGCAGTTAACAACAGTTAGAATGAGTTTTGTGATTAAGAATTTATTAAATAAAGTTGTCCAGTTCAAAGGACCTGTTTGCCAGCCTGTTTATGGGGTTGTATACAAAATGTTGAAATCCTTCTTTCAATCAAAAATTTACTTCAGATTTTAATTTTGTGCTGAACTGTATATTTTAATGGACAGTTCATCTGCAGCATAAGCACGAGTGAAAGGTCACCACTCAGTAACATGCAACTCTTCAAACTTTATTATTCCTCAGCTAGATTAACCGGTGGGAATGCGGATATCCATTCGTATTTTTAATAACGCCAATTTCTTTTTATATATTGTACAAGTTATTTTTATAACTTATTTTATAACTTGATAGCTCAGCTGTGACATTTTCTGCCGTATTTTATCAACATTGCCTCTGTTTGCCAATTTTACTAATATCAATGGGTTGATCATCTGATGATGTAATGTATTTAATTTAAACATTTAGCAGCAAACTATCCTGTTCATCCGAAATTTGTGAATTTACAAGCAATATCATCTGATATATGTTTAACAAAAATTACCGGATTTACCGGTAAATTCTAATCGTTTACAGATAATGCGATCCCTAGTTGCAAATATATAATAATTCAAATTTAATTTTTGTAATGTTTCCGCCGATATATTAAGCCCAATCTTTAGCAAACAGGTGCTAAACGTTCAACGCACATAAAATCCTATGGTTAATATAATTCAGTCGGACTGATTATTTTAAACCCAGCAGGCGGATTTCGAAGTTATATTTCTCGAAACAATTTAGTTGCCTTTGATTTTTCAGTCGTGCTTGGTCATTATTTGTGTTGTTATAACTTCATTACCGATTTATTTATTTATTTATTCCAAAAAAAAATACATACATAAGGCCTAGCCTTATAAATCGCACATATTTACGATTTAAAATACATTTATATTTGAGTGATGCACACTATGAAAATTATGGTTAAAGTATTAAATAATAATAATAAATTAAATTACAGTAAATTACACAACTTATAATTAAATAAAATGGTACACTTAGATAATAAGGGAAGGAAATTACATCATCATCTTAAAAATCTCACAATAGTTCAGAATAGTAGATTAATTATTAACCATTACATAGAAATTCAAATAATGTTTTTTTAAATGCAGCGAGTGAAGCTATTGACCTAATACCAACTGGAATTTCGTTGTATACAGATACACCATTCACAAAAAATGAATCATTTTTGACCCGGCTATGATTCCGAGGTAATAATAATCGGCCTAAACGCTCGCTGTTACCAAAACGTAAGTTGTCGAACAGGTAATCAGGCTGACGCGACGAAATGATCTTATGCATTAAAAGACAAATCCTATATTTCAAGAAAATTTTCAACGTACAACCCAAAAAACGTATAGCATATTCAGTCATATGAGTTATCCTATGCACATTGTATATAAACCGAAGTGCGGCATAAAAACTTTTCTGAATCTTTTTGAAGACATTATCGTGTAGAAGCCCCATGACCGGTGAACAATAGATAATATGCGGCATAAGCAGCGTCTTAACTAGCATTATCTTGACCGGCTGGCTCAAGACTATTGCGGAATTCCTCAGGGAACGTAAACCACCATAGATCCTACCACAGATGTTGTTAGTATGATTGTTCCATGTAAGACCACTATCCATAGTTAGACCCAAATTAGTTGCGTTCCGACAAACCTCAATGTTTTCTCCCAGTAATTTAATGGGACCAATATTATTCCTATGATACTCTATATCATGCTGTGCAAAGATAACACATTTGGATTTGGAAGGATTGAGTAGGAGTTGATTGTTTTTAGCCCATTGCACAATATTTTGGAGATCAAAGTTCAAGTGACTAACCATTTCCTCTTTGGCAAATGATTTTCTCCCAAGATATAGCTGGACGTCATCAGCAAACATATGGCATTTACAGTAACGTACCACGTCAGGTAAATCGTTGATAAACAAAGAGAACAACAAGGGTCCTAAAATAGAACCCTGTGGAACCCCTACGAAATTGGGAGCAAAATTAGACTTCTTCCCATTAGCTTCTACATATTGAAGACGATCAGAAAGATAGGACGATATAAGTACCACTGCAGATGAGGTGAAGCCGAATTTCTCACTAAGCTTTCCAGCTAAAATTTCTCGATTGACTGAGTCAAATGCTTTAGTGAAATCCAACAGAGTCAGGATAGCAATTTTTTTTTCGTCCAACATAGAAATCAAATCGTTGGTAATGAGTAATAAAGCTGTATCGGTTCCATGATTTTTCCTAAAACCTGATTGCATTGGTGACAGTAAATTATTAAAAGCTAGATGTTCGTTAATTTGATTTTGAGCAATTCTTTCAAAGGCTTTAGATAACCCAGGAAGAATACTTATGGGTCTCAAATCATTCATAGTTCTTATATAGGTCGTTTTGGGTATTGGGATTACTCGAGCAATCTTCCAGTCCGAGGGAAATACAGATGTTGTGAGTATGTGATTAAATAAATACATGATGAATGGAGCAATCGCAGGTAAAATTAGCTTAATAAACTTGATTGGTATTTGGTCATCTCCAACGGAATTTGATTTTATACTCTCGATCGCAGAAACAACTTCATCAATTGAAACATTCCTAAACGAGAAAGATGAACTGGTGTGAGAACGATGACCTTGCATGGTATTATCACTATGTTGAGGGACATTCAGAGAAGCAGACCCTGAAAATGTAGAATTAATCGAGTTCAAGTCAAACGGAATATCTACTCTATCCGGAGTAGATATCCCATTCTGTTTCAAACGTTTCCATAGTACTTTGGTCGATAAATCGGATGTAATATAATGATTAAAATAATCCCTCTTAGCATTCTTGATCAGACAATTAACATTGTTGCGAAGTTGGGTGAATGATTTCCATCTTACAGAACTGTGGGAATGCTTCCATAGTCTATATGCCAGGTCCCTATTTTTAATAGCTATTCTAATGACGTCATTAAACCATAAATTACTTTTGGTTTTAGGTGTAATTTCTAGAACAGGAATAAATTTCTCTAACGCCTTTAGAATAGCTGTATTAAGTATTCGGAGAATATCATCCGAGGTGGTGGAATTATAGAATTGGTCCCATGGAGAACTAACAATATCTGCACATATGGTATCAACATCCAAATTCCGATAATCTCTGATAAAATAGGAATGTTTTTGACTCTCACACATAGGTATATCATAGGAAAAAAAAATTAAGTCATGTTTGGAAACCCCAGGTAAATCAATTTGAGAACAATTCATAACCCCTTCGATCCGATTAGTAATAACAAGGTCAATACATGATGGCTGCGATTCGGAATGCCCAGAAGAAAAATGTGTCGGAGCTCCGCTTTCATAGTAGCATAAACCGAATTCGGTCAAAAAATTACGAAAGTTAAGACAAGCATTATTAGGTTGTAAAATGTTTGTGTTAAAGTCTCCCAACAATACACAATCATCGTATTGAGTAGAAATATTTCCAAGCACTGCTGCAAGATTTGCACGATGACTATATATCGAGGGTTTAGGGTTATACACTACACCAACCAAAAGACGTTTCTCCTTTAGATGGATACCCAAAAACAGGAATTGAACTCCAGATGTCTGATAATCAATACCATTGTTAGTGGAATTTGGCGGATTGTCAGATGATTTCGCCACAACAACACATTTAATATTATTCTCCACGTAAACGGCAACACCCCCCCCCCCCAGTTATACGGGGCCGATCATTGCGATATATTTTGTAACCAGGGATCTGAACGCAAGCATTGGAAACGTATGGTTTAAGCCACGTTTCAGACACTCCTATAATATGAAATTTAGAATCACAAAATAGATCGCGAATCTCGTCCATTTTACCGGAATTCCTGGCATTTATGCTTTGAGCATTAAAGTGGCAAAGATTAAGAAATCCGGTTAAACGCGAATGAACCACTCCAACAACAGTCTTGGTAATATTGACACCGCTAAGTTTATTTGATTTTCTAGAATGATTAAGCTTCATTTAATTAAGGACTTGTAACCTAATATAAAAATGAGAGATATAAAATGACAATATAATTCGCAAAAAATTCTCTGCTTCCTTCAGTATAAACGCAAAAAATTCTCTGCTTCCTTCAGTATAAATTACAATGTTAAACAAAAATATTAGTAATGATTAAGGAAATAATAATAATTTAAATTAAAAAAAAAGAAAGAAAATTATAATAATACTGTAAAAAAAATGTATAGTTATTAGTTGTATATATAATAGGAAATCCTCACGACTTTTGTGTAACGGCATTAAACAATTGTCGATCGTGTGTATCATGATTACATTTTTATATTTTTTTAATGAAGTGCCGAAAGGGAACGTGTTTCGAGCTGCTTTAAATCACAAATATCAACGGTTCTTTGAACAAATGTGGAAATAATGGTTCTTCGAAGAAGGAAAAAAAGTTAATCAACTAAATATGACAGCGCACTAAGGATTAGATGGCTGAAGAAGTTAAAATTATTAGTGCGGTGAGCAGAGGAAAATTATTAAATTTGTGGAAGCTTATGATTTAATGGATTTCATTACCAATGAGCTGTAATGCTCATAATGTGGTATGTGATTTCTGTATATAAATTTTTGATTAACAAATAAATAAACCGACAAATTAATTGCCATATAGAACCTCTGGAAATTGTTTGATCATATATTTTTATGATAATGTTAACTGCATTACATTTTGCTTTGTCCCAAATGAGACCAGTTTTTTTATTTATAACAATTTATTTAACATTTGTTTTGAATCAAAATTTTGCCCTGGATAAAAATTTAAACCAAATCAACAGCAAAATTATTTTTATAGAGAAAACTGTGTGCAATGAAAACTGCTAGAATAGTCGTTTCACTTAAACAATGAAAAATATCAATAAGTTTTAGTGGTACATCTTGAGTTCTTGTAAACGATCAATAATTTCGACATAAGTTTTCTAACAAAGGTATGCCCATTTTTTAATATATGATTAACATTTACGTTTGAATCTTATACTGATTAGTTATAGCAGTTTATATATAGTGCCTCCTGGCAACCATCCTAATTTTTTAGAAATTTTATATTTTAGAA
The DNA here is from genome assembly GCA_951394425.1 of Tipula unca. NCBI lineage: Eukaryota > Metazoa > Arthropoda > Insecta > Diptera > Tipulidae > Tipula > Tipula unca. Next base: position 201,925,737 of record OX596380.1, read on the forward strand.
TGAATATGTACTAACTAGTCTAACAATTTGAATGGAAACGATCTTTAATTTTTACGCGCCTAGGGAATTTTGGTATTTATTTATATTAATTCGGATGCATGAAATAAAAATATGCTTTCATAACCGTTGGAAAAGTTTTGTACGGAGCTTAAAAGTTTGGTTGTTGATCTGAGGTATCCGCTTAGTTGAGGATGCGTTAAAGCTAGATTTTGCTGTATGTATACCGGGTGTTTTTTTTAAACTGAGACGATCAAATATCTCGAAAAATAGCCACTCTACGGAAAAAATGTCCATAATCAAAATTTAATCATACCGCGGGGGAAATACATTAGTGCAAAAAAAAAAGTCCCCCCACCCCCGCTTTGTAGGTGGGGCGGGGGTAACTTTTAAACTAAGATAGGAAGCCATATTTTTTATTGCAGATATGGACTCTACGACTAAAAGTACGTATGATTTGAATGAAATATCTTGTTCGGTTCATGATAGATGGCGTTGTAATCGACGAAATTCAATTTTTCAATTTCTCCTTCTTAGAACACACGCATTCGATTCTGCAATACGTTTGAAATAAAAAAACATCACGTTTTCATTGGAAATACTCGATATTCGTCATCAAAACAATTTATTCAGTTTTGTAAATCACATTTAACGTTTGTGTTATTTCTTATCTTCATGTTTTTCGTAATTGCAAAATAAACGACAAAATACTTTAGAATGGAGCGTTTAACTGTGCCAGAGAAAATTGAAATGGTTTTTGGTTTATGGAGAAGCTGGCAGAAATCTTGAAAATGCTGTTGCTATTTACGCTCAACGTTTTCCGGATAGGATTCGTTCACGTGCTTCATTTGGCCGTACTATCAAACAATTTATTACTGATGGAAATGTTCAACCGAAAAAGAGGACCCGTAGAGCAACAGTAACTGGAGAAAATAATGAAATTGCTGTATTGGCAGCAGTGGCTCATAATCCTCATATTAGTACACGAGAAATAGTTCACGATTCCGGATTGTCCCTCACCAGTGTTTGGAATATTTTAAAACGGCACAAGTATCATCCATATCATGTGTCTTTACCCCAAGATCTTCATGGCGTTGATTTCCAAAATCGGGTAACTTTTTGTCAATGGGCACGTGAACAAATACAACAAAACCCCAATTTTTTTCGTTGCGTAATGTTCTCCGACGAATCATCTTTTACAAACCATGGAACGGTTAATCGACACAACATGCATTATTGGAGTGTTACAAATCCGCACTGGCTTCGTCAAGTTGAACAGTTGAACAGTTGAACATCAGCGTTCTTGGACTGTCAACGTGTGGTGTGGAATAATTGGCAACAAACTCATAGGCCCCCACATTATTGAAGGCAACTTGAATGGTCAAATGTACCGAAACATTTTGGAAAATGAACTGCCAATATTACTTGAAAATTTGAGCTTAGAAGTGAGACGGAACATGTGGTTTCAACATGATGGTTGTCCTGCACACTATTCGTTGATGGCACGTGAAATACTTGATCGTGATTTCAATGGTCGCTGGATCGGTAGAGCTGGTCCGATAAATTGGCCCGCCAGATCACCAGATCTTACTGCGCCAGATTTTTTTTTGTGGGGCTACCTCAAAAACAAAGTTTACACACAAAAACCCACAACACGTGAGAACATGATTGAGCGAATCAGAAATGCGTGTTCTGAAATTCAACCAGACACACTTCTCAGTTGTGTACAATCATTTGAAATGCGGATTAATAAGTGCATTGAAGTCGCAGGCCATCATTTTGAACACTTATTTTAGATTTACAAAACTGAATAAATTGTTTTGATGACGAATTTCGAGTATTTCCAATGAAAACGTGATGTTTTTTATTTCAAACGTATTGCAGAATCGAATGCGTGTGTTCTAAGTAGAAGAAATTGAAAAAATTGAATTTCGTCGATTACAACGCCATCTATCATGAACCGAACAAAATATTTCATTCAAATCATACGTACTTTTAGTCGTAGAGTCCATATCTGCAATAAAAAATATGGCTTCCTATCTTAGTTTAAAAGTTACCCCCGCCCCACCTACAAAGCGGGGGTGGGGGAACTTTTTTTTTTGCACTAATGTATTTCCCCCGCGGTATGATTAAATTTTGATTATGGACATTTTTTCCGTAGAGTGGCTATTTTTCGAGATATTTGATCGTCTCAGTTTAAAAAAAACACCCGGTATAAAAAAGAATATATTCTAATCTTTATTCGTCATCCAAAACAATTTTGTTAACAAGCAGTGTAATTTTTACATGAATTTAATAAATCTCCAAACCGTCACAACACATCAGACATTTTCAAATTTATTTCACGTCTTATTTATTATTTGTGTATAAATTATCAATGCATTTTATTGTTTACTGTCTGCAGCGCCATTAGTTAATAAATTTATTTAAATTTTATTATACAGATTATTGGGGCCGACTTTAATAAACTTCACATTTAATCTCAACTTCGGGCAAATTTGCTATTAAAACTTGCGATTTAATTCCGGCCATATAGCACTCGATGGACATTATTCCCTGGATTTTATCTCCTTGTGTTTTGTAATATAACTCAATAGAGATAATGATTGAGAATGGGAGGGAGTAATAATGGACAGGTCATTGATAAAGTAAGAAGGCAGAGGATAGTAATGTCCTAGACCCGTTATAGTTGCTATAATTTTCTATGATTGTTCTCAAAACATTAAATTGGTTTCAAATAAATTTTTTTTTTCAAAACAAACTTGCGCACCTTTCGAACTAAACACCTTAATAAAATTTTAATCATTTAAATATGATTTAATTAAATCAATATTAAATCAATACGATGCAACAGTGTCGTGGTGAAGTGATTTTTTTCGATCTGGCTTTCGAAATTATTAGACTCAACTTCATCTTGATCTCACCTTCACACTAATGGAAGTGTAAAGCTAAGTGAGAATATACGAGTGAGTAAAAATGGTATATCGAGCAAAAAATCTCGGGCAGAGATGTCTAAACACCTAACTAATTCTCAACCGTAGGACACCATGTTTTGATCTTATGGCTCCATTTCACGACGTATATTTCGGCTATTCGTCGCATCTGTATTTATCATTAATGTGAAGCGGAAATCATTTACACTATACTCTAGTGGTTTCGTTTCCGTCTTAACAGATTGGTTTTCACAGCACCCAGACAGAGTCTAGCCGATATGTATATTATTGTATATGTATATTATCTATTTTATAATTTGAAATTTTAAGTACCATAACGAGACATGTGGAACTAAAACTGTTATTTTTCTTTGAAATCTATATGCGTAATATTGCAACCATTTCTGTTCGGTGTTTGGAACCTGAATGAATAAATTTAGATTAGCTTCAGAAATGAAAAGGCTTGTGTTTCATCTTCTCGTTCAAAATAGTTAAGCTTGATTTTTATATTTTGGCCGCACCGACCTATGCGGTTTAGTATGTTGATTTAAGTTTTGAATCTATTTGCTAAAGTTACATTCTAGTTTTATTTTTAGTTTTATTTAGTTCTTATGAATATGAACAAGTACTTAAAGTACCTAAAATGCATCAAGTGTTAATTCATTATGACAAGTGCCAGTATTAGAAATATTCGCCCAAATAAACAAACTATACTGTAATACAATTTTTGGTTGTTATCCGATTACCCGATTAGTTTTGTTTTTTGATTGATTTCAATCAGTCTAACATACACATTTTTTTTTTTGTAATATTTATATTATTGTTATCATTTAGTACGCGTTAAAATTTAAAAGTAGATATTTAAATTTCTCTAATTTTTCCACCAAATAACACGAAATGAAAGAAAATATTTTTCCAACTTCTTGTTTATATACTTACTTCATATATACATACATATGTACATTGTACATACTTTCTTATTCATCTTCTTTACAATAAATTTTTCCAAAGCAAACAAAAATTTGTTTACATGAAATATAAAAAAAATAAATTTTTTTTTGCCTCTTTTATGATGTTTGAAATAAAAATAAGATAAAAAAATATTTTCTTAAAGAAATCATTAGTAAAGTACCAAAAATAGACATAAAAAAAAATAAATAAACACTTGGTGCTCAGGGTTACGTGCGAGAGAATGCTCTGCTATTAAATTGAATTAATTGTCTATTAATAATTTTTTGGGGAAATTTGTTTATTATGACTGTCATAATTAAAGGTGATGTATCTGTTTCTTAAAAATATATAACGCGTGCTAATTTTATTGTTCCATTTCGTCTAATTAATATATGAGATATCGTTTATTAATTGCATCTTTCTCCACACATGCTAAAATATTGTCTGCGGGGATGTAGATATTCTAATGGGTTTTCTTGAAATTTATGATTGTTCTTAATTTAAAATTTCAAGTTGAAATTATATAAAATTGTCTGAAGGTCGTTGCTAAGATTGTAATAACATAAATTAAGGCTATATTGCATATATGTATATACTCAGAATTGATAATGAAGTGGTTTCATCTGTATAGAATTGTAGTTTATGTTTTTAATTCTCGAGAATTTCGAATGGAACAACACTATATCATATGTTTCTCGCAAAACACAAACACAATAAAAGATGACTCATAAATAATTTAAAGTAAAAAATAAGTACTAAATACAAAAAATTTGAATTATTTTATGACCCAGATATCGGAAATCACAACGGAAATCGGAAATGACCAACATTTCATATTCTTTCTAGGCTCTCCAAATGTGCAGCGGGCCAAAATATTAAAATTTCATCTTAATCCAGAAAATTCCCAAAGTTTCCAATATGTACATAGTTTTAAAAGGTCCTCGTTTTCCCCAAATTTCAGATTCATTCTAGATTTGCTTGCTGTTGAAAACCATTTTTTGTTTAATCTAGTTGGTCACATGAATATAGTTTGTCTGAAGTTTACATCTTTAATACTACCATTATGTGTCCTTAATTGTAAGGGCCATTGAGATGTTAGTTTTAAGGGCACAATATACGGTAAATATTTTTTTGGTATTGTTTTGATGGAGAATTTTTTGAAAATGTAGTAAAACATAACCTCTCTCCCCTGTTCTGTGGAAGTTTTAAATAAACTCCCGGACAAAATTCAACGTTAAATAATGGATCAAATTAGAGATAAATAAAAAATTAAAAACAAGAAGTTATGGTATACGTATTTTTCGCCGGCACCACCCAGACGTAGTTCTAATGTCTTTGTGAGGTTTTATTACATTCACTCATTATTTTTGAAATCACAAATTTGTCCCAATTAAAACGAAACCATTTTTTTTTTCATTGAAACGTTGATACCCTTCCGTCAAATTTCGATTTAAGGGGACCATTTTTGTAACAAAAATGTTGCGTAGTTTGAATTTTTAACGTCAACAATCGAAATATCAAACCAAAATACATTATATGGTGCTTATGTTAAAAAATGTGAGGAAACTGGGTGAGAATAATATAGGGTTTTCCAATAAGAGTGATATGATTTTTTTATTTAAAAAACACACTGATTGTTAAGGAAATTGAAATGTTTTTTATTCAATGTGAAGTACAATCGATACAATTAAGTTCTGAATAAAACGTCATTCAAATGGCCTCCACGACTTCTTCTGCAGGAACGAATTCGTTGAACCCAATTTTCGAGCACTTTTTCCACTAAATCAAGTCGTATGTCATGAATAGCACTTTCAATATTGACTTGTAAAGCTTGAAGAGAGATTGGTTTATTGCTAAAGACCAATGACTTCAAATAACCCCACAAGAAATAGTCTAATTCTGTTAAATCACCACTTCTTGGAGGCCATTCAATATCATAATTTCTTGAAATAATCGAATCTCCAAAGTTTTCTCGCAATAATTCAATTGTTGCACTTGCTAGGTGGCACGTAGCCCCGTCTTGTTGGAACCAAATGTTGTCAAGATCAATTTCTTCCAATTTCGGCCATAAAAAAATGATTATCATCGATCTATACCGATCTCTATTTACAGTAACGGTGGTACCCGCAAAAAATACGGACCGGTGATTCCACCAGACCTAAAACCACACCAAACTGTCAATTTAGGTGAATGTAATGGTTTTTCATGAATAATCTGTGGATTTTCTTCGCACCAGAATCGACAGTTTTGTTTATTTACTGCACCACTCAGATGAAAGTGAGCCTCATCGGAGAAGATGATTTTCTTAAAAAAATCGTTATCGTTTTCAAGTTGTTCCAAGGCAAAGACATCAAATTCACGACGTTTACGGGGTTCCAATGGCTTCAGTTCTTGAGTGAGAACAATTTTATACGGATGCAAACCCAAATCCTTTCTCAAAATCCGCCAGGTTGTGGTTTGAGACAGTCCCAATTCTTGAGAACGTCTTGGAATCGACAAATTGCGGTCTTCAGCAACACTTGCCTGAACGGCAGCAATATTTGCATTACTTCGAGCGTTTCTTTGTCTTATTGGCACTGGAACATTATGTAAAGAAAATGTACGCTCAAAAATTTCAAATTTTCATCATTACGACTATAAAATCAAGTCAAGTTTTATGAGCTACATTACTTTCGGATGAAAGTACGTTCTAATGTTCGTATACCATCATATATATGGCAGGAATGGCATCACAATTGAAGCATTGCAGTTATAATATTTTTTTTGTCATTTTTACATTTTTTTATTATGTTTTTATCACAAATTTTGGTAACACGTTTTTTGTGGTTGTAACAAGAATTGGAATACATCTAAAGAATGAAATATCATTCGATCCCATTTCGTTAAAAAATATTATCACTTCCTCCGGCTGGAGCAGGGCTATTCCTTTTAATATCAAAAATTTCCCTCCACATTTTAACTATAGAGGGAAATAGCTTATATTTACTTATACTGAAACCAAAGCGGAAATAAGTTTATGGTTGGGCTTTAAATTTTACAATGTAAGGTTTTTCTAAAGAAGTTATTTGAAATTAGATCCACAAAGGCTGAGGAAAAATGTTTAATTGTTTAAAGATGAGACTTTTCACTAATTATAAACGATGACATTTAATTATTCCATAGCCTATGCAGTACTCAAAGTGGTAAATTAACAAAAAAAAACGTATTTTTCTTTGAAAATCGCTTTTATCACAAAGCTTGCGAACTCGAAAGCATATTACTAAAAGCACAATAATTTTTCATTAACCGCCGTACCTAAATTTTGAAGTTGTAATTCATATATGTAATTCATAAACTTATATTCGTACCATAAAAACGCTAGAGCTTGCTATATTTGAATCTAATTCAAGAGAGAGTGAAAGAATTGTATTATTCGTTAACCAACACATTCAAAATATATGATAGATCAGTTTTGTAAGTGATTAATAAATTGGGGTTTAATCGAAAACCAAGCTTTTTTGATGAACTTTCTCTAAATTTTAACTTTTTTATTTGAATTATTATATTTTTATTTTGATTAAGATATAAACGTCAATGATTGGGTAAAAACTATATGTATGGCAATCAGTCTGTTGCACACTCTTGAATCAATCTAATAAATTAAACTCACCTAAATCTAAATAGAATTAACATAAAATGTAAGATGCGTCAATTTAATAAATTAAACTCATGGTAACCTAAATAGAATTAACGTAATGAATCAATTTAATAAATTTAACTCTTAGTAACCTAAATTGAATTAACGTTTTATGTAAACATAAATGGGAAAATAGCAAATGTACAACAAACATAATTTCATACAATAAAATTAATTGAACTCACGTGTAAAATTTTTTAATCATACATAAAATTGAAACCAAAAAATACTGACTGAATTTCACACAATGTAACATTAACGCTTATACTATAACTCCAAAATATAACATTAACGACACCAAATTATATAATATTTTCCTTAAAACTACACAAAATTATAACATGTCGGACAAAAAACATGAGGACAGTTTGCAAATTCAAACTTTAGATTAGCTTATGTAAATGTAATTGTTAATAAGCTTCTGTTCCCGTATCTATCTTGATTCTAGAGTTTGCCACCACAGCATTCGATCCATTATATGTCGGATTCTGATCAATCACCTTCAGGCGTTGTCCACACATATAATAGATAAAATTAATTTTTCTAATTTAGACCAGTGTGCCTAATTTACAATTACGTCTTACTTCAAATGTAGGGATTTTAAATATAATATTAGCGATTTTAAATATAATCTTAGCGTTATCAGATTAAGTTCAATTACTTTTCCCTGCATCTTGCTCGTTAAGTTGAAGTTGTTAAGCAACTTTAAGTCCTACACTCAATGTATCGGTATATCCAAAGGCATTTATTTAAAATTAGAAGTAGATATTGAAACCTGTAGAAATATATTTGTTCAACTAATTAACTAGCGCTGTGGGAAGCTACAATATCGGGGATCTTCATCAGATCTCTGATTTTGATATTGTACGGAGCTCGGTATGTACCATCTATTCTAATTCTTCTTTCAAATGTAAGGAGACATCTCTCGTAATCATCCGCCAGGGCACAACTTTCACATCCAAACATAACAACGGGCCTAATCAACGCTTTGTAAAGCTTCAGCTTCGCGGCACTTGATAGGTGATTCGATTTTAACAGTGGTCTTAGAGGATATAAAGTACGACTTCCAGCTGCCATCCTCACTTTAATATCCTCACCCACACTGTTATCGTGAGTGATAAGAGAATCCAAATATTTTTGAATATTTATTTCACTACTAAAATCTGGTTTGCCATTGTCCCTATAATCAGAGATCATGTATTTCGTTTTGGACTCATTGATCTGGAATCCAACAAGTATTTCTTTTACTCCGTTGCTATTCATTCCAATCACGCATATGTCATCTGCATATGTGAGCACTTGATTGGACTGGCGATATAAGATGTTGTGCTGAGGTGTTTCAGTTTTACGAAAGAAGTACTCCAACATGAGATTAAAGAGTATCGATTAAAATCTAAAAATTTATTTCGAAAATTAGTATGTGCGGGTGCCAATCGAAATAAAAAGCGCAAAAAAAAGTTAAAAAGTTAAATATTTAAATACACAGACTAAGAATTCTGGTTTGAGGCTTTGACTGCTTTTTTTTTGACAAATAAAAAACAAGGTTAAATTGAGTATGATCGATACCAGTTATAAAAATTTAATTAATTTTTTAGAAAATTGCACATAAAACCGCAAAGCAGGTAAATTTTTAAATGTTCAATAAACTCAACAATTTGACAAGTCATTTATAAATTGCACGCAGCGCATATAGAGTCTGTATAAGGTAGGATTAGAACTTATATTTTAGACTATCTCAATTGGATGTGCTGGATGCACCCACTATATGTAGGTCGTTTTATTACTTTAGCCAGTCTTCTGAACAGAAACAAATAATTCATTTACAAACAAATTTCTTATGAATGTCGTTCATCTAGGCTAGAGAATATTTGTTTACTAGTCGATATGCTATAGGTACCCAAAATTTTAAAATTTTTGATAATAAATTTAAAACCGAACACCCGAGTACCTGGGTTACTCATAGTTAGCTTAGCATTTGCGCTCAATATTACGATGAGCTAACCACCATTAGTTTTTTTCGATTTTGTCTCTCAACATTTAAATTTAAATTCAACATTTAAATATATAAACGGATTAAAAGCTGTTCAGCCAGATCTTTCGTTGTATATTTGTATGGCGCCTGGATAATACGAATCCGTCCTGGAATTTGATCTTTGTATAAATATTAGAAAGCTTCCACCGCGGTTTTGTTTACAATTTTGCAAACATTTGGGAAATCTTCTGAAATGAAAATTAACGTTCGATCATTTTATCAAACTATAACTACATTTAATGTAAACTCGTATTCACACATATTCATTAATAGTTTGATGGATCTTTTAAACTTAAGATCCGTTCAAATAAGTTCATGAACTGTCATTCAAGGCTTTCTCCAGGTTTAATCAATAAATCCGTCTCCAGTTTAGTATCTGACTATATTTTCTTGCTTAGAACTCCCATTCCTATATATGGTATTTTTCCACATCGATGTCTGCACTCATTATTCATTTTAGCCGCCAGAATAAGACATTTTTCTTGCATATAAACAACATGATTTTTGCCATTCATAATGTACATACTCATATGATCTTTTTTATCCGTATGTCGTTACATCCAACTTTTGATACTGCCAAGAGGGCAAAAGGCTGAAAAGAGGCGGCGTCTTCCATTGCTCTTTCGTGAACCACATTCCTTCTTCTAAATTTATATTTACTCCCTCTTTGTTTATTGTAAGCCGGAGTCATGCTGGTTCATATTGTCATAATGAAAATTTAAAATCATAATTTAATCCAGGCGCCATACAAATTTCTATTTTCAATTCAACGTATTATTTCGCTTAAAATACCGAACGTTATTTTTGTTCATAGACTCAATTTTAGTCATATATTTATGTTCGTTACTATTTTCCTAAAACTGAACATTAGCTAGACTATAATAATTGAATAATAGTTATAAAATAAAACTTCCCGTTTGACTTTATCAGAAAGCAGCTTACGCACTAATCCCGCGAAATGTACGATCACTGCAGATAGATTGCACGGCTAAGCTTTGTAGAGATCACTCAATTTAGTTCTATTATTCTCCGTCCTTATAGAGGTATAAATTGACTGATGGCGCCTAGTTTATGATGGCCCAGAACAAAATAAATATTATTTGTATGCCAATATAACTCCAATATTCTCGACATGTTTACTGAAAGCCGCTCCTTCGTCCCTTGATATAAAACGAGAAACGGAACCCTTATGGTCTTACTTCGTTGTCCAGTCTGTCACAGCTTATAACTTGCAAAAAATGTATGGTTTCGCTTCCTTTATCCCTGAAAGTTGAAAGTCTCAAAATTTTGCAAAAAATCTGAAATGAATAAATTGGTAAAGATTAAAGGGAAACTAAATATAAAGAAAATGAAAATATTTGTTAAACTACAGGATGCTTTAGAGATGTCTTAAAAAATGATTTTAATAAAATTTGAGGTCCAAAACTGTCATCAATTGATATTCATAAAAAATATAGTGTAGTACATTCTATATCCTATCTGTAACCGTAGATGAGATAATCAACCTTTCGCTGAAATGAATCGAACAGTCACTCCATAAACATATACTCGATATTGAGGTTGATCCAATCATAAAGGTATCGCACGTTACTCTCTTTGTAGAAACATGCGGAGTTGTCAACAGTAAAACCTTTATTTGACAGTGTTTTCGGAAATAACTTAAAATAAAGGCCCTTCAACTACTAAAGCTAATCCTGGGTCGGCCTGGTGCCATAAGAAAGTGGCCATTTTTATATTTATGTATCATTTTTTCGTGATATTGAGATGGTTTGGTACGAAATTCAAGATTATATTGATTGCCTGGGATGATAGTTTTATGAAACTGTCGCGACATTAGGACATGCATTTCCTGGGAATTGACAAAATTATAGGATGATAGTTAATCCTTGGCTGATTGTGTTGGCATCGCGTTTTTCTGGGATGACTGCTGGGCTAACTTGATATACATCTCTTTTTCACGAACAGAATTGTGCTCCATTGCGTTTTTCAGTTACGCTTTTTCTATTGAGATCTCAGCCTGCTAAAATAAATTTGCAAACTATCTCTTTTTCCTCTTTTCACTTGCCATCGAAAATAAAAATATTGGTGATATTTTATCGAATGAATTTATAGAAATACATTCGAGTAGGTTATGATCACAATCGAAATTGCGGAATTGATTACGAAATAGAATACAATTTTGTTGGTGAAAAAAGAGACACAATTGTCTATCGATTATCGAAAATGTGATGGTAGAACATCCCAACACTAGTTAAAATTTCTGTGGTGAGTAAATTTTTTTTTATTTAACTTATTATGCGCATTTTATTTCGATTGGCACACACACTTAGTCGAAATTTAATATACTTGAGAAGATTCAAAATTATCAAAATTATTTTAATTAATAAATATACTCGTATAAACAAAAGAAATTTAATTCTTGAAATTCTGTTGAACTCCACATTAAATTTACAAAAATAGAAATATCTTACAGTGTTAGAAAATCTGATATACGTAAAATTTCATCATAATAATCAAAAATGCTTAACAACATTTTAATTTTACAAATACTTCAGAAAATTTAAATATAATTTTAAATGTAAAGTTCTAAAGCTCATAAACTATCAATAGTACATAAGTATTCATCTATTATAAAAATTTGGAATCGGATTCGGATTGAGAGAGTATTGTAAAAATGAGGATAAATTATAGATGCGATTAGTGTTAAAAATGAGCTCGGATGATTATTACACCTAAACATCAATTGGGATTTAATTTAATTTAATTTTTAATCAAATTGATAAAGTTCTAATACCGCCCTTGGTAAAATAATCTTTCATATACCAACATTTAAAAATAATCGAAACATTTTGATTAGAATCAGGGATGGGCGTTTACGCGTCATCTATTATTTTCTACATTGACGTGTCGGCAACTCTTCGATAACGTCAACAACGTAGACAACGTCGATAATGTAGACAGCTCCTAGAGTGGTTTAGTCAATTAGTTCTAAACTAAGGGATGACCAAATTTCTTTAGGAACACTGCGTTATTGGTGATTGTTTGATAGAACGTCCGTCAGTGCATTTAAACCTTTTTTCAAAAAGAGCGGAATTTAAAACTAAAATACCATGAATACTCTACCTCAGGGTCAGGCTTAACTATTGCAAAATTATTAAATTATATAACGATATATAGCGTTATATAGAGTGGGGCCCTCCTTTAACGGAGGAACGGTATAGAACAGCTCGCAGAAAAATCGGACAAAAAGGTTATAACTTTTATTAACCCGGGGAACTTTAACTATGACCGTGCCATAAAATTTAACACACCCCACTCCATGGTAAAACGAATTCGAGTTCAGGAAGATTATAAGTGCTTTAATAGGTGGTGACTTCAATGCGAAGAATACTCACTGGGGTTCTAGATTAACAACAACTAAAGTAAAAGAATTACAGATGGCCATTAAAGAAAATGGATATGAATCCATTTCAACTGGAAAATCAACATATTGGCCAACTGACCCAGGAAAAATACCTGACCTGGTCGATTTTTTTTTAACCAAAAGTATTTCTGAACTCTGCTTATTTGACCGCCGTACATTTTCATTGCTGCTATAAGTCTCTTTTATACTTGGCAATTAAATGGAAAAATTTGAAAATTTTAATAGAAGCGGAATTGAATTAATTTGTAAGAAATTAAATTAAATTTGTTTTTAGTTTTAATCGAGGTTTAAACTCAGCCCTATTTGTTATACTTTCAGTTTATATAGGGAATTTATTTAATTGGACGTTATTCACGTACTGACTTAAACTTAAAACTTGTATGGTCAGTGGCCAATATTGTGGCCCGCCTAGAAAATCGCATCAAGCATCATTGACTGGAACGGAAGATTTATAATTTTTAAGAACATAAGGAGGAATAGCTTGTCAGATTTTTAACTTCTTCGAAATACACTGCTTGGAATGTCATCGCATTAAATGTTGCACATGGCACTATGCAGTTCACTTAAGTTTCAAACGATATTAATGTTGGGACATTTTTGGTTTAACCCAACTTCTATTAAAAAATTACCGCTATTTAAATGTATGGCGGTGGCTCGGTGGTAAAAGAAGCTGTGTGTATGGATTCTAATCATGACTAGAGTTCAAGCCTCAATATAATTTTTAATTTAATTGCAAATTGGTCATTTTTAAATCAAAAAGCGAGTTTTTTTTTAATTTAATGAGAATAGTGTGGATGCCCGCTAAATTTTTTTACCTTCAATCGAGGTTCGATCACTGCACATCTTTACCACCTCAACTGTACTTTACCACCTCATCATTTCCATATTTAGATTAGCCACTATACTCATCCTTTATTTTTGCCAGTTGAAGGGAGAAATTAAATAAATTAAATTAAAAATTATTTAATGCCAAACTGAGGCTTGAACTGAAGTTCACAATTCCAAATGCTACGACGCTGCTTACTGGACCACCGGCGTATATGGATGTGGTGCTATACAAATCTTTTTTGTTTGCCAATTTAATAGAGAAAATTGAAAATTTTAGCAACAGGAATCGACTATGCTTATTTGACCATTACCGTAAATTTTCATTAGAAATTGAATGTAGATTTCAACAGAAATTTTACGGCAGAAATTAAATTAAAACAGTATTGGCGCTGACGAGTCTTGAACTCGAGTCCACAATTTTAAGAGCATTGACTCTGCTTACTCAACCATCGGCGTATAAACAATTGCTGCTAAACAACGATTGAAATCTTTACATGGCACAACTGTTCGAAGTTTTTACAAAAAGTTATAACCTTCATTAAAAATAATCCGAGGAAATTTAACTATGGCCGTGCCATACAATTTAACACACCCCAACACTTCAAGTTAGATACATTTGAAAAAAAATGTATGATTTGGCCAGGTTTTTGTCTGATTTCTCATAACGACGTATTATGCCGCTAATTCTTCAAAACGATTCAGTAGTAAAGTTTTGGCCATATAGCTCGTTCACACGACTCTAATTCCAACAGAAGCAACAAATTTGCATGAGATTAATCGAATCAATGTTATCTCAAAGAGTTCACAGGTTTTCGATGTATCGAAAATTTTTGGGGTATAGTCGAAAGAGTGCTGAAGTGCAAAAGTCACACCGGCAGTTATGCCAGAAATAGCGAGCATCACACAATATATGCGTGATTTTATCCATAATAACGAAATCTATAGAGGTGATTTGTGGAAAAATTAAAAAAACTAAAAAAATTAATTCAATATAATCGTATGGAATTTGGAGACTTTATTATCATTCGAAAGAATATTTCTTGCCATTTATTTTTTAAAGATTACTACTTTCAAATGATCCGTGAAATTTATTGCTCGCCAACATGATTTGTCAATAAGTACATTGATTCACGCGCTAAATGGCAAATAGCGTCGACTTCTTGGAACCAAATGTCGTCGAGGTCGGGCTTCAATTTCAGGCAGCAAATATTCCGTTATCATTTTGCAATAACGAGCACTATTCACAGGTACGTCCCGGTCGTCATCTTTTTTGAAGAAATATGGACGAATGACTTCACAGGCACATAAACTACACCTGAACCACACATCAACCAATACTATAAACTGGGATTCAAACTTTTCGATGGCATTCCAAGTAGTGGTCTCGACAGGCCGATTATGTCAACCGTAACTTGGTCTAAGCGTAATACAATTAAACAATACTCAATAAATAAAAACACGATAACAGTTTGAAACTATTCATTTGTCAAAAAGAAACAAATGAAAAAATCACCTCTAGATGAATGCTTTTACAAAATACTCCCGCGAACTGGCACATTCGATTTCATATCGCTAATATATCGTTGGTTGTTGACATTATTTTAATTGTCAACGTTGACAAAAAACACTGCCAACTAATCTACGTTATATTTTACGTGCTCGGCTGCATGTAAATAAACCGCGTGGATTACATGGCGTAATCTACCTGTCCCATCCCTGATTATAATCCTACTTGCTCATTTTAAAAGCGAACGGTTTTGTAATATTTATTTATAAGAAAAAGGCCGTCAACATTTTGGCGGGCTTAAAGCTTGATTCTCATCATCAGGCAAAATTAATTGAAATTCTAAGTACTATTGGTCAAATTATATTTTACTTTATGATGGCCATAATAGGTGGGCGTAATAGTTCTTCGACCCTGTGTTTTACCAGCCTACTCTTTTATATTAAAACTGATAAAATAAATATTTTGCAAATAGTTCTTCAACACATCAAATAATCATCCAGCAATAAACCATAAATTCCATTGAATTTATAACACTCAAAGTAACACCATAACAATCATATCTCTCAATCTTCCAAAATATTTCTTCCTCGCCCGCACCACACTATTTTTCTTCTATTATATTCTTGATTTAATATATTTCTTAATCTCCATACAGAAAGCTAAAAAAAAACAACAAAAACAAAAATCAAAATCATCCAACCAATTAATTTTTCGCTTCTTAATAAAAATAAAATCTTTTCTATAAATATTTATCCAAAAAATATTATACAATCATTAAAAAATACTTGTAAATAGAAATAGTAGATAAGTACTGTATATATATGTACGTAGCTACTATATTATTGCTTATTTTTCAAAATTCTTAAATCGCTATGTATGTACATATATTACAAAAACGCGAATTATATCGCAGATTATATACATACTCGTATCTACACATTCCGAGTACATATATACTCGACAAATGTTTTTAATTTCGTTAAATAGTTAATATAAAATGCTTTCTACGGTCTGCATGTAGTTATTAAATTATACCCCAGCAGGCCAGCAATGTATGTAGTTATATAGTACAGATGTACACAAAGCGCGCGAGAGGTAAACAGAAATTAAATTGGGGAACATTTTGAGAGATAACGAAAATTTTCGCTCACGTTTAGTGCTTAACGAGTGGAAAAAAGTTTACTGTATCTCCATAGACGGGGGGACATCTATATATTTCTAGATGTACTAAATGTGTTATACTTCGTGTAAAAATTGGCTTTTACGATTAATTGCTCAATTTCGAAAATATTTCAATTCAAAACTGCTATACGAATTATCTTAGAAGTGGAATTTACGAGATATTCGCTAATATATTCGATCCACTGAATTCTAAATCATGAAATAGCTTATTGTCAGCTCTAGTTATGTAAATTCTGGAAATTCAGTAAGCAATTATGTGAATTAGAAAATTATTCTATTTAGCATATGTAACAGAATGAAAGAGAAGTTAACTGGAAATTGAAATAAATTGAGTTATCTATATGTTATATTCTAAAAGTGTTATACTTCAAATAAAAGTTGATTTTCGACATACATACTCGGGTTTCGATGTAAGCTTTAATTTCGAAAATATATCGATAAGAAAGTGTTATAAACGAATTGTGTGATAAATATATATTTGGTATGTTCGAATTGGTATGGTTTCCGAATATCTAGTAAACATACAAAGATTAGGGTATTTATGGTAAGTTGAAAAATTACGTGGAAATGAGATTTAGTGAACAAATTTTAATATGGTTGATACTGGGAACTTTCTCAGACAGTGCTCTTTCTATTACCAACACAAAATAATGAATGTTTTTTGGCATTGAAGTTCTCATTGGATTAAGACTTTCAATATATAGGGCCATAAGTAAGGTGGCGGATAATTCTTGTCCTTAAAATTAGTGCATGCACAAATCGATTGTTTCATCTATTTTACCCTACTTATACTTAAGTCTTTGTGTTTTATTGATTTAGGAAAAGAAATAGTTCTCTGCCTGGGCAGTATAAAGTTGTGCGTAATGCTCTTCAATCTACACAATCTATTGACCTTGTCAAAACTGGCCAAGTATTGAAAGGGTAGCATTAACCACTGTTGTCTTAATATTAGAGTAGTGTTTGAATTGAGTATGTGGCATTGAGTGAGTTAATGCAAATCGTATGTACACGTTTTACTCAAGAAGAAACATTTCAGAGTATTTCTGATGGACACTTGAACTAAATATAGGTATAAGAATGGTTGGGCGCCTCCGATTTAATTCAAAACATTGACAAAAAATAAAAATGCCGTTTAGATTAAACCAATTATCCCAGAGAATTAATATTTCCAGATTTTTCTACAAATGATCGTTAGTATGTCTGAATTATAAGAAATGGGTACTTCTGTCAAAATTCATAATATTGATAAAAACTATAAACGCGAATCACAGAGTTCAACGATCCATTTGTTCGTGGCTTTTGTCAATAATATATCGAATTATGAAGAGTAGCCCAACCCTTTATACAAGATACTAATTTGGAAAGATCTAGGTGTCCACTATTCAGAAATTCGAGCGACCATAAGAAACTCTGAGAGGTTCATATTGATTGGCTTAATGTGAACGAGTTTTCTGTTTGTAATTTTTATCAATGTTTCGAATTTTGTCAGAAGAGTTCAACCTTATATATTTCATATTTTGAATTTAGTCAGAGGAGCCCAAGCCTTTTTTATAACCATACTTGATACCAATTCGCAATGGTCTAAGCGTCCGATTTCTGTCAATCGTTTTGATCTAAACGAAATGTTTATTTGTAAATTATCATATTATATAACATATATGTACAATGTATATATTCGAATTTTGTCAGAGACACCCTTGTGTCTCTAGAAGCATGGATCTAGTACTGCCCAAAACATAAAGAAAGAAAGATTATGTTTTTTTCTAGAAATTATCAATAATATTTTTCGATTGGTTTTGATTCAGCTTTTATTAGAAAGAATTTTTAATCTATATGATGTGCCAAATCTTTGAGTTACCCAGTGTGCACACTCTTCTAGTCAACTCAAAATATCCAAAATGATGTCAGTCTCTTTCATATAATATTGGAATATAAGCTACTAAAAGATAGCTTACATGTATTGGATGGAATAGTGCTACCATACGACAGAATTTTTTCTTTTGCCATGAGAAATTGGAATAGTGAGTAGAGTGCGAATTTGAACCTTTCTCGGTGCGAAAAATGTAATTCTGGTTCGTAGATAATTTATACCTATATTTATAAAAAGCTTTCGGCATAAAAATATTTAAATCTTGAATTAATATAAAAAACGTTTTCATGCACATAATGATTGGAACATGTCAAGATTAAACGTAAAATGTTATCCTAATCCATGAGGCAGATAGGATCAACAAGTAAAATTCTTATTACTTTCAAATAAAAACTATTTAAAACATGCCATAAGACTACAATTCAATCACGTAGTGTAGAAAATCCATTTTTCGATCTTATCTTCTCGAGATAGTCCCCATAATACGTTAGTGTATATGTATAACACCCGCATGACAAGAATATTATTTTCCCTACTTTTCAACCATTATTTTCAGTAAAAACCAATAACATAACGAAATCAAAAAGAAAATTTATATTTTAGCATAAGGATCACGTACTATGAACCTTTGGCAACACAAAACCACTATTCTATATCCTGGTAAACAATATATGAAATTTATTATTGGATAAGTTTGTGTACATGGCTTTTAGGGTTTTAAGTGTAATATGAACGGTACTTGGTAAAAGTGGAATTTTTCATTTACTAAATTATACGAAGTTTCGGTTAAATGTTTGGCCTATATTTGTACGGTTAAAAGTGTCAACCAATTATTGGTATGTAAATTTGGTTTTACGAAGTAAAATTATTTGTGTTAACATGGGTTCAAGAGAATGTAATGTTTCTGTTCAATATATCTGATGTGTTAATATTTTATTTTATTTCGTAAGCATATCGTTTTACGAGATCTAAAAACAATTTATTCTTTCTTATATAATCTTATGACTATCTTCGTGAGTAATAATTTCAATTTGAGCAGAATATCAAATTATTTTTGAGCTTGTCACTTGAACTAACCAATATTTAAAGTTTTCTATGATTAAAATGCTTATGTTCACGTTCGGCGTGATAATCAATCTGCGCGATAATCAAACGTAAAGTATCAAATATTTAGTAATAATTTGGGGAACCTTTTAAAACCTCTTCTAATGACATGTTAAATCAGCTTTGACATGATTAATGAGCTTTCGGGATTCCAATATTAACACAGTTTGGTTAATCCGTTGTCGAAATTGGAAATTAATTTTTAGAATACACAATAAAGATCCGCTTTGATATAATGCAACAGCGGGTATCATTACGCTCCTCATGTCGCCTTATAATTTTATGATCTTTCGAACTTAAAATTTATTCAATCTGTACTCGAACACAATTTTTTAAGCAACTTAACAAATTTTGAAATTTTCATGTGATAAAAATCGATAAACTGTTGAGAAACTTTTAATTTTCTTTTGTTGTTGAAAATTATATCATTTTTTCTAGGCCATAGATAGAATATATAATTTAAATTGAAAGAAATTATTTTTCAAACTTTTAAATCATTTTCCACACCAAAAATTCTCAATAATGGAAAATTAATATTCCTGTCACAATCATAGGAAAATATATTATTTAGTCAATTAAAATAAAAACTTGTACACCACAATTGGATAAAGATTGTCAATGTACAAAATAATTGTTATGTATTTGTATAGAACTTTCCATAAAAATCATCTTTCATGGTAGGTTTTTACGATGCCATCAATGCAGGTTTCGTCTAAAATTAAATAAAAAAAAGTTTTATTAAATTTAATAATTCTAAAGGTAAAAATTCTTCCTCCATTTTCCTTATTGGTCAAACACAATCCAAATCTCGCTGGATAAATATTTATAAAACTTATTAATTGAATTAAAAACTTTTGCAATGAAAGTAAATATAACCAAAATAAAATTGCAAACCAGTGTTCCAGTGCACACAAATACATAATATTAAATTTTCATTGTATTTTCCAAGTACCTACATAGACAAAAAAAAAACGAAGGAAAAACTAATTATAATTTTCCGAATTTTTTATTGTTATTGTAAATTTTTTACAATTTATCCAATTCGAATGGCAAACAATTTTATATACATACATATACAAGAGGAAGAGATGTAAAGCAATTTTTGTATTCCAGGAGAGTAAAAATTTTCATTGGGGCTTTAACAACAGCCAAGTAGATTGAAGAATGTTCAAGTGGAAGAAAAAGTTCCAGCTAATTTTTTATATATAATTTTTTTTTTTGCAAATACACATGGATGGTCAAAAATTGGGAATGTTTTTCATTTCTAACTTTATTTTATGTATGTAGTATGTCATTACGTTTTAAAAAAGTTTTGTTGTGTATACATTGCATTTTTGTTTGTTATTTCTTTTCTTAACTAGATTACGTACATATGTTCTGGCTGATTATTTACAAAATTTAATTTAATTGGTTTAACTACTCTACTGAGCGATTACGTTCCACTTGAGTTGCTTATATTTATTTCTACGCCTTTTAACCAAAGAAATTTTAATGAAAATTCCAATAGTCAATTAGTCAGGTATTAGTGTACTCAGTAGTAGTCGGGACAATTGAGAGGAAGGTCATTTTTAATGATCGTTTTAGTTTATTAATTTATTTATATGTATGGTCAGCTGTACGTTATTATTCAACCAGTGACATAAACTTAAAATTGTTTCGACACAAAACCTTACGATCTTCCAGCCAGCAAAATACTATGGATATGGATGGTCTGCACGGTAATTCAAGAGACCATAAACAGTATGAACTATTCCAATGACATGAAATGTGGCAAGCTGGTTTGGTGTATTTTTAAAAGTTAAATAATGACACCAATAAATTTTATATTTTAATCGTAAATGTTGGACAGATATCTAGCCGAAATTATGAATTCTAAGATATATTTACATAGCGCATTAAATTATAGGTACACAAGTTTCGAATCGCCCTCGTGTCCACACCAGAAGCAATTTTTACTCTGTGACTTTTATTATGAATTTATAATGTCATCGTATGTCACCGTACAGAACGACCCACTATACATAATAAGTGGGAAGGTCATTTTTAATGATCGTTTTAGTTTATGAATTTATTTATATTATTTGGTCAGTTGTAATCGCATGATCTTAAGTTTAAATAATGATCATTTGATCGGAAAAAAAAATTTAGAATGTTGAAAGTGAATTTTATTAGTTTAGCAATGCATGGTATACGTTCTTATTCAATCAGGCACATACATTTAAAATCGTTTGAACAGAAAACCTTACACTCTTCAAGCCAGCAAAATACACGGATAAAATTCCAATAGCCAATTAGTCAGGTATTAGTGTACTCAGTAGTAGTTGCGACAATTGAGAGGAAGGTCATTTTTAATGATCGCTTTAGTATATTAATTTATTTATATGTATGGTCAGCTGTACGTTATTATTCACCAAGTGACATAAACTTAAAATTGTTTGGACAGAAAACCTTACGATCTTCAAGCCAGCAAAATACTATGGATATGGATGGTCTTCATGTAAAATCAGGAGACCATATATAGTATGAACAATTCTAATGACATGAAATGTGACAAGCGTATACAGGTTTGCTGTATTTTTAAATGTTACATTTATATTTTAATCGTAAATGTTCCACAGACATCTAGCCAAAATAGGTACACAAGTTTCGAATCGCCATCGTGTCCATTTCCTCTGATATTTGCGCAACTTTACAAAGCAAGTTATCAGCACACATGCAATTTTTTACTCTGTGGCATTTATTATGACATTTATAATGACATCTTATGTAATCGTACAGAATGACCCATATGAAAATCAATTTTCCTTCCTCGGAGAAAATATTTTCCTCAAGTGTATATACCCCTTTTGACGTGTATATTCTCAAATTCATTTGGCAAACAATTTTTCACGATATTTTATAACTCGGAAGAAAAGATAGAAAATTGTTCTGTGTTTTATCCAAATCCTGGTTAGAAGTTAGATTTTACGGCACACATAACTTTTTAATGCCTGCGGACAAAATTGCTGTATAAATTTTTTTTATTTAACTTTTTCGTTTTAAGTTTCTGTTATGACTATGCGGATAAGAAGAAGAAGAAAAAGAAAAGGACGATTTTGTTTAAATGGATGTCCAGTAAGAAATGAATGAATGAAAATTGATCTGTTTGTATATATAAAATAAATCTGAAGGTGTAATAAACCGATTAAAATTTGGTTATATAAATATTTTGAAATATCTTCAACTTTTTTTTAAATTTTTTTATGGCTCCATTTCATTAAGTAAATAAACTTAGCGCATGTACACGAGTATGTACATATATATCTTTAGTATTAAGAAAATACACTACGTATGGCATATAGACATTTTTCTAATATTATTTATTTATTTTTTAATCCAAAATAAATAAAATAATATTTTTCTGAAAGATAACTGTATAGTCACGTTTGAAGTGTTAGATAAATATTCACATAATTTAATATTTTGAGAAAGTTATGAGTATGACACCCATCGAAATATAATAAATTTATGAGACGCGAGAGAGTATTGATTAACATGATTACATGTGCGAATATTATTGACAGAATTCTCACTGTTTGGCAATAAAATTGGCTACATGTTCAAAAGCTACTCGAAATTTATTTAAATTTAGTAAAATCTGGTATTGTGAAATTTACAAAAAAATAAAATATACACTTTTCTTGCAACTGCGATCGTTCAATCTTTCTCTTCTCCAAAACTTTCATTAAATTAGATGATGATAATACTTCAAAATAATAATATGTCTGAAGGAACATATTCCACAGCAACCTCTGTATCTCTTGGACATATTGTGGAAACACATACAATCACGAACAATTTGGGTTACCGACAAATGTTTTTCGAAAACATTCATTTCTGTACTCAGAACTGAAAGCCAAGGGTCCACCCTGGTACCTTGAACGTCTAAAGATTCATTTTAGAGAACTTTCGCCAGGCATTCTTGTTATTATTGTCATTGAAATACTTTCAGCTATGGATTATAAAATTTGTGTAAAATTCAATAATCGATAATTTTCAACTCTGTCGATAAAAATGTATCTATTGATTTTTGAAATAATAAAAGCCTTTTTGTCAAATAAGAATTAAATGTTCCATCCAATTCTTCCATATGGAAGACTTCGCGGATAGATAAGATGATTTTTGTTTATGACCAAATTTTTTTTTAAGTACGTTCGGTCAGTGCTCTTTCAAATAGAAACAGGATGGGCAAGAAATATAACGCTCGGCCAGAAGAACGGGCATCAATTTACAGTACTTTCCACAACATTTTCTGTTTTGTTTTCTAATTATACTGGCGAACAAGAAAGAACAGTAAATGTATGTGCTTGAGCAAAATATAATTTATTAAGAATTTTTTTTGATCATTTTTATGGGGCAAAATTGTCCGTAATTTATAAAAAAAATGTATCAATCAGATCTAATCGGTTAATCGATTATCGGTATTGAAATCCTTAATTTCAGCGATCCCATAATTTGTAGGATGACGTACAAATAAAATATGTAGTTTAGTTTAATTGTGAGAAACTATCCTGAAGAGAGTGTATTCGACATTTTTAAGTGATTGTTGAAGTCCGTTCGACACCTATATAGGCTCACAAAATGCACAACAACTTTAAAGACATCAATTTCCATTAAAACTTCGAGTTGTAAAATGTTCATTGAAATTAAAACCACTTATACGACATATTAATATATCCAATTATCCCTTAAATTTAATAATATCATAAATGACACCACCACTTCACAATTAAAATCATCTCGCTTAACACTAGCTCATCACTCATAAAAAAAAAAAATTAAAAATTTAATCAACTTTGAATTAAAAACGAAAATATTTTTAATTGAAATATTTAACGTAACCGCTGCGCTCTGTCGTATACATGCAAACAGCAATTTTTTTTTTCAATCATATTTTTGTTCTCAAAACACAGAAACAAAATTAAAATTTTCCTGGAAAACATCACTTACTTTGGAAATTTGTTTGTTTGTTATGAAAATAATTACTTTTATGTTAGTGAAGTGGAATGGATATCTCACATATTATGTATACGAGCAAAATTAAAAGTAATCTTATTTACTGTGCATTTAGTAAATGCGGTGTACTTGTTTTAAGTAGAGATGTATAATTATTTAACACTTAATTTTTTATTGTTTACAATCTTATATAAACTTACAGGCACACCTCGTTAAAAGCTGTGTAAATCTCCTATCTAAACTTTATCATTGTATTTTATTGACAAACATGAAATTTCAACATGTGCTTTAACATTTTAGAATATGCCTAAAAATCTAGACAGCACTAATCGAGGTATGCTAGTGAACACAATCTAAACAACCAAACAGAAGACTCTGGAACAATAACATTTTATTATTGTGCACAACGCTTTAAAAAATAATGAAAAAAACAGCAAAAGCAATAAAAAATGAAAAATTTAATAAAATTTTCATGTCACACAATATGTGACAGGTAGCATCATTGTCTCGAGTGTATCAATAGCGCGCTGCTCTTTTTATTTCAATTTCATTTTTAATATATACACCATCGACATAAAGTCTTGTAGCTAGTAGCGTTGTAGGCAGTTATTTTTAATTTCGACATAACGCTAACTGTTATAATATATGTATATACCTTACCTGTGACATATCATATTTACCATCAATCAATAAACCCTAAAAAAAATATCAATTTAATACCATAATAATATTTAATGGCACACGCATTTACTTTTGTATATATATAGCACAACATCCAGATTACAAAAAAAAATGATGAAACCTTCAACATAAACAAACCAATTAAAATAAATTATGTACTTCAGACGCACCAAGAACCAAAATTCAATATAATAAAAAAAAAGTTGTTCATAATACATAATTGTACAATTATTTTCCAGTTCGATGAAAATTTATTTACCTCCCTATAAAATAAAGCGACTATCTTGTTGTTTGATATACCCAAAAAGTTGTCTGTGTATGTATACATCACTCACAAGCGCAGATTCAATGGGCCATCTAATTTTAAATGGCGTATTTTCGCTTTTTCTATATATCGAACTTTCACACACATGCTTGTTTGCTTATTTAAAAATTGACTATATTCTAAAATAACTAACGAACTAATGTAACAATAATATGCATGATAATCGCATTGTTCTGGGCCCGTTGATTGCGATTCATTTTTGAAAGTTAGTATATGTTTCTAGAATGTTATTTTTATTGTGGAACATAATTTTTAGTATCAAGCCTCAGAAACATTTTTATGTTCCACAAAAGGAAACATTATTCATTTTTTTGTGGAACCTACTTTCTAAATATAACATATAATATTCCTTAGGTCCCAGTTCGAATTAGATTAATTTTGTGGAACATAAAATTAAGCCTGCTTTTCAAATTTTGAGTAAAAAGAGATAAGTTTGGAGTATTCATTTGTGGAAAAGTAATAAAAAATGAACACAATTTGAACTTGTGGAACGTTATTTAATTTTTCTTTGCATTTTAATTATCTGTTCATTTTTAGAAACAAATTAAAAAATTTAAGAAAAAATAGATATTTTACAATTATGTTCCATAAACTCTGGTAGATGCATAATGCATTAACAAATGTTGTAAACAAACATAATACGTTTTTTAAAAGATTGCCACTATTGTATGCTGAATTTGCTTAGAAGATCATTATTTGTCTGTATTATGTTATTCAGTAGACGACTATCTTGTGGTGAAAGACAATAACATTTGGTATTAATAATATCTTTTTGGATATTATAACATATTTTGTACTTAATTATTTTGGTAGTTAAAAACTGCCCAGTCTGTCTTACAGATTTTTTTAATTGAGATAATAAAAAATACAATTAAATACGAAAAGGTAAACCTAGAGAGTATATTGAAATTGCTTTTTATTTTTTAATGTTATTATAAATTAATTTGATTATATGAAGTTATGTACATGAATTTTAGCTTGCATTTGTTGACTTTTAATATTAAAAGTTAATTATATTATACGAGCCCAGTTGCTATTAAATACAATGTATAAAAATAAATAAATAAATGAGAAATAGAATGTAATTATAAGAATTATAATTGCGCAATGAAAATAAACCTACATACAATCCAATCGCGGGTTATACTAACCACAATCATGGTATATGTATGTACATTTCTGGAAAACGTCATGAAACCCTTTAGCACGAATTTGAGAAGAACAACAAATAATGGAAACGTATTATTTTTTCAAAAATGTCATTTTTAAAACCATCAAAGCTAAAACAATTTTATAACGCTTGCATCCCACTTTAAAAATTAAAGCATACACCAAAAACCAAATCTAATAAATAATATATATTTTTTTATTTCATAAAACAATTGAAAGGAAACAATACACACAATTTTCATGGAAATTATGAACGAAACGAAAATAAATATTTTACCATTTATAAGACGCACTTATATGTATATTAGATAGCAACACACTCAGTAATAAATCATCATCAACAACAACACCATCAATAAAAATACAAAATTTCTAATAAAATATTTATTTACAATTCTTCAAGAACAAAACATTTGAACAATAAAACAATTTATTTTCACTTTCAAGATTTTCTTTATATTTTTCCTTTTAAATTAAATTAAAAACTCAAAAACAGAGAAAAGGAAGAACTGGGAACATACATAATGCTAACGCTGAAAAGCTATAAACGACTTTGCAGGTTTTTGAATAGTTGTTTGTTTGAAACGTTGAGCTGCACAAAAGATTTGATTAAATTTACATATATGGAAAATTTGCAGTCTACTAACAACAACAAAACAAATAAGAAAAATGTATTAAGTTGTAATTTTTTTAATAATTGTCAGTTTGGGCGGACCAGGATCTTATTAATTCTTTAAATTTTTGTTTTATTTTTTTGTTAATTTCAGATTAAGCTTTTATGTTATTACAGGATTATCCTGTATATTTTTCATGTATATAGACTTAATTTCTGAGCTATAAGAAAAAGGCTTTGATTTTTTTAGGTTTTATAATTGAAATTTACTTTATTGCAATACATTGCTGTTAACGATTTCACTTCTTGATGCTTAACTGCGTCGTTAATACTGTGATTATTTAAACCAATTAGTTAGTTCAAACCAAACCATTCAATGAATCCCATCATACATAGTGTTCTAGTGAGTCATATTACTTTCTTAGGCCGTCCAACGCAGCCATAACACCATTAAAGTGATTCATCTCATCTCAATCAATTAACATAAAATTCTTAAATTGATTAAAACTATGTATTAGAATTCGTAAAATTATATAAATCTATTTGGTATTAGAAAACCTGAAATTATTATAATTCTGATAAATTGTTAAACTTATTAAAACTGTTTAAACTCAATAAATTCTAAAATTAAATACTTTCCTAAAAATCTGAAAAAATTATTATGTTAAATTCATAAAATGAACATTAAATTTGTTTTAAAATTACTATTCATTATTAAAACTATTCAAATCCTACTAACTTTTAAAATTATTAAACGTTATAATTCCCAAAATAAATAAATTAATTTAAATTACTTTAAATAAATAAATAAGATTTTAAATTATTTATTTATTTATTTATTTTTCTTAATTTTTTAAATTTTAATAATTTTA
Source organism: Tipula unca (assembly GCA_951394425.1). NCBI lineage: Eukaryota > Metazoa > Arthropoda > Insecta > Diptera > Tipulidae > Tipula > Tipula unca. Next base: position 201,953,897 of record OX596380.1, read on the forward strand.
TATATTCTAATAATTTATTATTAGAATATATAAAATTATTAAAATTTTAAAATACATAAAAAAAATAAATAAATTATTTAGTTTTAATAATTTTGGTATTCTTAACATTTTTTTCAAATTACTATATTTAAATTCTCATAATTCTTAACAGTTTTGTTTTATTATTTCATATTAAAATGCCTAATATTATTAAAATTATACAATTCATAAGTATCCCAACATTTCTAAAAATATTAAAATTACCGAAATCTCTTAAAATATTAAAATGTTTAAAATTCTGAAAAATTTGAAAATTTTATAAAATTAATATATTTAAAAAACTAATTAGAATGTTCAATATTATTGAAAATATTAAAAAATTCTTAAAATAAAAAAAAATTACTTTATTAAAATTATTAAAAACTTAAAATTATTAAAATTCAAAATGTTGTTTAGGATCTTGAAATTATGAATTCTTGTTATTCTTAAAAATCCTAAAATAGTTATTATTAAATTTCTTTATATTTAAAAAAATTTGATTTTAACTTTAATTATTAATAAAACTTAAAATTCTTAAATATGTTAATATCTTTGGATGTCAAACATTTAAAAGAACATTTAATAAATTTTTTTATTAAAATTGAAAATCAAAATTCATCTGCTGATTGCGTCTGCAGATAAGTAATGTTAATCAACTCCAGAAATTCTGCAATTTTTTAAATTCCTAACAGTTTTATTATTTCATTTGCAACATTTGTAGGACTAGCAAAATTACTTAAATCCCTTAAAATATTAAAATATTCTTAAATTTGAGTTTTATCAGTATTCTTATTATTCTTAAGAATCATAAAATTTTTATTATTAAAATTCTTTAAATTATTTATTTCCGTTTATATAATTTGAAATATAATTATAAAATTCTTAAAAGTTATAAAATTATTGATCTAACATTTTTTAAATTATTCAAATTCTTCCGCCCTCGTTAGCGCAGTAAGTAGCGTGCTTGCTATGTTATTCGAGGGTCTCGGGTTCGATTCCCGATGGTGACCAAAAATCACAGTTGTGTTTAATGTGTAAGTATATTAATAAGTATATGTGTTGGTCCGGGTGTTGCACCGTGGGCCCGTTAGTGGCATTGAGTGCTGGAGTAATCGGCCCAATTTTAAGTTTTTTTTGTAATACCGCGTCCATCCGTCCATTGATTCATAGTTGACAATTATCCATCCAATCGAGCTAGACAATTAATTTGTAAAATCAAATCTTTATAGTAAATCTAGTCAATCATATTGTTTAGTTCCATAAACTCAATCAAATTGAAAGTAAAATAATTTTGACGCTTAATTTTAACGGTTAAATTAAGGTAATCGTTCATATGACTGAGAAATTTCAATAATTAGGAGGTTACTACTTACATTAGATTCTTATAATTTTCCGTTTGCGAAAAAATTGAAATCTCCCTAGCAAATTTAAAAGATCGATCAGAACTTCAAAATTTTCAACAAAACTCTTTGAATTTTTTTTCAAATTGTTCAGTAAAGTAAAATTAAAGTTTGAGAAAACGCGGGAAATCACACATATGTACTTTCACATTATTCACGAATCTGTCACTCCCGAATATCAAATTTATAAAGCTCTCGATTTATGATGAAATAATGATATAATTATTAATTTTAACATTCAAATAATAGCCCTTTAAAACTAATAAAATAGTGAATTTAAAATTTAGAAAAAGCTTTAAGATTAATGTACTTAAAGACTATATGTGGAAGGTAGTCGTACAACGATTGGAAATCTACAGTGGCTTACTATTAACATAAACACGTAAAGCTTGTTCATGTCAGTATGTCCTGCTTGTCAATGGCGTTTAAGTCATCATTGTGTGCTTGCTAAAGATAATTGTTAATGAATAATGTTGCAACATTACGAACAAAAATTAGAGCGTTTTTTTAAATTTCTTAATAACTACTTTCATAATATCAACCACATTTAAAATGGTCGTTCTTACTTTTTTAAATCTTAATTTAAGGCACCTTAAATTATATTTTAATACGTCATTCATTAACTATTACGAAATACAAACAACGCCCTAATTTTTATTTCAATCATTTATAAATTAAATTTATCTTCGAATATTGCTATATGTGACACATTTTATTTATTTACAAATATTATCAACATATAAACTTCTTAAATTATTGTCTATATATTGTTTACAATTTTCAATTAAAATTGGTTATAGTTATTACGATGTTACGCACAAAATGTAACTCTTGTAGGTTATCAGATAAACGTATTCTCCATCACAAATGCTGGTTTTATTAAATTGGGAATATTTTAATATTTTTTGCTATTGTCAGTAAACAGTATTCTATCGATAAATTTGTGAAATCTACAATTGTGATTAAAGTTTTACATTTTGTAGAATTTTAAAATAACGAATTTTCGTGTATTAGATATTTATAATCATAATTATATATTTCTTTAAAAATTATGAAAATTCCAGGTATCCAAAATTTCTTTAAGCAAACTTCTTTAATGTCGATTTTATTTAAACCATGATAACATGAAAATTAAACTGATTTAGAAAATAGTATGTCCTGGTGTACCGAAAAATTAAAAGTTTTAGATTTTCTAGTTAATTAGATTATGCAAATTTAAACTTGTTATCAAATCTAATGAAACAGTATTTTAATTTTGTTGATTGGTAATGAGGCCAGAATGGTGGGACTCAAGTTAAACATTCGAGATATTTTGTTTTGTTTAAACTTAAACGAAATGTTTAGTTAAAGTTTAATGCCCAAAAAAACGCATCGTTTTATATTCGGGTATATCATATTTTTTGGGGCCAATAAAATTGAGCAAGTTTATGAAATTTTATTTAAAATTCGTCCCCGATACTCTTCAATTTCATGTTGGAGTACATCTTTCGTAAATCTGAAGCACCTCAGGTTCAAATAATTGGGCTCTCTTATCACTCACGATAACAGTGTGGGTGAGGATATTAAAGATCTGTTGCTATGTTTGAATGTGAAAGTTGGGCGCTGACGGATGAGTACGGGAGGTGGCTCCTTACATTTGAGAGAAGAGTCATGAGTGTGATTTACGACCCAAAACACGAAATAGACGGCACATACCGAGCTCTGTACAGTATCGAAATCAGAGATCTGATGAAGATCCCCGATCCGGAACGAATTGTGCAGCGATCTCTGAAAGGAGAGCCACCATATGGAAGGCGCAGAGGTCGTTGCAGGCGACGATGGCTCCACGGTGTAGAGAATGACTGGGGTTCTTCAGGTTGTCTATGACAGTATGAAGAGCAAGCCCAAGATCGAAACCGTTGGAGCCAGATTGTTGACGCAGTAAGGGGCCATTAATGTCCTTTAAACACTCTATTATACTATTATTTAAAATTGCTTAGAAAATACAATTATAGTGAATTCCGAACTATTTGCAGGTTCACAATACAAACCAACTTTTCTAAAGTTCTCCTGAAACAGGTAGTTGGATTTGGTTACTTACCATTTTGAGCTCAGGGACGACTTTCACTTTACCAAATTATAGTTATGATAATGGAACACTCTGTACAATCATAATGGAACACTCTGTACAAATATATGAAATTATGAACCAACAAAACATAAATTAATTTTAATTATTTTTTATAAATTATCCCAAAATAAATTAGTTTCAAGTAAAAATTCCCAACAACAAGTTAATTCCTGAATGGTGTGGAAGAAGTAGACTTTGAACTTGACCTATGAACTTAACTAGCTGATATTCAAATTTTGTTAAATACATATATGTACATATTTATGTAAATTTTTTTTTTCATGATTACAAAAATTTTTCTGTGGAAGCATTTAAACAATGTTTTGTATTTTTTGTTTCTAAACCTATTTGGCTAAATAAATTTTTGTATAAGTATAATACAAAACTTGGATATAATTAAAAGTCAGTGTGGTATAATTTTTTTGCTGCGGACTTCTAAATCATTTTTCAGGTTTGGATAGGTTTGCACACAGGGATGGGCGTTTACGCGTCATCTATTATTTTCTACTTCGTCATGTCGATAACTCATAGACAATGTCAACAACGTAGATAACGTCGATAATGTAGATTATTCCTAGAGTGGCTTTGTGAACTAGTCCTTAACGTGGTTGACCAAATTTCATTTGGATCAATACGTTACGGGTCGTGATAGTTTTAAAGAATTGCCGGCAATGGATTATATTCTATTTTCAAAAGGATTGGTTGAATCTGCTGCAGGATTGTTCTTAGCCCTTCGATGTCGAATAGTATTTAGTTAATGGTGCATATTTTGTCCTATAGAAAAAAACTGCAATTTCAAACGGTTACATGAAGGAAGTAACGCGTGATTTTCTAGTTGGGGTCCACCACTTGCCTGACATTTATCTGAAGTGAAGATTCTGAACGCCCAAATCTCTTCAGTTGCTTAATTATCTGAATAGTAACTAAATTATCTGGAGAGGTTCTCAATTGTGATTCAGTTAATTCATGTCAATCGAAAGTGACTATAACAATTGAATAATAGAGCAATAACTGAGTAAATAATTAAGCAATTTCCAAAATTTAAATTGAACGATTTTTTTTTCTTTTAAGTAGCAAAGCTAGGTAGCAAAAAATTATTATTCATTCAGTAACAAGATGATTTTCTTTTTATAGTAAAGTTTTGTGCACAATTTATAAAATTGTTGAACAGAAATATGAATTTTTGAGGTTTTATATAAGTATTAATTGGAACATGAAAAGGGAATTTATTAATAAGTGACACTAGAAAGTTTTTATTGACATAACCGATGTTGCTAAATGACTGTGAAAACATCAAATTTAATAGACGGATAATTGAGCTTTTTTACTGTACTCATTGTTTAACAGCTCTCTTGGATATTTTCCTTTATGTAAAATTACTAAACTTTCATCCAGGTTCAATTATTTAAATTAAGCTTTTTAGATACTACTACAAAATAGTAATATAAATAAGCTGGGAGCTTTTAGTAAAGAACCAACAATTTAAAAGATTTTATAATATTTTACAACTCATAAAGCATTGATTAAATATTAGTATCAATTTTTTTATAAATCGTTTGGCAATATTATATATTTATATATGATCAAACCTCAATTGGTAAATTTCAGAAACCCTTTAGTGGTAAAATTTAGTTTTAGTAGGTGCTCTTTCAGACATAATTATACAGACGAAATAAAAACATACTAATGAAGGAAGTTACTCGTACATATTAAAATTAAAAGCATTTGGCCCAATTAAAATGGTCTTAGAGACAAACGTATTTTTTCTAACAACATTTTCAAATGCAAAATTAGCGGGTCAAAAATTTTATCTTGCCAAAAACTATGGCAATATTCCTGCGGGATATAACCACTTCGATACATTTGCAAAAATAGTTATGGGCCAACAATTTGCAGCTGAATTTGCATTTAATTCAATTCGAATGTTTAGTGCAATAAACAATCTTTAATTAATACTATTTTTTGTTTTATTTCAACATATATTTCCAATAAGTTACAGATTGTATGTCATTACCGATTTAATTTAATACATTTTTTAATTTCTTCCTATACATCTTAATTGAATCGCGCTTTTATACAATGACGAACTGGCACGTTTGATTTTAAATCACTGAAAAACGTAGGTTGTTATTAAAATTTATTAAAAGTTTATTAAAATTTTATGAAGGTTGGGAAAATGAATCATTTTCTGCTCAGATTTAATCTGTCAGCGACCAATTGATCTCGACGTCCGATTATTTTGAAATTTAAATATAAAATATGCCTAACCTAAGTGACAAATATATTTCATTATTTGAACTCCTTACCTTGACCTCAGGATCCAATAAATTCGAAATTTTAATAGAAAGTGTTGTGTCCGAAGCTTAGAAAAAGTATAAAATTTCGGACTCGGTAAAAAAATGTATGTGAACCGCTTACTACGTGATTTATTCATTACCAAAATAAAAAGGTCTCGCGTACTTAAAATCATAATTTCAACATTTTTGACTTATCGGTTCACGAGTGACAGAACACGTGCAAACACCCAAGTAGACGTACAAGTTAATCTTACTGATATTAAAATTTTGAGGAACTGAAACTTTCGCTGTGTCGTCTTAGTGGCCGAAAGAAATAATTTATATACAATATTTTAGTGTTTCATTTAATTTAAAATATAAATATTTCTTGAGCTCAAAAAATATTTTTTGTTTAAATTTTTATTTTATTTTTCAGAGGAATTTGATTTGTTTGAGCTCCTTCTCATGGGAATTTAAGGCATCTCATTCGACTGAAAAACTAACACATATATTTTCATGAATCGTAGTGGTATTTCAAGTGTTTACTGTTATGTTGAATAATCCTACTTATCACCTATAAAAATTCTGTTTGGAAATTGTATTGAAAAGCAAAAAATATAACCTGGCTTAAAATAAAATGGTATAGAGCTCAATAAATATTTTTACAGATGTGCGAAAGTTAGTTGTGCTCGTTTCCATTTATTAAAAAATTACCCTTGGAAAGTTATCCAATAAATAAAAGCTTAAAAAAATTGTCTAGCTTTATAAACTTTTAAGCTTTATTCATTTTTACTTTTTTGTTGGTACATCGCACTGGATTAGCATCTAGAAAATATGCAATAACATTTAATTTAAATTCAGAATATAATAAAATGTTGTTTTCTCTGCTGATAAGCGAGTTTTCAAATTTTCTGTAAATCTCAAACTAGCTAACAAAAAAAAATTCACTCAATGTAAATGAATATTCGAATATTGAGTGTTTTTTTACGCCAATATACATTACGAATCGTAAGAAACTCCACACCAACGAAATTTTTGCATCTATCAGCATCATCGGCCGATACATGAATGAATCGAAAAATGTTAAATATGTATACAACAAGTAACAACATACACCAGTCTCTATGAATATGCGCAAGGATACATATTTTAAACAAAAAAAGGAAAATAAGAAAAAAAAACTTATCCTTCCTTATCCACAAAGCACAGCACAGAGAATTTCCTTTTTTTTTTTTTTTATTTGTTGTTACTCGATGTATTTCAGTTTATGTTGTTATTTTAATAAATTCAGTGAAAGTAAACGGTTGGCAAAATAAAATTAAAATAAAAAGTTTTAAATAAAATTAAATTTTTTCGAAAATTTTGTTCATTTCCTTTTAAATATTAAAAAAAAAAAAAAATTGTCGCGATATTCGCATTGTTGTGAGTGTTGTGATAAAAAAGAAAATTCGATTTCAATCGAATAAATGTTGTGTTAAGTGGAATAAAGAATACATTTTTTTTGTGAGTGCTTTTGAGTAGTGAAATTATTAAGTGAATTTGGATAAGTGCATATTATATATATATATACATAAGTATATAAGTGATAAATGTGCTACAAAAAATAAAATGAAATTAAATAATCATCACAATACAAATCAACCGGATCTTGATGATCTCGATAACTTGGCCAATTATAATTCGAGAGGGAACAATTCGAGTATACAAAATGGAATTTATGTTGATGACAATAATTATACACCGTATTCGGAACGGGCAGAAACTTATATAGTTCCCGTCATATTTGCTATAATATTTGTGGTTGGTGTGCTCGGGAATGGAACATTGGTGATAACATTTATAAGGCATCGTGCTATGCGGAATATTCCAAATACGTAAATTATATTTTGTATTTTCTATATATAAAGTTTTTTTTTTTTAAAAAGCTTTAATTAAATTGTAACTTTTATCCAATTATTTTTACCAGCTATATATGTATATGTATAGTTTTGCACCACATACATTTATGTCCTCGAGGTTATTAGGAACTAAGGCTTGTTTCTTTATGTAGTATATCAAGGCTAACACAAGTAGGCAACACAATAGCTAGAACTGAATCCTTATTTTTTTAATTTATTTAATACAGAACATGAAAAGTGTTGATTGAAGACATAATTAAGAAATGAATATTATCCCAATGGGGATTTGGAAAAAAGGCAAATATCTCTGTGTGAATGTGTTTGTATATACACATACATACAATTATTTAATTTTAATTTTACGGTTTGTGCCTATGCCTTTATACATATACTATGTTATAATATTTTATGGGTGGATATGCTTTCATGCTTCCTCTATTGTTAAAAAAAAACTCTTGGCTCTGTGCTTTTATAATCAAATTTAATTAAAGTATTTGTGACCAGAGGCAAAAATAAATAAGTACTTTATTATGATTTATATATAGAATTGGAATTTCTTATTCTGGTTGTAGTGTTGTTGCTGTAATTTTTTTTTTTTAAGATGGTGATTTATAATTATTAAGATTTTATCTCTATATTATTTTAAAGAAAGGATTTGGCACTATATATTGGGGTGAACTTTTATTGATAAATAATTTGTATGATTAAATTCAATTAGGATAGAAGATTGTGTATTGTATGTAGTTAAAAGTGCGACTCAAATTCAAGAACTTTTCTTGCTATAAAATTCATATAATATATGTTAATAACGCTTTACGTTTTTCAACAAAATGGGTTATGTCTTAAATTAGCTTTATATAATTGTAACGCTGTAATGCTGTGTTCGTTAATTTCAAAATCATCCTTTGTAATAACAATTGTGTCAGCGATTTTTTTCTGTTTTTGAATGAGCTGTTAAATACATTTTCAGTTTTTTGAAAAGATTCAAACGAACATTTCTTTAATAGTTGCTAACTCATACCAAGCTTCTGTGCAATAAACATCATTTTGTATTCAATAAATCTTTCAATGTTTTTAAAAAGCTTTAATTTAGTTTTGAAAGCAGTGAAAAATAATTTTTATATATGTATAAAGAATAAACTCTGAAATGAAAGGTTGAATTTTTTCTTCAAAAAGCTTTCAACTATACGGCTCTTTATTAGATTATGTCTTCCTTCATTCAGTGTTAGATACTATGTATGAGTAAACTTTTATTAACATCAACCTGTATAGTATAGATGTTTGTATTAAAATCTTTTTAGATATATGTTTTGTTTAGATGCGATTCACGTGATGAAAAGTACATTCAAAAGTCCTTTGTAGATATTAACTAACTATACAAACCTCAATTTAATCGATCCTATAACAAGAAATTTAATCTGTACCATAAATTCGTTCTTTCGTCTTTTGCTACTATATGTATATACCAAAATGCAAGGAAGTCTTTAAATAACAGAATTGAAAGAAAATAAATAATTTATGATAATTGGACGATTCGAATTTTTGAAAGGACGTTTCTTTAGAAATTAGATTGTTATGTATAAATGTTGTTGCAACAACTGTATGGAAAAATGTTTCACATCCAAATACATGTACATATGTATGTATAGATAATTACGTTCCGATTCGTGATAAATAATTCACAAAACATTAATTCAAAATTATACAGCCTGCGTGGAGTACAGATTTCTATGATTTTCCAAAATACCTGCATAAAATAAATTATGAATATTTGATAAACTTTCAAAACGCAAATAAGCATTGTAAATGTAAATTTATGAGAATTACAGAAAATGGTAGACAACGACTCAATTTGTAAATTATAATTATAATTCGATTGACTTTTGACAGATTTTGATTTAAAATGGTTTAGCATGGAATTCCAAGAAAATTAAGTAAATATACCAAACAGTCATTTAATTTTAGTTTTTGGGTTAAGTCTCAACTTTAAAGTAATATAGATTTTTCGATACTTTCTTTCTGTTATCTCTGTCAGACAGACATAGATCGAAGAATTTGTAAAGTTCGTATCGATTCTTCTGATAAATGGTTTAATATGCGGAGCAGCTTTTAAGAGATTGGCAATAATTTAATATCAATAAAATATCCGATTCCATATGTGTTACCTCAACTGTGAATTTGGATGACGTTGAATATAGCGGAAGTCAATTTATTTTGTGAAATGGAAAATCGATAAATTCTATTTTATTTCACAGACTGGTCCTGATTAATATAACATTTGACTAATTTTTTATTTTTAACTAGTTTAAATATCAAAGAAATGGTATTCTTTTCAATTCAAACTTATTATTTTCATATACAAATCGTTCATATATCGTATATTTCTTTGAAAAAGTTTAATGTTAGCAATCGTCCGTGGTTCAATAATAATCTGATGAACCTAAATAGTCGGAAGAAAAAGTTATGTCGGATATATAATACATTTTAAAAGCAACTCATATTACACCGATTTTTAATCAATTTTGAATAGAAATAAAGTTTTTCTACATAGGTCAATAGTGGTATTTCTATATTTTCAGCGATTCCGAAATTATTTTAGTTAAATATTTATGACAATAAGTCGTTTATCATGGACGAACCTTTTGTTGTGTACACATTTTATAGAGTTGTCTAAGCACTCTGCTATGAATTGGATTGAGACTAATTCTCAACTTAACGTCATTTTTATAACAGACTTCAGCAAGGTATTCGACCCAATCATTTATTTTATGTATAGTTCTGGAAAAATTGAAATGTCAATATTTATGAATTAAATATATTTTGAGATTTAAGGAAGATAATTGAATTTCATCAAATTATGACTTATCTATTAACACTGTTGAATAATTTTTAAAATAATCTATCATTTTAACCTGGTCCATAGAATTTCGCACAGAGGACATATTTTAGTGGCTCGATAATAATCAACAGCTTTCGTGTTACTGCAGAAATACTATATATAGAAAAGTGTTTATAAATCAAATAGAAAAAATTGTTAATCGATTAGGAATTATTTTATACCATAAATGGAAAATTGATAGCATGGAAATGATCGATTATGTGTTGAGAACAATATTGATGGGAATTTTTTTTTTATGGAATGGAAAGTAAAAACACCGCAATTTATTTTAAATTCTCGAACAAAACAATAAAATTTGCTATAGAGTGAATATTGTTTTCTGCCAGAATAAATGAGGTTTATGATTTCTTTTTAAATTCATGGCTCATGCGTGTGCAATTGGCTGAATGCATTTTGGATCAAATTAGCTAATTACTCAGTTTTTCTTTAGTGTTATAACAAAACTACTCGCTCAATAATAAATAATATTCGTAACTGATTTTTAACTTTAACGATAACATTTTCATTTTAACAAAATAATCGATTTGAATGACATTGATGAACATTATTTTAAATTTAACAGGAATCATTACTTATTGCAATACTTATACTTATTCTTCGGACAAATTGCCAAATGATGATGTAGTGAATTCGGTTGAATGGAAAATGCTCTATTGAACTGTATCAAAATCATTATCTCGGCCTCAAATGTACGATTTTTAAACCCCCAGAACGTTTAAATATTTTAAAAGATCTTATACGATTTGAAATAATGAACTTCAGAATTTCATTTTTGTTATACATTTTCTTAGATGTACGTCAATGAAGAATTTCTGTTAAAAATCCATATGATTATGTTGTTACATATATAATTGAATTGGTATCTAGGGTATAAGATAAAAAAGTTGTTTAATTTTTATAATGGCGGATACTTGTATGTATCTATGTACATATAGATGTATAAAACAAAACACAAATTTAATTAAAAATAATTGAAACAAATTGAAAAATTTGCGTAATGAGGAGCCAACCATGGTTCGCTGATTATTTTGCTGTAAAATGTGATACAAAGGACAAAAGTCAAAAAAGTAATATTTTTATGTTTTAATAGTAAAATGTTCACGCTGAAGTTAGCATATTATAAATAAGCCCATAAATTCTGACTTTTTTGAAAAAAAAACTAGTCTGCATATTATAGAAAATTGTATTCTTAATTTGAAATTCTAAATGATCAAATTTTATAAATTTAAAGGGTTAAATAGTCCAGTTTTAAAATTATTAAAAATATCCATTCCTTAAAAGTAGAATTTATAATATTTGAATTTCCCAAAAACTATAAACTAAACAAGTTGAATTCGGAATTGGGAACACTTAAATTAAATAGTTAATAGAATTTTAAACTTAGGACTTAAATTTTCAAGGCGAAATTTTTAAACTTAATTAGTTTTATTTTAAATTTACAAAAAATCGATAAATATATGTAACTCTTGACCTCAAAGGTTTAATCATCAATTTTGAATCTAAAATGATGTTGAAATCAGGATTTTAAAATTGAGTTTTAAAATTTTTTAATTTTAAATTGGGAATTTAAAACTCTGGTTCTCAAAGGTACATATCTTAAAGAGAATTTAAGATATAGCTTTTTATCTGTCTAGAATTTAAGTTTCAGTACCGTGAAACTAAATTTTAAAATTGGCATCGAAAGATCATTGATCTGATTTTTAGAATTTGTTGTAAGTATTTTTATTAATCGAATTAAAGTTTTTTAAATGAAATCTGAATTTCTATCTGGTGTGTCCAAATTTCGATTTTTTGCAATTTTGGAAATTGATATGTTGCAAATACAAATCTGTAGTTTCGAGAATATCTTTAAAGTAATAAGACGAAATACGTGAAGTTTGAGAAAATTATAGAAAGTGTTTTACCCGAAACAATATAAAACATACCAAAAATTAAATAAACGCATCATGGTAGTACAGTCGGTAGATGTTAATCGGCGATTTTCATTAAGAACATTTAAAACAAAAAGTTTTAATTTCATTTTGACTGTTTTGTTTCTCCCGGAAAACACTCCCGAATAATATTATAATTCCCCAAAACACATTGCTGAATCAATTTTCAAAACTTATTAAACATCCTAAGACAAATTCGAGTAATTTTCTCAGCTGACGGGGAATCTTAATTCTAGTTCATCTTTTCATTATTAAGTTTGGACTTGGCCTCCCAGTAATAAATACATTCCTTGTTTTGACTCGCGTTAGAATCTTATTTCCATATTTTTGTGTTTTCTGTTAATTTGTTTTGTTCATGCAACTACTCTTTCGAAAATACAAGACTGACCTTTTTTGTGGACTAAGCAAGACCAACCAAAGATCTTCCACTAACTTTTAACTAAACTTTTAATTAAAGTCCGCTCTGCCAACATAAGTTTTAGTAGTGATCTTTCCATCGTCATTTACAACCATCTTCCATCTTTTTAATTTTAAATTGGGAATTTAAAACTCTGGTTCTCAAAGGTACATATCTTAAAGAGAATTTAAGATATAGCTTTTTATCTGTCTAGAATTTAAGTTTCAGTACCGTGAAACTAAATTTTAAAATTGGCATCGAAAGATCATTGATCTGATTTTTAGAATTTGTTGTAAGTATTTTTATTAATCGAATTAAAGTTTTTTAAATGAAATCTGAATTTCTATCTGGTGTGTCCAAATTTCGATTTTTTGCAATTTTGGAAATTGATATGTTGCAAATACAAATCTGTAGTTTCGAGAATATCTTTAAAGTAATAAGACGAAATACGTGAAGTTTGAGAAAATTATAGAAAGTGTTTTACCCGAAACAATATAAAACATACCAAAAATTAAATAAACGCATCATGGTAGTACAGTCGGTAGATGTTAATCGGCGATTTTCATTAAGAACATTTAAAACAAAAAGTTTTAATTTCATTTTGACTGTTTTGTTTCTCCCGGAAAACACTCCCGAATAATATTATAATTCCCCAAAACACATTGCTGAATCAATTTTCAAAACTTATTAAACATCCTAAGACAAATTCGAGTAATTTTCTCAGCTGACGGGGAATCTTAATTCTAGTTCATCTTTTCATTATTAAGTTTGGACTTGGCCTCCCAGTAATAAATACATTCCTTGTTTTGACTCGCGTTAGAATCTTATTTCCATATTTTTGTGTTTTCTGTTAATTTGTTTTGTTCATGCAACTACTCTTTCGAAAATACAAGACTGACCTTTTTTGTGGACTAAGCAAGACCAACCAAAGATCTTCCACTAACTTTTAACTAAACTTTTAATTAAAGTCCGCTCTGCCAACATAAGTTTTAGTAGTGATCTTTCCATCGTCATTTACAACCATCTTCAGTTTTCACATAGTTTTTTCAAATATGATAATGCGCGACCACCTCATACATATTGTTTGGTGTTCGAAACAAATATTTTTTGTTAGCTGCGATTTGTTTTGCTATACCCAGAAAAGATGTCCTTTTCCAAAACTGCCAAAATTCATTTTTCAAACACTATTCTAAAAATAATGTTCTACGAAAATGGTTGTGTTTATGACTATAAATCAACAAACAAAATTATTAAATTTTCCAAAACTCTCTAAATTGTTTACCGCGTACGGGCTAAACTTTATATTTACTTTTTTCTATTTGATTTGCAATCTCAAAACCAAAACCCCAAATCGATATTTACAAAATTTATTTAGAAATGCTAGTTAGTAATATAATTCCAACGCAAATACCCTTAGTTAAGACTTTAGAAGTCACAATTAAAAAATAAAATTTGTATTAAAAAATAAAAGTATTATACAGATATAATTGATAACCGTGGTGCTCCTGAAATTCCTTATGTTCTAGATGACCATGACGAAATACAATTAACATATAATATTGAACAAGATGCAATGCACATTAAAATGTGATTTTTTGTTTAAATTTCTAAATTTCATTCAAATTTTAAAATTGTACGTAATTAGTTGATAATTAATTTAGATTGAGGTTTATTTCAAAGCTGAATTATTTATTTAATTAAATACCTCCTGCAAAGAGGGAGTTCGGTTATTACTGGCGTAATCCGGAAAAAAAGATGATGTCAGATGTTACAGAGGAATATCAACTTCATCATCAATTCCAAAATTATTTGAACCGGTTGTATGCAACTTTTTTAAATCGGCCTTAATACGTCATATATCGGTCAAAAGGTATGGATTTATACCCGGTAGGGCTAATCTATTTTAGTAAAATAATTCACCAGTAAAGTAATATATGAGATAGAAAAACATCATCAAGTGGAAAAGCTTATACTGTTTTCAGTAAAGCATTTGATTCTACCTGTCATCATAAAGCACTTCCGAGTCTATTTGCATTCGAATTTTCATTCGGATATATTAATTGGTTCAAGCCATATATAACAAACCGTGCAATATGTAATAATGTGCTCATATTTGCTGAATAGCGTACATTTTTTTACTATTGATGAAATACACGATGCTACCAAACTGACTGAATGAGTGGTGTTTCTTTTCATCGTAAACAGAATCCTTTATTTACTGGATATAAAATCAATAACATAGAATTGCATAGAGTTCATAAGAATACTGAGTAAGGTGTCACTTACACTTTAAAAAGTAATTCTTTTTAATCTGCACTGTCTGCAAAGCGTCGTTAAAATCGGGTTTTAATAGTAAACATTTATTAAAGAATTATGATTTAGGAAGCGATTTGCAGTTGTGGACTCAAGGGTCGGTTTTGTCACATTACACATAATGACGTCGATTCTATGCAAGTTTATAGTAGAATCCGATTAATTTAAAAAATTGTGTTCAATGCCCAATTGGTACGAATTTAATTTATTCAGTGTTGTCTTAAAGGAGCTGTAATACATGGTGGCATCTAGTCCTTCATATATGATTAGAGAAAAGAAACAACTTGACGGAGACCTTGTGGTGATAATATGAGATTAAACACCGTCTGCGTTACCCTATATAACCCACATACAAAATTTCTCTATGAACTTAACCGGTTGTACTATATTTTCTCTAAATGTGACCTAGTCAGGGCATATCATTTAATAGCTGTTGCTACAGAAGATATTGCTAAGACCTGAGACAGAAATTAGGACTAGATTTCGTGTTTGCATACATCGATAATATACTTGTAGTTTCGAAATCAGAAGAAGAGCATTTCGTATTTGAGTCTACTGTTTAAAAGGCGTTTTGATTTCAAAATGCGTTTTTGATGCTTTTAACTTTCTAAGTCAAAATTACCTCTAAGGGAATATTCCCATCCGAGGAAAGAGCTGAAGCTATATCGGAATTTCTAGTGCCTATATCCATTCGACAAATTTAACAATTTATTGGTTTATTATAAACATCGCTTTGTACAAAAACTTGCTGAATTGTTATTTCCGTTTCATGCGCATCTAGTTTTGTTTAACTGCAAGAAATTTTGCAGAATAGTGCGTATAGCATTCGCTTAGAATAAAAATGCGCTTACTCATGCAACACTTTTGGTACATCCTTTAGATGACGCAGTGTTCAGTATTACTACTGATGCATCGAGCACCGCAGTCGAGGCCATCTTGCAGCAACTGAAAAATGGATGTAGGGAACCTCTAGCATATTTCTACAAAAGGTTACAACCAGCCGAAACGAAATATTCAGCATTAGATAGCACACGAAAAGATAATATTAAATGTTCCCCGGCAGAACTAGTTTATGGACAACCATTAAAACTATCAGGCGAATGTTTTAGCATCACATCACCAACCAGCAGACTCCAATCAGGTTATTACATAAACATCTACGAAATACTATGCATACAATCTTATTCCAGCTGCGCCACAACATGCTCAGAAAAACGATATATTCATTCCAAAAACTCTGGATAAATGTGAGTTCTTTTTTATGAGGGTTTGCCTTAATTTCACTCATAAGGTAATTTGACGATTCAGAAAATGTTTTGTGGTGAACATCTGTGGAACTTATCGATCGACTTAAACCAGCTTTTGACTCCAAAACCAAAATGTGTTCAGTTTAGATTTTTTTTCCGTAACATTTACTCGAAGGTGGTAGATGTCGAGCCCATCTCCACAATATTGCAACCTCTGACCGCGATGAATTATTCGCTTCTCATGAATGAAAATAATTATAAATGTATGTATGTACATAATAATCCGGTTTGTAAACATTGATCCGCCTTTAAAAAAATTCGTGTTTTTGTAGAGAGAGATTATAAATCAATTCAGTTAACAATTGCATAACAATACCCTTACAAGCCCACCGGTTTTTGAGTATAGTTCGGCAGTATAGTGAGAAGAATGCTGAAGAAGAATGGCGGATGCGATAAGGTTGCTGAAAATATATGATTTGCAAATGGATTAATATTGCTACCATACAGTATTAGCTGATATTGTGCAGAATCTCACGTTCAAGATTTTAAACGTACATAAAAACAAAATTTGAAAATTTCTTTAATTTCTTCATATACGACTTAACTGAAATGCCCTTTTACAAAATACAGCTGCAAACTAGCGCATTTTTCTAATCGTATAGAAATATCATAGGTTGTAGACTTTGTCTTAATTGTTGACGTTGACGAAAAACCTTGCCTAGTAATCTTTCGGCTTTACCGGTAAACGGTAAATATATGAGTAAAACCCGGTTTACCGGTGAATAACCGGTAAACATGTTTTTAAATATAAAAAACCATGCATAGAATATTAGTGATGGCGGGAGGAAAAATTTACGAAGAAATAAGTAACAATAATTTTATAATATAATTTACAATATTTATCGCCAGTTCGTGTCTAATAACCAGGCAGATCTGGCCTGGACTTGACCGGTCCAGATCAGGCCAACTGATATCGCTTCGACGGCACCATATTTTTATGGTCGTGGGAGCTATAACAGGACATTGTCTCATTGGGATACATGCGAGCAGACTGGGTGTCCCAGCCCACGATTTCTGCCGCAGCTGTGGTGATGAGGAGGAGGAGGAAAATGTGCTCTATCTGCTCTGCACCTGTCCTAGTCTAGCGTACAGCAGAACAAAATTTATGGGAACTTCCCCTTTGAACGACCTCACGAATCTTAGTTAGATCGAGATTCGGGACTTTAAACGCTTCTTGCTCAGGATGGTTTAGCGAGTGAAGAGGAGGAAACTCGATTGTGGTACAGCTACGGACCATTTTTGTATCTATGCGAGTCCTTTAGAACGGCCACCGTTACCTAACCTAACCTAACATACAATATTTATAGTGTAAATCATAAAATTTAAATGCATTTATCAAGAAAACACGGAAATATAATTATAACAATTCAATAATAAAACCAAAATACATTAATTTAATAAAACAAACAGAAAACACAATTTTTTATTGGTATTGAAATATGCTCTTAACATACAAATTTTATCTAAAATCGAATCAGTCAGACTTGTTCTTATTTTAGTACATATTGCACCCGCAGCTGAAAATGCTCGCTCAGATTCGACGTCAGATTCGACGCTTGGCTTTATTGATGAAATGTGGTTGAACGCCACTTTCCACGTATTTTTTTTTGTTCTTTGTCCTATAAGCTCGAGCGCAAGATCTACTAAGTAATATTCTTCGTACTTAATTATTCCACAGCTATGGATTTATCGGTAGAAATTCGTATATAGTATGTTAAAAAATACCAATTTCTTTTTCGACACAAATATCTTGATAATTTTTGCAATCTAAGATTAATACGACTCCGAACTCTTATGGGACATCTGCTGTGTTTTATCATTTTTGGTTGCAAACACCAGGGACGAACATTTTGTTGGTCAATGGGTTGATCATCTGGTGTGTGTTTAATTAATTAACAACAAAACCATATTTTTCATCAAAAATGTGTGAATATCCAAGCAATTTCTTTTGTTATTTTATTTTCAAAAATTACCGAATTTACCGGTAAATTCTAATTTTTTTACCGGTATTACGAAAAGCTAAAATGGATGATAAATCCGGTTAATCGTTTACTGGTAATGCAATCCCTAATATCTACTTAACGTTTTACGTGTTAACAAATGCGTATATTACACGGCGTAATCTACCTCGCCCATCCCTGACTGTCCTGAGTACTACTAACTACGATGTATGCACACCAAAAGAATCGAAAGCATTCAAAAACGTTTTTGATATTCCTATTGTACAAAACTGATTGGGATTACGATCGGAATATATCATTCCATGAAAATGCCGAAGATTAACAAAAAAAGACTTGAAGAAATTCTTTAAAATTTTTCATTTTCAAGTAAAATTTCTATTTTTGACAGTTTCAAGGAGTTTGTCGAACTTCTTTTTAAATCATAATATCATAAATGTAATTTACTAAATTGATGTTTTTAATTATAAATAAATAAGTGCCGGAATTTAATTCTTATAATATGCCGCGCTTTAGATAAGTAATACTGTCAATTCCATTGAGATTCTGTTTGGCTACCTCCGAGGCTACATATTACATTTACACAATGAAGAGCAAAAGTCACGCTCCCACAAGATTAATAAAAATACATTTTTGTTTGGTGTATTGATGCGTTTCATTTTATTTTCACCAATCGGACTCAATCGCGCGTAAATAGTAATTTCACTTCAAAAATCAATATTATTTTCGATCAATTTGACAAAATTGATTGATATATACATACGAGTACATACATACAACATGTCACAATTTCCTTTTCATTATTTTTGATCCATTATAACGATGACAATACAATCCATAATCCGCAACTAAATCACTTGAATATCCGGTCGGAAGATATTTTGAACTCGAAAAGCAATTACCATTTCTATTTTCATTTATCACGTTAATATGTTAACAGTATTTTTTTTTGTAAGCGACCTGCTCTGATACTATATACAAACAAAATTTCAGAATTAATAAAATCGATTTTATGTCAGATTATCGTTTATATTTTGCCCACATTAGTTTTACCAAAAATATATTATACCAAAACAAAAACTTGGCTTGTTTATACCAAGCATCCGAAAAAATAAAAGTCAAGAATATCATTTTGTCATTTGGACCATAAATTAGCGTTACTTTAAACCTAAAGGATGTCACATGGCAATCTTAAAAAAGAAAATTAATGGTTTTATGAAATATCAGACATTTTCATATAATATGTACACATACTCGTATATTTCATACAAAATTTTCTCATTTTCCAAATATAATCATTTGTTTTGATTTAGATTTTCTAGTTATAATTTTGAAGGTTTGGTCGTACCACCACGTTGTACCATAACGATAATTTTGAAAAACAGCCTATATTATATTATTAAGATAAGAACTACATATATGTACATACATACTCGTATATTATATAGAATATAATTTATTTTGCTTAACAAAAATGACATTATTGCGTATAGTATGTTCCTAAGAACGTAGACATCATATATACGTTTACGTCTCTACTTGCTATATTTGTATGTATGTACGTATCCTACTATGCTACGTAAACGTATAATGAAAAATAAATTATAACAGTTAGATATTGAATTTCACATTATCTATATATGGAAAGATAATTTGAATAAAAAAACATTAAAAAATTTTCATTTTCCATATAAGATAAATGAATGTAGTTATAATGTCGCCCCATTTTCTCGTGAGGGAGCTCAATTTGGTCTATATAGACAATAAATACTTACAAATTAATTTTCAGCATCTTAAATCGATTTCACATGCCACGTGCACATCTCATTGAAAATATAGGGTTAGTTGGGTTTTAAAAGTATAACTAAAGGCAACAAAATAATCAAAAAAAGGACGTACGAAGGCTACAAAGGTATTTTGTATTCAAAAATTCCTTAAAATACATAAATTTTCCCGACATTTAATTATCTATGTTTACACCTTAGAGGTATAGAGAATGTATTTTATTCATTGTGTCGTTATATTATTGGTTCTGAACAGAAAAAGATAACAGATTTGGTTCAGTTGTTTTATTTTTGTGAATTGTTGTTCATTAGTCGACTATTTATTTCTATCGAAGACAAAGGGTGATTAATTGGTTAAAGAAATCGGGACAATAAATTATTTTTGAAATAACACAATTAAAAGTCACGACTTTGTTTTCTTCGTCCTGAAACTGTCGATTAATTATACAGGTGTGACAGGAAATAACAAATTTGGCTTTACATTTTTAAAGTGTATATATAGTTGATATATACAATAGCAAGAACGAATTTTTTGTTTGTTTCAATAACTTCCAGAAATGTTATAAGATATACGCTGAACAAAGAAATTCGACAAGTTGATAAAGAAATCGGTACGGCTCTTTTATCTGAAAAGACTCATTACGAACGAGGTATAGCCTAATTCTACAATTTATTTTAATTATCCAACGTATAGAATGGGCGTAATTGTCTTCAAGAACATATCTTATACGCAATGGCGTGATTATGAATGTAATTGTTGAACGTTGACTACAATAGAGAAATACTCGTCTACTATAATTTACCATAACAGTACTTCTAGTATTTGTTCCGAAGACTCAAGCTCCTCATAAGACAAATCACCAGTTAATAATATCTACTAGTTAAAAGCTTGCGTTATAGAGTTTATATCTATATATAAAACATTTGAAAATGAAACTTGAAAACACGTTTTGCTAATCAGGCTATCACAAATTCCTTTACATGGTTGGGCATTATTAAAACCAATTTATTTGCCATCCACACTGCTCTGAATTTCATACTCAATTGAACTTCGTCAGTAAGTATCCATTAGATTTGTATCCATTATTTTCCCAATAAGCTAAAATACGTAACTCGCATCAGTAGCATGGAAGCCCTCACTATAGACATTCGTATATTATAGTCAGGTTGCTTTGTAAAGGGAGTTTTTTATAGAGTTACGCAAGTTTAAATCATAATAAAACAAAGAAATATATTTTTAATATCAATGAAACGGGCTTTATTGGATAGAGAATTTTATGACATTAATGTTTAAATATGATTTCGGCATGTGGCCCCCACGGCTGGCGCGTACAAGGCGCAATCTGGAACAACAATTTGCAAACGCTTTCGCCAATAACTCTTTGAATGTTGATTTCCTGGTGTTCAATTTTCTCTGGTTTATCGACGTAGACAAGTGACTTTACATAACCCCAAAGAAAATAATCCAATGGGGTTTGCCAATTAATTGGACCATTACGCGAAATTATTATTTAATCAAAAGTTTCATTGAGTAAATCAATTGTAGCGTGGGCTGTGTGGCATGTTTCTCCGTCCGGTTGGAACCAACAGATTAATGTAGCAAGATTAATGCCAGCTAATCGAGGTACGAAAGAATTTCTAATCATGTCCCTATGCCGCTCACCATTGACAGTAACATTCTGACCATCATCGTTTTTGAAGACATATATGGACGAATGACTCCGCCAGCCCATAAAGCGCACCAAACAGTAATTTACTTTTTTATTTTTTTTTATTTACTAATTTAATGTAATGGTGTTTCGACAAAAGCTTGTGGATTATCCTCACTCTTCATCGGGGCTTCATCGGAGAACAAAATTTTGAATGGAAATTCAACATAAAAATTAATTTGTGCTTCAGCCCATTCGCCGACTTGGCGCCGCATATACGATGGTCGTTTGGCTTTAATTCCTGCACAAGTTGAAACTTGAAAGCTTTTAAGCCAAAATCCTTTCGTAAAACCTTCCATTAAGTGGAAGGACACAACCCCAGTTGCTGAGAACGGTGACGAATTAATTGATTTGGATCTTTTTCAATGCTTTCCTATACAGCGGCTGCAGCTTCTTCAGTGCGCACTGTTTGGCGTCCCACAGGATGCACATTATCATTAAAAGTAAACGTGGTCCGAAAAGGATCTATTGTTATTCTATTTAGCCGCTCTGAAGGACGATTATGTACGCCATAAAATGGACGAAGTGCACGAGAAGTT